>CM037867.1:21148349-21665849 GCA_021292105.1 Anadara kagoshimensis | reverse complement strand
TTACGTTTGACGTGGTAAAAAGTAACAAAGAATGAAAAGAAAAGGAAAGAATTTAAAGAAAGGCGCCTTTGGTCGTAAATTGATAGTCCTTTAAACCTCTACCCAGGAATGGTACTAAAAATTTAAAATGTAAATTTTATGTCTCTATGAATCCGTAAGTTATAAAATTGTGAAGTTTCGGCGCATATTTAAGAGCTGGGCTGTAACGGAGGACGGTAAATAATCTGAGAGTTGAAAACTTAATACAGTTGAGAAAACTATTTCTATTCAAGCTTATGTCGAAAATAACGTGATTTGGGACACCTAAGATTGTTTTCCCTGTATAGTTCCCTAAGACCTTAATCGAGGGTTCTCCCGAATTGATATTGTGGGCGTGGCTTGTATATTTCAAGCGGTGATATATTGTTTGAATTAGATACGGATGGGTTGTATGGGAGAATATTGTAGGGTGCTATTAAACCTCGGTATCAAATGGCACAATCGCGTGCCTATACTGACCCAAGGCTGTTGAGGAAAATTAAAATGACACTTTTAGAACCAAAATTTGGAAATCTGTTATTAAGGTGCTTTAAAATGCTCTTTAAAATGGACAATAGCGATCGTAAAAGACTTAAGGCATTTTAAAAGCAGAGGATAAAACTTGAAGGAAGATTTCCAAGTTGTTATTATTCCACTATCAAAATCGAATTAAGATTTTTGGAAAAGAGAATAAAATTTGTCACAGCTAAGTATATGCTTGAGGTTGATTTCTATCAGAAGGTTCAACTGATAAGGAACTCTATAAAATGATAAAAACATCCTAATTGAAATACAAATATGAGGATATTGTCATGCACTAAATTTTAAATTGTTTGGTTTCAAGAGAATAAAATTTCTTGACATGCTACTTTTGAATGGTGCATGAAATAAAATAATAAATTATGAAGAATATATAGTGTCGCGCAAAAAATATATATAACATATATATTAAAGAAAAAAACAAAACAAAACCAAAAGCAAAAAAAATGATAAAAGAAAATAAAAATATTAACAAATTCTTTTAGTTCTTCTTCATAGGAAGACTTATGTATACACCAACTATGACGTAACGGAAGGCTACATTTGGAACTATGATAGACGTGATGACTTCAATTTTTTCTATTGTCAACTTTCTTTTTCTATGCAGCAATATACCTGCTTCTCCTGCTTTTGGTGTGTTTGTTTCCCAAATAATACGCTATGGTAGAGTCTGCTCCAACAATGGGGACTATATACAACAAAGCAAACCGAAACTAATAAATAGTTGACCCCGGTATATCACAAGCCTAGTCTTATCAGGACCCTCAAAAAGTTTCATGGCCGTCATCACAGAATTGTTAATAAGTTTGATGTCTTTGTGTCCAGGATTGCCCTGGATATATTAGACGTCCCACACGTTCCTTTAAAACAAGTTTAATTACAAATGTACACGTGGCTGGTGTAGCTAGCTAGCTAAACAGTAGGTGCTTATACTTCCAGAGCACCCGGCCTCATTTCCCTGGTGGAAATTCACGTGTTTAACCTAACTTGTCAGTTTCAACGTTTTTTACTTTGCTTATGGATGTGATTCGAGCATGAATTAGTATATTTGTTTTTTTTATTATTTTGAAAATAAAAAGTTGCAAAGTGCCTGATATTTAAAGAAAATTAACCAATACAACTGTCATGTCATGTTTTGATCTGGTTTTTTTGACTGATTTATTTTATTTAAAAGTCAAAACAACAGATGACAAACTTAACTGCTGGTGAAAAATACAATTATACATCAATTTATAAACATTTAAAATAAAATTATTATTATTCAGCAGTTATAATTAATTATAGACAAAAACATTGCACATTTAACAAACGTTTAAAATTGCGTCCGCACATATTGGAATCAAGGGTACATGTGAAAATTGTAATTTCCCAGTCGCAATATCTACTATATAACGCGCTCTATAAATATTACAATTCAATATCTTAAGTGTAAGTGGGAGGTCGTGGGTTCGATCCCCGGCCGCGTCTGACCCAAGACTTAAAAGTGGGTAGTGACTGTTCTTTCGCCAAGCACTCGGCATTACGAAATGAAAGTCACGGTTCTTTCGGATGGGAACTTAAAATAAACGAGGTCCCGTGTCTTGGTAGGCTTGGCACGATAAAGAACCTTGCTGTATAATGCCATCAGAGCAGCACACAGGCAAAATTTCTGCACCTTCGCCTATAGCTGGCGACGTCTCGATATAAGTGAAATATTCTTGACTGGGACGTTAAACACCATTACTCTCTCTCTCTCAATATCTCAAGTGAAGTAAGCATGCAAATGTTTTTGCTACAAATATATTTTACATAACTGTCATGTGCTGATTTTGAATTTTTATTAAAATAGTGCATTATTTTAATAAAAATTCAAAATTAGCACATGACATAACTTTTGACAACAGTAAGATACACATTACATACAGAAACAATCAGAACTTTAAGGGAGCATCCGTATACCAATAATATGAAATATATAATGTATATTGCTTAAATAACAACTTCACCATGTGCTTGCTTCGAGACAATTGGATTCTGGTCGATGCTCTTAACATTTCTAATTATACACGCAGGCACTTTTACATGTAACAAAGTATCGACAAAGCATTGCATTTATAACAAAAACATTTGCCTAAGTTAGAGAAACCCACAAGTATCGATGATTTCCACACATTCCAACGTGAAGTTATTTATTTATTTATTTATTTATTTATTTCTTAAATTTTGTAAAGGCTTACTACCTAAATTAATTGCTTGTAGATTGCCGTGTTGATTGAAATAAATGGTTACCTGTTCTGCTTACCAACGAAGCTTTTCTTTGTGATTTTTATTGATATCTTGCTTTAGTAACATATTTTGTGATAATTTTGTTTAATTACTTAGTCAGTGTATATAGATATGCATTTATGTATGTATAATTATTAAATTGTAAATACAACATCTTGAAAACAATTTTGGTTCAAGCACTACTGATGAAGAATTGTATTCCGAAACGGCCGTCTAGTCCTGTAAAATTAAAACTAGTATAATATATATGTTACCCCGAGTACCACCTCCCGTGGTCTCGAGTGAAGTAAAGAATTGAAATTGAAAATAGGAATATACGTCGCATTGTGAACTAAAATTTGATATTGCCAACGTAACTTTGGAATTTCATGGCTATTTGGCAAGAGAGTAAACGTTTACATGTACCAAGTGTAGGCACGTTTCGTTTGGAATCGTCAATTTTGTACTTGGATATGAGTGGGTTTTCCGCAACTTTACAACAGAGAACAAACATTTCCGCCAACAACGTCAAATGATCAACTGTCGTATCGACGGCCACGCCCACAATGTTCCGACACTGGCCGCCATCACGGTATCAACGCAGCGTCACGGCAACTTATGACGATCTAGTGTCAGTGACGTCATAAAACTGGACAATTCAGATCGAGTTTTCATTTTTTTTTTTTTTGCGTCTAATTCAACATGCCGGACCTTTGTCGGAACATTGTGGGCGTGGCCGGCGATCCTTCAATTATGACGTTACTCCCTAAAATTTCGACGTAAACGTTTCCCGTTTCCCAAAACGTTTTTGCACAAACGTTAAGAGGTATTGTTCACGTGGTACACTAGCAAACTTCATTCAACTTGACTTTGCCATTATGTCAGATATCCTGGCTAGAAATACAGGGCTAGAACCACTTCTTGTCATTATATCCGATGTCTTTGAATATTTTACAAGCAGCTGTCAAAATTTGTTCAGTTCGTCAAAATTTAAAGCGTTGTTGCAATTGTTCTAGGTTGACATTGCCATTACAGGAATGAAATTATTTTTTTCTTTTTGTTATGGAAATATGAAAATATTGGAAATTTTGCACACTGAATATTTCACGTAACCAACTATTTTATGTGTGCAAATTATCCAATTCTTGCATACTTCCATAACAAAGTGAAAAATTAATTTCATTTCTTATAATTCAATTTTAAGAAATATTTCAACATTAAAAAAACAACAAATCAACAATTTAAACAACAATTTTGTCGTAGCAACTAAAAATATCAACGCTTATTGCGTAGGAATTTAAATGCCTCTGTACGTCATCCATAATGAGATGACGCCACTGAGAGCCAATCTAACCAATCAGAATTATTGCTATGTACAAAACAGACATGTCGAAAGTCGAAACTTTATTAAGAATGGAATGGGTTAATAGAGATTTACGCCCCAGTCAATATTCAGTTCAAGGATGGTAGAGGAAACTGGAGTGCCAAGATAAAACCGTCAATCTTATAGACAAGCGAACTGACAAATCTTCTCATGCTAAGATCTGACCCGAATGGAATCCGAGAGGATCTGTGATCCGTAAGCATGCATTTTAGCTGGACCATTTGGCCAACCGATGTCCTTAGTCTCTAAAGAAATGTTAAATCGACGCAAGAGGAAAAAAACCAAGTACATGTACTTATGAAATTGTTCCTTCATGAGTCCTTTTTTAAAAAAAAGTAGTATAAAGGAATGTCAAATTGGATTGAGAATGACGACATAATCAAGAAATATGAGAGCTTCAACAAATCATTTTTTTTGTTTCCAAACATTCTAAAATTAGCCCAAATCAACACACAAAACATTATAACTGTTCAGTTTTAATTGGTGTATAAAAATAAAGAGATTTTGGTGTTAGCCATTAGGGGGTTAAAATCTCCAATTTTAATCCTTTATCTTAAATACAGTACAGACCTGTCTAAAGTTTAACACCACACTAACGAATAAGTACCGATTCGACAGCTCATTTTGGCCCCTCGGTAGCTTTATATCGTGACAGCTTTTAGGCAGCTGTTATCTTAATAATAGTATTTTATTATTGGCATAAAGCAAAAAACGAGCTTATAGCCCAAAATATATATATAATAAATACGATAGCGGCAGAATACAGTTTTAACATTGAAGGTGGTCTTAGCATTAAACAAAACAAAACAATACAAAAACATCATTACGAATAAACATTATCAATTTGTCAATAACTCTGTTCTATGGTTCCAAGCAGCATGAATATATATTCTGATAATTTTGATAATAAACATTTAGAATTAGAACTAAGTAAAGTATTAAATTTATATAACGATGGCCAGCTGTTAAAATATTTTGGTAACAATCGTAAACGTAAATGCCGATATGCTGGACACACCAGTAAAAAGTGGAACTCATCCTCAACCATTATCTATCTCTCGGCAGCGTTAAGAGATCTGACTATCCATATCTCATGATCAGTCACTTAGCTATAACAGTCGAGCTTTGACGTTTTAGTGTTAATTTTTCGACAGGTCCGTACTGTAGGGATCCAGTGTTCTATAATTTGTTTTGACCATGAATTTAAGAACATCTTTAAAAGATTAGTATGAATTGATAAACAAATAATTACTATGGCTGAAATGTCGTAAGTAACTGGATACCACAATTAAAGAATTATTAAAATCTCATATGTGCTAAAAGGAATATAACACTCAACCGATATTGAACTGTTAAAAAATCCCAATAAACTTTAAAATGAGTAAATGTGAAATGCTTTTGTCGTCTTATTATTTTAAACATCCTGTTGAAAAGAAATTGACAATCATCCTTATTGGCTGAAATTCAAAATAGAAAATAACGGCTTTAAATTCAAAATAAAGCGCAGCAAAAATACACGAACGGTCAAACCTGTCTATAAAGGCCACCCAAATGGAAGTAATAAAAGAGGCCTTTGTGGACAGGTGGTCATTATGTACAGGTTAACTAACATAAAGGGATAATTTTACTGTCCTTTAAGACCTTGTTGACCGTTCGAGATGGTCTTTGAAGCAGATTTGACTGTATATGTATTTGTGTTTTAAGAAAAATGAAACTTAATCGCTTTATATTATTGGTTGAATTTCAAAATGGTAATAACGGCTTTAAATTCAAAGTTAAGCACAGTAAAAATTGAAAATATATATTGTGTTTTAAGAAAAATACGGGGAAAATTTTAATCATCCTTATTGGTTGAATTTCAAAATGAAAAACGGCTTTTTAATTCAAAATTTAAAAAAATATATATATAAGTATAGCTATTTATGATTCAAGAAACATTTAAAAACTTTTTATCATCTTTATCGGATGAATTTCAAAATATAAAAAACAAATTCAAAATTTAAGCGCAACAAAAAATTGAACAAAACCATATATTGGCATTAGAAAAAAATAAAATCTTTATTCAATCATCCTTATTGGTTCAATTTCAAAATGAAAAACTGTGTTCCATCTCACGTTTTTATTACTGTCAATATAACTATAACTATTACATTTCAAAGTGATCAAACTTTGTTAACATTAAGGTTATCCATGCAATATATTGTATGTATATAATAATTACATGGGCGTCATCACATTCTTGTCTTAACTGGTCTTGTGCGTTGTTCCATTCCATGAAAGGTATGCAATTTGTTAACGTCCGACTTTCTAGCCAATTTTTGATCGAGTGTGACGTCATAGCACCACTTTGCTGCATATTGCATATTAACCCATCCGCACTATTTTGTCATATGGACTTGTTTTAACACTTTTTAAATGTACGTACTACATTGTTAACGACAAGAAGCATCGAACAAAGATAGCTAATTAGAAAACAACCTATATATCATACAGTACAGACCTGTCGAAAGTTTAACACTGAGCTTGCGAAAACCATTCGAAACTCGGATGCCAAAACTTAGTGTAATTGATTTAGATTCCTAGCGCCCGAAACGCTGCTGATAGATACTAAGCAACTCTCGTGATATAGCTAACGAATGGCCGGTTGAGATGAGCTGTCGATTCGACACTAGTTAATTAGCTTAGTGTTAAACTTTCGACAGGTCTGCACTGTAGGAGGCAAACAATGTATGCCAATATAGCTGCAAGAATTATTTTTCTGCCTAGTTAGAAGAGTTTCAATATTCAAACGAGGTAAAATACATTATGTCAATGCAGCTGCTTGTCACTGGTCTTGCATACTTGGAGAAAATATCCACAAGACGACAGAAGGCATGGTTAAGCTTAGGGTAGTTGTCAAGCTAGTTAGGAGCACTTCAATAATCATACAGGATTTATGCCAGTATAACTGCTAGTCACTGCTCTTGAGGACGTCGTGAAAATACTCTGCACGACGAAACAAGACATGGCGAAGCTCAGGAAGTTGTCCAGGTATTTAGAATTATATGAACATACAGTCTAACCTGTCTTTAAGGTCACTTCTATATAACGATCACCTGCTTATAAAAGTCAGTAGAATTGTATCCCAATTGTTCTTTATTCGTATTATTTGAACCTGTGTATAAAGGCCAACTGCCTATAAAGATCACTTTTACTGGTTTCCTCGAGTGGCCTTTATAGACAGGTTTGACTGTATTTGCACGAATTGCAACAGTGTATGCACGCTAGTGAAACTCTGTATGCCAATGTAGCTGTTTGTCCCTGATGCTGAATATGTGCTGAAAAATGTTTGAAAAGACAAAAAACATTATCAAGGTAGTTAGAAAAAAAATAAACATCTTATTTATGAAATTGTTCACACCATTTACAACACTGTATGCAATGCAACTGCATGACCTGGTCCTAAATAAGTTTATACAATGTGTACAACCAAGACACCAAGGGCTAGCTTATTGTTTACATATAGTAAAGAGTGTATGCCAACGTCGCTGCTTGCTACTGTTGTTACATACGTGGTGAACAAAATCCAAACAAGACGCAACAAGACATGATCAAGGTAGTCAGAAAAAATCCAATATCTTAATTATTGAAACTGTTCACACGAGTTTCGGTATTCATTTTTAAAAGCTTCCAATAAATCAAAATCTATGGATCGAACACTGATTTTTGTCAATATGTGCCAAGGATAAATTCATTATCTTATATATCTTGTAATATATCCCCTGGATTGATGTAGGCTAAATATTATACAAAATACATGATAAAATTACTTCTAACACGCACAAGAAGTTCACTTATGAATGAAATAAGTCAAAAAGAAGACCATTAAAATGAGAGGTGTTAATTTTCTTAATGCAATAAGGTTTAAAGAAATTTAAAGGATTACTTTTCAAACAAGCACCCTATTTTAACTTCTATAATTACACGTGAAATTTACAAAACATTTACAAATGAATTTGTTTAAATATTTTTTTATGAAATTTAAATGTATGTTAAACCGTTTTTCACTTTAGTTAAGAAGAACATTTAAACTTTTCAATAAATATTATATTTCTAAATTTTTGCTAATGATAATCAGAATAAAATTTTCAACAATTTTTTTTTAAATTTTTAATTTTATTTATTAAATAAAAGAATATAATCTTAATCTCGCTAAATACTTTCACACGTTCTAATGTCAAATTATAAATATAATTTCAATTTATATCCGCTTATGCCATGTTTAAAATAGTTACATATTAGTATTTAACAGTCAAATATCCAAGATAAAAGTTTGTTTGTTTAATAGAGTTCAGCTTAATTAATCGATTCTAATTGAGATTTTTTTTTTTTTTTTAAATAATCCAGTTAGCATTTATTCCACATCCATAACTTAACTAAGATTTCCCTGTACTTAAACTTATGAAAATTTGACAATCTCTTATGAAACTACATGTACAAATAAACACGTTTGACACATCAAACACAAACATACCAATCCATGACCAAATCAAAATCCTAAAAGCAAAGTAAAAATTTTGAAAACTGGCAACTTAAAAAAGTTAAACTTTCTACAGGAAAGCGAGGCCGGTTGCTTCGGAAGGGTAAGCACCTTCTCAACACTAAATACACACGTTATAAGCACGAAGTGTTCTTCGAAATGACATCTTAAAAACCAGTATATATTTAAAAATTAACAAAAATATAAATGCTTTGAATATTTTGGATTTATGTGGAGTGATTAGGTGCCCATCCTAAGATGGAGAATTCTACAATTAGTTGTCTCAAGTTGTTTGAATTCCATCATATTTTCGTATCTGTCTGTCTTGTTGGGTTCATTGCACATGCTTCACAAAATCATGTTTTCAATTCACGTGTTTTTTTTTTTTTTTTTTTTTTTTGTTTTTTTTTTTTTTTTTTTTTTTTTCTATCATTATGTTTTCCATGTATGGATAAGCATATAACATTCGGTATGAGAAAGAAAACTTGTCTTTTTGCAGTATTTCAATAAAGAACCAATACAAATAGCACCTGTCTATTAAGACAAATGCTATTGGTTCCATTGGTGGTCTTTATATGCAGGTTTTATTTTATATGTTGTACAGCAACTGCTATCTGTTGCATACAAACATATTGTTTACCTTTTTTATTTATGTTTATTTTTCAAACAAAATCCACCCAATCTATTACATAACCAGAACAATTATACATTATAAATAAAATAAAATCGCATTCAACTACAGCCCAACCTGCCTAAAAGGCCACCTCTATACGAGGACCACCTGCTTATAAAGGCCAGTAGAAATGTATCCCAATTGTTCTTTATTCATATTATTTGAACCTCTATTAAAGGTTACCTGCCCATAAAGGCCCCTTGGGTGGTCTTTATAGACAGGTTTTCCTGTATGTACAAAAAATTATTATATATTCAAATGCATACCAACATAGTTTACATCTTTTTTTTTTAATTTCTTAATTTATTTATAAACAATTCCAGAAAATACGCAGAAAAATATTATGACATATACCATTGAACTATGGTGGCCGAATGAGGACATGCAGAAAAATATTTCACTTACGAAATTTTGCATCGATCATGATACGTGCAACTACATGTATTACATGCGCAAAATAGGAATCTTTAAGTGTGCACGACAAAATCGTGTTCAACTTGATAAGCATCGGCTCGGCATTTATACATCCATAGACACAACTCATCCGTGACATGACTTGATTAGTATCCGGTTATTCTAGTGCAATATAATTTTATGAGCGTTTTATTCTCGCAATTAAAACATTCGTTGATAGCACGGGTTTTTTGTCTTTTGAATTTAAAATCACGTTAATTACGGGAAATAAACAACTGTTACGCCAAAAAAGGACAATGCTCAGATGATATTTTGATAAAGATCTATCGATAAGCATCAAATCTCTGATGTGCGATCTTTGATTTCAAGACATGCTTCATAGATGTGTTAAACTTTCGCTTTTTCCGATTTTTTATTTTTGTTGGTTTTTATTATTTTATTTTTTATTATTCTAATTATTATAAGATATTTTTATTACTTAAAGACGCATATATTAGTTAAAGAGCAAAAGCGTTTACATGACAGGGATAATACAGATCTTTGTTTCAGCAATGCTTTATTTGTTTGAACTTAGATACGACTTAAATTTTAGGAGTTTGAAGACACGTGGCTTACACGTGATCAGTAATTTTTTGTCCTATTTCAAGTTTAGAATTGAAAGTTGCAGCTGAATGATATGAACTTAGCAATACCAGAACAGTCTATAAAACACGCCATGATAAGCCGTATTCAACGAGAAACGCTATGTCACTGACCGAATACAAAGGTCTTCTGAACTATGGTAACGGAAACCATTTTTAAAATATGAAAGCCTGAATGCAGTATAACTTAAATGAAATTCAACATTTCTGTCGGTTGTCATTGCGGCGCTAGACATTTAAAAATTTGAAATTACGAATGTACATCTACTCATGGTGCGTATAAAGTAAAGTAGTACATGTATATTTAAGTGGAAGCACTGTTTGCATTTACAGATATTCATATTTTGTCGGTTTCCATGGCAACGGTTGCAAATTTTAAAATTTAAAACCTTAAACGAAAACGTGCTTTTGGTGAGTAACAATCCTGTAAAGTACCATTACTGTGCGAGAACAATAAAGTGAAATATTTTCAAATTTTGACGGTTGAACAATCTTGGTAAAAATGTATACCATTATACCAACGCGGGTCGACGTATTGCATGCATACCACATTAAGGTATGTAGGTCAAATATCAAGGTCACAAAGAAAAATATTTTAGATGGGACAGGGTTCATGGATATGGTCCAACGTAATTTGAGACTTATTATTATTATTATTATTATTATTATTATTAATTTTTCGTCATTCTTAATAATAGATTTGGTCATACTTAAAACAAATGCATGTCAACATGTACTGCGTGCCACGTACAACAAGTAGGTGTTTGTGTCAAAGGTCAATGCCGCGAGCTCAAATACAGTTAAACCTATCTATAAAGACCACCCAAGGGAACCAGTAAAAGTGACCTTTATGGGCAGACGGCATTTATATAAAGGTTCAAATAATCTAATGGCCTTTATAAGCAGGTGAGGTGGTCTTTGAGGCAGGTTTGACTGTATTAGATTTCGCCTCCATACATGATGTGTTTGAAGAGGAGGTATTTGTCTTTCAATAATCTGATCTAGTTGTATTAAGAAAAACAAAGAATAAGTGGAAAACTATTAAACAATGACATTTGTAAATATGAGGTAATAATTTCTTTTTAAGGATTGTTCAAGGGGGCAGGTATTGCACACCTGGTCACGAGGCTATATTATCACTTTTGGTAAAATTATCTCTTTATCGCCAATCTATTAAGAAGATTGTTTTCACGGGAGGGGCAATTAATATTGCAATTACTGAAACCCGATATTTGATAGCTCATTAACCCAGAAGATCAATTACCACACTTACCCTTTAGTTCTCGAGTAACGTGGGCAGGTTAATAATGCATAATTATTACACACGACAGACCTGTCGAAAGATTAACACTAAACTAGCGAATTGGCGCCGAATCGGTAGCTCATTTTGGTTCCCCGTTATCTATACTTTGGCAGCTTTTCTAGATCTGCTATCTGTCTTCTGGCAGCTTTTCGGGGACAAGTTATCCATATTTCGGCCATTTGGCAGCCATACTTGAACTCATTTTCGTTATCTCAAAGTTACAACGTTTGGCGGGTCTGCACTGTTCTTTTTTTCTTCCTGGGTGCCACATAAAATTTGTTTATTTGCATAACTTTTAAGGTAACTTTTAAATGCATAAATTCCGCCAGTATTATTTCAAATTTGTGAGTAAAATTGAATCTGACTCTTGTTATAAATTAACTCAGCTCATTTATTTAAGTGATTGACAGTTTCTTAATTTTTCATTAACCGAAAAATTCTAATTGCACATAAGACAACTGTATTTATAAGGTATCGAGTATCGGGAAGCATGGTAAAGTGTCATTTATTTTACCATTTTAATATGATATAAATATAATATAAGTAGTGCGAAATACTTTAAGTAGTTGTGCAAACAATAAAGAATATTTTTTATGTTATGACTTTCTTAATTTTTTATAAGCACAAACGGTACAGACCTGTCGAAAGTTTAACGCTAAGCTAACAAAAAGGAGTCGAATCTCGGCTGCCAAGTAGCCGACATATGGATAGCCAACTGTAGAACTGCAGATGTATAGATAACAGCTGTTAAGAACCTAACGAGCTCTCGAGATATCATAGTGCTACGGATTTGGCACCAAGTTTTAAACTTTTATAAAGCTTGTACTGAAGTTTTAAAAGTATTATGTTTTTGGTTGTTTTAAATATTGAAAATAAAGAGCGCGAAATATCATAAGTATTAAAGAATAATTTTAATGCCGTGATTAAATTTTCCTAATTTTTTCATAAACACAAAACATGTTCATTTATCCTCAATACAGCACAGTCCTGTCGAAAGTTTAACAATAAGTATCGGAATCGAAAGCTTATCTCGGTCTCTCGTTAGCTATATCTCGAAAGCGTTTCTTTCTCTTGGCAGCTTTCTGGTCACAAACAATTCATATCTTGGACACTTGGTATGAACGAGCTATGACTCCTGGACCCAGTTAGCTAGTCGAAACTTGATTACTAGTCGTTTCATCAGTGATTAACACAAATTAAAAACATCAATTAAAATCAATACATCATAATCAAATTTATTGTTTTAACAATGCGCCTATGTTTGATGAAATTCTACTTACTTTCAAATGTTAATTTTACAAAATATTTGAAATTTTGCAAAATTTCAATTTTCACTAATCAACTGATTAAACTAACTAAGCTTCGAACAACGGACCCCTGTTCGTTAGCTCAGAGTTAAACTTTCGACGAGTCTGTACTATGCATTATAGCTCTAAGAGTGTCATTTTCTTTTTCGGTTAGGTTTTTTTTTTTTTTAAAATATGACTGAGGATCATAAAATATCCTAAATAATAGGCCAAACAATAAAGTATAATTTTAATGTCATAATTTTCGTAATTTTTCATTAACCCAAACATTCTTATTACTTGCAGAACAACTACAAACATTTAAATAAAAGTATCTGATATCAAGTGGAATAAGGAGAGCGAAATATAATATCCATTTGTTTCAATAATACTTAAATAAAGTGTCATGTTCATGTTAAAATTTTCTTAATTTTTAATTAACCTGAAATTTGTAATTACTGTAGAAATTAAAATTTAAATTAAAATAAGAAGAACAAAAGCTTCAACGACAATATTGGATATCATATACATGTACTATCAAAGGAATGTCATTTTTACTTGTTCAATTTTTTTAAAAAAAAATATTAAAAAATGGAACATAATCTAATTGTTTAATTTTAAAAATAGGAAAAACAATCTGTATACTCATATATATTTAGGCGTCTTGAAAAATGAGGTTTTGGAAAAAAACTTAATTAACTTAAATTAAGAGTATTGTCTCGTAAAAAAATCTTTTTACCACCATAATGTGTTTTGGAATTTGTGTTAGTTTTAAATAGAAGAATGGACGTGTATTGTTTCAAGTTTAACATTGAGTTTCTAGCTGGGAGGTCAATATGAGGTCTCTAATACGACTTTTTATAGTAATGACTAGATTGTTTTACAAATCATTGCAACTAATTAATATACAAATATTTTGATAAAATTTCCCCTTGTAAAACTTTCAGACATCACGACACTTCTTATATATTTCTCTTTAATTTTGATTTTAAATAATCAAAAAACAAAGGTACCAATCAATCCCAAAATCAAAATCCTAAAAAAAAAGTAAAACTAAAATCTTTGAAAACCAATAATAATTAAAAACAAAAAAGCTATGCATCTAAATTACAATTCCAAAATATACCAATTCATGTCAAAATCACAATTCCAAAATATACCTATCCATGTCAAAATCACAATTCCAAAGCAAAGTAAAAGAACATGAACTTCCAGTTGTGAAGTGAGATCTAGTGTCCAGGAAGAGAAGGCGCCTCCTGCCTACCTAGGTTCATTCGCCAAGTGCAAAAGAAAATTGAGAATGAAACATGGAACTATGGGACTTCAGATATATCCAGAACAACAGAAGCCTTAACAACTAACACAGAAAAGTCAAGAAATTTTATACCAGAAACAACCAAAGACAAAAAAATGATCAGAAAAGTTGCAATGTGATATTTAAAAAGCTGCAGGCAATATGATTTTATAAATTGTACTTCAGTAAGAAGAAAAGCCAAAACAATAATTTCGGTATATTATCATAAATCAAATTACATTGTTGACATTTGTAAAAATGCGTCATTTTCAATTGTTGGAGCTAGTGCTTTCGTTAAATTGTCTAAACCACAACGATTATTATTAGATAGATAAAAGGAGACAAAATTGTTTTCGATAACTCATTGTAAACTACGTCCTTTTTGACATACTGGCATTTTGTTTGGAAGTTTGATAACTTAATATGAAAATAGATTTATGCAACGTGTCATGCAGTCAGAGTTTAATAGTGTATTGGTGTTTTACACTATGGTAAAGTTCTTTTACTATTGAAATGGTTGAGAAAGCTGGAATGCCTTGAGTAAACCACCTACCTTTTGCAAACGACTTGGCGACTAGTTTAACACGTTTGCAAGAGATTCTGGCTTTTCTGTTTATATCCGGACCCCACATTTTATGTGGATACCAAAACACACGAATTTACATGTCAACGAAATAATGCATACACGTAATTCACACTAACCTTAAGCAAAAATCACAAATCACAAAATTACTAACACGGTGAGATGGCATATTTTCTTAGCCCCACGAAAATTAAACACCACGAAGATAAATCATTTCACAGTATCAGAATCAGATTAAAAAGCAGTTTGCATACACAGGCAAATCAACAGCAAACTATTGTGCAAGATACATGCTCCAAACGTCAAACACTTCGAAATTCTTCAAGTGTGATTGATTGGTAAATACCGTGAAATTCTTTACTTTCATGGTGTCCATTGTTCGTATTTCTAAGAAACCAATACCATTTGTGTGTTGGTAAATTCGTGGTTTCATGGTGCTTTCCGTTTAAGTTTGTACTTTATATACACTATGTCGTTTACGTGCAAATTTGCGGATTAGGAACTCAACGAAAATGAGGTCACCCCGAAATTCAGTGATTTAACAGCAATGTATCAATGCAAGAACCGAACTATTTGCAAATGAGTTGGACAAGATTACTCGTTCATTAGGGCGTTCATTTGGTAGATGGAAACCGTGTAGTGATTTTTGAAATTGAAAAGCATAAGTACCTTGGAAGAAAAACATAATGTACACAAATAATTATTTTCAATAAAGGTGAAAAAAGAGGTTCGGAAAAAACAAGCTTAGCACATTTTGGCACAGAATATATCAACTTTTATTATCTTTAGTTTGATTGGAGGTGTTCATTCATGAATGTACATTAACCAGTGTTGCAATGTGTTTTATGGCTAATGGCAGTGTGACCAATGGGTTAACGTAACCATGGCAACTGCGGTAACTATGTATTGGTGGTTTCTCCTAGTTATCTTGACGGGGGATATTATTGCTCGCTTGTGGGTGGAAAACCTTTTCTGTAAGCGAGACAAATACATGTATCTATTAAATACTCAGACTTAATGTCACTTGTTGTTATGTTTGTTCTATTTTGTTTGTAATTTTAAAGAAAGTCTTGTTGTTAATGCATTGTGACATGAAATTTCAAAAAGTGCAATTTTTAATTGTGCAATTTTTTACAAATAAACAAAATGATAAACCAAACGATAAAGGTTTTTATTTCTTTTTATTATTTCTATTGAAATGTCAGCATTCATATTTATTTCTGAACACACAAAAAATACAAAAAATCAATAACATTTGTCATATATATTTCTATTTGATTTTAGGACAAAAAAGTCCAACATCGAAATAAAGAACTTGAAATAGGGGCAAAAAACTTATATCAAAATAAAGAAAGTTAAAACGGCATATACACTTGATGAAATAATTGCGGTCTTAATAATAACAGTATACAAATTTATTTGTCAACTAACCTGTCATTCGATGGATTTAAATTAAGATTTAATCAGTAAATTTTGAATTATGAATTGCAATTTTAACGGCATGTTGTTTCTTCCAGCAATTAGTTTTTGACGAAAAAAGCTAAAAATACATGTTAATATAAATACGATTCAAATGAAACAGAGTCACAGTTGCCATTGCAATATTGTAGTTCATGAAAGGTTTAGACTTTAGACGGTATGTCTGAACAAAAGTCTAGAAATAATAAAGAAAGGCAGGGCGGTGAAGAAACGTCTGAAAATATTGTTTATTATATTAGGGCAGAAAACGGTAGGCAACAAAATGATTTATTACATCAATAACTTAGAGTTGTTATAATATGTCTTTCTTAAAGTGTTAAGCTTTTGAAAAATCTGTACTGTAGCTGAGTGCATTCTTTTTAATATATGGGCGAAACTCCAATTAAATTGCATAAAAACAGTGTACCAAATGTTAGTCTAACATTTTATTGACATATCGAAATAAGAACATTAAATCAATTTAAGACTATTTCATTTATATCGAGTTTGTCAGTTCAAAGATTGTGGCAGAAAACGGAGTTCCCCGAAAACAAACCAACAAATCTTTGGCAAGCAAATTAACAAATTATCTCAAACTAGAAACTGTCCAAGTGGGAATCAAACATAGACAATAAGTGGCGCTCTGTAACGCCATATAGCGGTGTTGACGCATAAACGCGCCCGACATGTCTATGCGGGGAATTTCAACGCATAAAGAGGTCTACCATGTTTATGCCTTCAACGCATAAGGATGGTGGTGCTTATATGCGGCGGAAGGTAGCCTTTTTGTCGCATAAAAGCGTCCACTTTATTTGTTGAAATTCCCCACATAGACGTGTTGGAACACGTTTATGAGGAAACACACGTTAATGTGGCAACACCACTATGCTCCTATCTGTTAGCCTCAACCAAGGTCCCTATTAAATATCAGGAGAGTGAAAGCTTTTTTATCCTCCATCCAATGCATCTATTTTAAATATGAACAATATTTTTAGAATAATTATTCGGTCAGTTTTGTCTTTTTCATCAAAAATTAAAATATCAGAGGAAAGTACAATTAGAACTCAGTCCTATAGAAGAGCGCAATCCAAAAAACTTAACCCATGATGTACAAAGGGTTGATATGCCAACTACAGGTGACGACAATATATATCCGACGATAATCAGAGTCACCAAACACATCACAACAAAACGTATACATAAATAAAAGACAAAGCTACATATATGTATGTCCTTAAGAAAAATAAAAAACAATCCTAAAAGCAAAGTAAAAGCCTAGAAATTCGGCAAATTAAGATAACAACGTGAACTCCATTAGAGCAGTAAGGTCGAGTGCTTCGGAAAGGAAAGCACCTTTAGTCTAACTACTGGTAGGTAGCTAGATTTGTGATATAAAATTGTGAAAAACAAAGACTCCTAATTTTGGACCGACGTTCGACAAACATAACACAACACTAAACAGTGGACAAACATGCCGATCCATGTTGAAACTAAAACCTTAAAGGCAAAGTAAAAACATTGAAAACTGACATTTTAACTGAAAGGCGAGAATTTCCACCAGGAAAGTAAAACCGTGTGCCCCGGAAAAGTAAGAAACTTCTATCTAGCTAGCTACAACCACTTCGTGCTAAAACAATTAATCTTCATGAATATAAATAACACAATATGTGCTAGCTAATCAAATAAGTGACTTAACATATCCAAGATATGTTGAAGACACTGAATACTAGTATACAATTAACACATTTGGAGACGGCACTCAAGCACTGTGGAACAGCGTCCACCTTAAAAGTCGGAGGTAGTGAGCTCGAACCCCGATTTGGTGATACTTAAGACTAAAGTTTGAAATACTACTTCCTTGTCTGGCGCTCGGTAGAAGGAGGACAGAGTATCGACTAGTTCACCCGGTGTCAGTATAATGTGACTTTGGCGTTGGTATGCGCACCTTTGACAAATGACTCGGTGAGCTAACTCCTTTAAGTCGCTTCGACTTCTAGTAGTACAAGACAAACATAAAAAAACACTCATACTTTATAAACCTGCTCAAGAAGCGAAAGGCTGAAAGATTGCTGATGCAACGTAAACAACATTACAACAGCAACAAACCAACTTTGAAAGGCAGTCGGATATAAAAAAAATTAATACAACTTACAGTAAAGACCTGTCGAACATTGTTAAAACTGAGCTAACGAAATGGTGTCAAATCACGGCTGTCGAATGGTCGAGGTAGTAAGTGGCTGAAACATTGCTGAGACCGACATCAGCTAACGAAAAGGTGTCGAGTGGTCGATATAGTTAGTGACTGAAACATTGCTGAAACCGACATCAGCTAACGAAAAGGTGTCGAATCTCTGTTGTCAAGTGGTCGAGGTAGTTAGTGGCTGAAAAATTGCTGAAACCTACATCAGATGCTGAAAGGCTGCCAAATTGGACCCGAAATGAGGTGTGGAGTATAAGCATTAATTCGTTCGCTTCGTGTAAAACTTTTTCGACAGGGCTGTACTGTACATGTGAAGTTCTTGATGTGGATCAAGGACGTCCATATGGTTATTGATAACAGTTTACGTTTTTGTTTACAATTTTAGTTTCTTTTCTGTACGATTCATATAACCAGTAGACAGTTCCAATTTTGGACATTCTACCTTCAATAAACCCAGCAGAGATCTGATACTAGGCACCATAATGATGGCCAATACTTATCATCGGGTTTTGTCAGTGATAGAATTCACAAACTGTGAAAACAATCTGCTCGATTCATTGTCAAATCTGACATGTGTTAAAAATCATACCACCCATGACTTTATTCCAGCATCCTTTAATCAAAAGTTACCTTACAATCGGATAAAAACTTCTCGTTTTCCATTTTTCAAATATCGGCTGTATATTTTACGAGAAAATAAACACGTCATCAAAATGTGTTTCTTTTCAAAATGGCTGTCTCGACAAATTCATGTCACAGAAGTCTATTTCAAAAGGACAGTCTGGATGAAATTCCTACGCACAACGCCGTGTCGTTCTTCTAACGTCGGACAAACAATACTTCAGCCTTAGTCATGGTTGTACAACATATTTACACAGTGTGCTGTGTAAACAGAGATTCCTACCACGAGGAAAAACAATCCTCCATCAACGTGTTCCTGTCACATGACATGCGAGCGCGCGCATACAGTGGCGCTACCTGTCACTCATGAAACGGACATCTTGTCGGGACATTCGTCACATTTGAATACTATATAAATATCATTTTTCTTTTCTTAACAAACATCTTGGTCCGGTTTCTTTGTTTTATCCCAATATTTCTTTCTTTATAAGATGTGATATCTGGCAGGTTACTGAGTCTTTTCTGTTTCCTCATTAAATGTATCCAGTATATTGTTCCTGCTTCAATGAAAGGATGCGTGTTTATTTTGCGAGGTTTTGATGCCAGGTTGGTACATTTATCATGTCTGCATGTTGTTTTACAAGTGTAGAATCATGTTTTTATTTATTTATTCTTTCATATATGCTTTTTATATCGAATACACGAACCATGACTCATCTTTGATGCACTTTTATATCACGATTTGTTTTGGTCTGTGAAACCGTCTATATGGTATCCAGCTGAAACTATATTGTACATTTAAAACAAAATTTTAAAAGTCGTGCAAAAGTAGACCTATCTACGGTGGCACAGAGATAGCATGAAAAATATTTTTATAATGTTCACGCAAAAGTTATCACGTGCTCATGCAAATGTTATGGCGTGTTCGTTCAGAAGATATTTCATGTGTCACGCAAAAGTGTTAAAATTGGCGTTACATCGCAATAGCTTTAACGTGAGCACGCAATGGGTTGAGTTGCTTTTACGTGAGCACGCACTAGGTCCAATAGCTTTTACGTGAGCACGCAAATGGTTCAATAGATTTTACTTGAGCACGCAATAGGTTCAATAGCTTTTACGTGAGCACACAATAGGTTCAAAAGCTTTTACATGAGCACGCAATAGATTCAATAGATTTGATGTGAGGACGCAATAGGTTCAATAGATTTTACGTGAGCAAGCAATAGGACCAACAGATTTTACGTGAGCACGCAATAGGTTCAATAGATTTTACTTGAGTACGCAATAGGTTCAAAAGCTTTTACGTGAGCACGCAATAGGTTCAAAAGCTTTTACGTGATCACGCAATAGATTCAAAAGTTTTTACGTGAGCACGCAATAGGTTCAATAGTTTTTACGTGAGCACGCAATAGGTTAAATAGATTTTACGTGAGCACGCAATGGGTTCAATACTTTTTTTTGCGAACACACAAAACCTATTGCGTGATTTCGCCCAAAACTGCCATGTGAGCACGCGATAACTTTCGGGAGAGCACGCGATGTAAACAATATTGGTCATTTTTCATGTCATCTCTGTACCTCTCTGTTATTTTCTAGTAAAAATAACGTTATACTTGGACCTTGTCACGTACCAGTAAACGTTTTCAAAACTGCCTTGGTCGCCAGAGGTATGGGTTTGTAAAAGCAATACCTCTGGTATGCGTGTTGATGTTGCGAGAAAATGGTTGTTCTGGATATTGTTGAGTACGCTTCCGTTTTATTTACCTTCGTTGGTTATTAAATAACACCATGACTTTAGGTTTTCTAAAATTTAAAATATTAATGGCCCAATGTTCAAAATTTGTGAAAATTCAATCCTATTTAAAATATATTCTCACTGATTTGCTACATAATGTTACTTTTTGAAATACTTTCTTGGAATTTGGAGATTTTGACTATCAGGAATGGAAAACATAGATTTGACATGGACCTGTGCATGAATGCAATCCAAAATCCAAATGACATTGATTTTGTACCATGACTTCTGGTCATGTGCCACAGTACATGACTGTTGCAAATTTTACATCCAGTTTATGAATTAGCGCCGAACCGCAGCTTACCTACGTCCCTTATTAGCTATATCTCGACTGTTGCTTTCTATCTATCTTCAGCTTTTGGACATTCGCTATCCATACCTCGGCTATCCGGCAGTTGAACTTCGACTCCTTTTAGTTAGCTCAGTGTTAAACATTTGACAGGTTTGTATTGTACTTTTGCCATGTTGTAATATAATAAGTTCAATTTGCATACTATACAAGTAGTTCAAAACAACGCTTGACATTACATAAAGTTTTTTATATTCAATTAAGAAATAGACGGATAAAAATGTGGAATTTTGAATGAAAATCAACGGTTATACTAACTTAATGACAACCATTATCATTTATGCAATTTGTGCATGAAATTAAATACAAGTGTTTTAAACTTCTCTTACATAATTAATTGTGTTCCATTGTGCTTATTAGCATATATATACTCATACCCATGGCTAAACAACAACCCTAAAAGCAAAGCAAAGACTTTAAAAAGAGTAAAATCAAGTTAAATACGTAACTTAAACCAGCGAAGTGAGCCTGGGTGCTCCAGAAGGGAAAACACCTTTTTGTCCAGCCAGCAACACTCGCGGTACCAGAAATGAAAACCCATAATGAAAGGTACACGGAAATATATCCAGGATAATATTGAATAAAGAGACATCATACTTATCAATAATATTATGATGACAGCCATAAACAATAAACCACTGCGGTACCTCAGTTGGTAGAGTGCTCGCTCCGTAAGTGGGAGGTCGTGGGTTCGAATCAAAATCCAACTATTAATAAAAATTATATTTAATAATGAATTCTCCAATATATACCTATACATCGCAATTTGAAATTGCTAATTTAAAAAATGCAGGCTACGATACCCGTGACTCGGACAAACTAATGTCCAGTGTTAGAAAGCATGTCAGTTCAATTATCGAAGCCTCGAAGGTTTTCTCCGGGCGCTCCAGTTTCTCCCGCCATCTCGATATAAGTGAAAATCTTGACAGGGGTGTAACACCACATTACTGCACTCCACTCTACACTGGCGTTATCAAATATTTCAAAATAGTTGACTTCTGACACTTTTATATCACAATCAAAATCCAATTATCAAGAAAAATTAAGACATTTAATAATGAATTCACCAAAATATACCCATAGGTCGCAATTTGAAATTGCTAATTTAAAATGCAGGTTCGACTCCCACTTGGAACCACTAACATCAAGTTTTGAAAGTTCGCTTGTCAAAGATCGGTGTTTTTCCGGGCGTTCCGGTGTAGAACTGGTCGTTTCGATATAAGTGGAAAAATCTTGACTGCGGCGTAAAACCACATTAGGCTAATGCAATCTAGCGTTGTATATGTTTCACAATAAATGACCTATGACACTTTTATATCACAATCAAAATCCAATTATCAAGAAAAATTAAGACATTTAATAATGAATTCTCCAATATATACCCATATATCGCAATTTGAAATCGAAAATTAAAAATGCAGTTTCTGATACCCGTTATTATCTATATAAATTATAACGGTATTATCCGTTACAATATCTACACCATAAAATGTTTAAAAGATTGACATTATGGTAGAAATTGTTTGTTTTTATTTCATAAAAGTCAATAAAACAAAAATAAACATGACTTTATGATTTATAGCCGTGCCAGAAACATGAAAAGGTACATGGAGTACCAGTTACTAATGTAAGAGTTAAGATCGCCAGATAAGATTGATCGATGTATTGATCAACCCTTATTCTACTTCAAACCTACAGCGTACAGTAGCGTAAAAGTCAATATGGGCATATTAGATATGCAGTAGCTTAAAAGCTCGAGAATTTCCAGTTGAAGATTTCTCTTATGTACTTGGTCTTCATTCGTCATTAATTCATTCATCTGATATTTTAGACATCAGATTTATTTATTTATTTATTTATTTATTTATTTATTTATTTATTTATTTATTTATTTATTTATTCATTTATTTATTTAGTTTATGGCGTACTGTGGCGTAAAAGTT
Source organism: Anadara kagoshimensis (assembly GCA_021292105.1). Taxonomy (NCBI): domain Eukaryota; kingdom Metazoa; phylum Mollusca; class Bivalvia; order Arcoida; family Arcidae; genus Anadara; species Anadara kagoshimensis. The sequence goes on along the minus strand of CM037867.1, from coordinate 21,642,584 downwards.
AGACTCTAGCTTGAGCTAGTTCAACTGAAAATTTCTCCTACGTACAATATGCACTGCATCGTTAATATTTATTTATTTATTTATTTATTTATTTATTTATTTATTTATTTATTTATTTATTTATTTATTTATTTAATAGCATACAGTAGCATAAAAGTCAATCTAGGCATGCGGTAGCTTACAAGTTAGGTCTTAGCTCGGGATATTCAAAGTTCGGCTGAAAATTGAAAATTTCTCTTATGTACTTAATACATGTTGTCTTATTTATTTATTTATTTATTTATTTATTTATTTATTTATTTATTTATTTATTTATTTATTTATTTATTTATTTACAGTGAGTAGTAGAGATAATGTCAATCTAGTCATATACATGTAGCTTATTAAAAGTGAAGTTTTAGCTCGAGTTATTAAAACAACAGCTGATATGTACTATGTACTGTATGTCTCATATTTATTTATTTATTTATTTATTTATTTATTTATTTATTTATTTATTTATTTATTTATTTATTTATTTATTTATTTATTTATTTATTTAATTTATTTATTAATTTAATCTGTCATGTGCTACTTTTGAATTTGTATGAGATAATATAATTATTTGTTATGTGCTGTTTTTTTTTTTTATTATTTATTTATTTATTTATTATAAAAAATACTCTCCTTCTCTCTCATAAAAGACAAGTGCGTGTTAATTAAATAATTAAAAGTTACGGAACTACCCCAATGAGTAAAGATTGCGTTTTATTAACTACCTACTCATTATGCCTCTCAATATTGACAAGACGGATGACCCATAACAAACAAATACATGTACATTTGGCGAGAATCAAAAATAATAATAATAATAATAATCGGCATGTGAGAAATATTTATTCCTTAAATAAAAATCTAAATCATACATTTTTTCCTTTTTGTGTCTTGGATAATTTAGAATGTTAAATGTTCTTATTTCTTTTTATTTTAAACTTTATTACTATCCAACAATTGGTTAATTGATATTACAGCTTACAGCCCATTTACACTTACAATAGTACTTCTTGAAATCTTAAAAATAAATGTTTATAAAATAAAGAAATAAGACTATCACATTATTGATTTTTAAATGGTGCTGTGTGAAAATTATTTTTAAGGAAAATTGACTCAATAAGTCATGCTGTTTCAAGAAAAATAATTCGTTGCAGGAACCACATGATGATTCACAAAACCTTATGATTGAAATAAAAGCAAGTTTACTCTCTCCCAACGAGATTACAAAATTGATAACAAAATTGAATGCCCTAAATAAAAATCGGATAAAACATATTCTGCGCGGTGTCAGTGGAATCAAATATTTGTTTAATTTAGACAGATGTTTTTATTTTATTTTTTTTTTTATGCCATCGTTTGAATGTTATGTCATTTTATAAATTTTTGAATATTTCATTCAGAAAATCTAAAAAAAAAATATGACAGTTATAGTACACATGTATTTTAAGTTTTAATAGCAGCTATGTTGAATACGGGCGTTTTCTTTTGATTTTCAAGAAAACTCTCTCTCTCTCTCTCTCTCTCTCTCTCTCTCTCTCTCTCTCTGAATTTCTAAAATTCCAAATTACATCACCAGTGCTTGTGTTTGATATATAAAATGAGTTTTAGAAACGCTAAAATAGCGATTCTTCAATTTGCATATTAAAAAGTTGTCACCATCTATATCAACTGGAAAATTTTTTAATTTTCGAAAATTAACTCTCTCTCTCTCTCTCTCTCTCTCTCTCTCTCTCTCTCTCTCTCTCTCTATTGACTTTATAGTCACGACTGAATAAGGATATTTCTCACATGTAACATACCTTCAAAATTATTTCATTTGCGAGATGAAATTTTTAAAATAGTTTAGCTGAGCGTTTAATCTGTTAGTTCGGACTTTGAAATAATAAAAATTGAAACGAACCATATCGCATGCGATTTTCAAAAATACAGAAAAAAAATAAAGAAATCTTAACATAAGAGGAAAATTGGTGTTTTATTTGTAACATATTTTGTTCGCAAGTTCAAAATCCTTTTTGATGCCAGATAAAAATAAGAAAATCAATCAGTTAATAAATCAATAAATCGATCAATCACTAAGATCAATCAGTTCAATCCTTTAGATCAAAATTAGAAAAAAGATTGGCTTTGATACTTAAAAAAGAATTTTTAAATAAACCAACATTAGGAAGTACATTTATAAGTTCAATACGAAATTACCGACACGTTTTAAAAATTCAAATTTAAAAAAAACTTTTACAACATTTATTTAGTTATGATCAAAGAAAAAATACACGCGATTGGTTTAATACTGGGTAACAATTAACATAAAAGAGATTTCTCCTTTTTTCTATATTTTTCCACATTTTTTTATATTTTATATTTTTTAGTCGTTAATTTTTCAAAAAGCATCGCTGAAGTTCAAAAACTGGTAAACAGTGATGTGAAAAATAAAATGGTTCCGATTGTCTACCCCACCCATCCTTGAAAAAAATAATAAAAATCAAACAAGAGAACCGAAAAGGGAAAATTTTCGGCAAATTCATGAGAATGTGTGATCATGTTTTGTTCTTCTTGGCGCCAGACTTGCGTGAAAAACGTCTAATACAGCGGGTATCTAAACTTGTCAATTTTTGACAATAACAAAAAATAGCAAAAATCGTGTACATTGTGTCCATTCTTTTATTATTTTTATATAAAAACATCTGAAATATAAAATATTTACTTTTGGCTATTGAAAACACAAAAAATCTTGACTTTTCGTTTTATTGTTTGCCAATTTAACTTGATCAAGAAGTTAATGCTATAATTTGTGAGAACTAATCTGATCATGTTTACATAAGTTAGGGATTAACATAAAAAGTTACACACATTTGTTTACATATCGTCAAGGAGTCAACAACAGATTTTCGCTACCTAACTCAGCATGGTGTGTGTTTTGGAAGTAAGAGTATTCATTTGGGCTAATCAAAACATTGGACTCATCACCTATTCATGGCTAATCAAATCAATATATTTTAACAATAGCCAGTTTTGACAATTTCCAATATTTAAATATTCTTTAAGTAATCCCTTTACTCTGACTCGTGCTGTGACAAGGAGAGACAATTCGACCGGAACTGACCAATCAAATAGCCTTGTTGTCAATCTGGGCGGGGCTTGATGGTATTTGATGGATGGGTTATATATTTTGAGGCCGTGTTTGTTGATTTAAGTGCAGGGTACTGGATTGACTGTAATAGTAGTTAATAGTGAGTTGCCGTAGTAAGTGAGTGCATGATCACTAGTTTGAACGTATTTATCTGAAAATTACACTTAATCGCCGTGAAAGAAGGATTCATCTTCTCATTTAGTTAATATAGCTTATTTAACGCTGATCAACTTATTGATCAATAATTTATTAAGTTAATTTAAAAAAATTTAACGATTGACTTATCATCTTCGGTGGACACTAATTTAAGATGTTGAATGTTGGAAATGTTGATGGCATAGATCAAGATATGGCAGGAAAATCCGCTTTTATGGAACTTCAACAACAAGGGATGCCACCTGGAATGGGCCACCCAGCATACCCGATAAGCAGAGGATATCAACCACACCACCATCCACAACATGGTCATGGAGATAGTGCTTTTTCAAACTCCCAACCCTCCAGGCCGATGGGATACCCGTTTTACACCAATGCTATATCCCCTTCATCATATAACCCTCCGGCAGCGCATCCTTTCCCGATGCCCCCGTATCAGAGTCCATCACCAACCCGAGATGGTAAGTATTTTTTTATGTCACTTTTTAATCACTTTTTTACTTTTACCTATATTGAGGAAATGGTAAGCTACAATATCCATTTTTTATTTTCAAAAATAGTTAAAACTTTATTTTTTGTTGACTCTAACTTCTGCTGATTAATTAAATTTATGGTATAAGTCTTTTCATTCATTTTTGTTTCAGTAAACAAAAGTCCTTTAAAGCATAACGGACTTCTGGTACAATATCTATTTGAATCTTGTCATACAAAATCAATGTTCAGACCTTAACCATGAGTGTCTTCATTTTTGCCCTATGTAGATCAAAATAGTTACCATTGTTAAATTTCACTAATTTAAAGAAAATGTAAGATAGTCATTTGTTTACATCCTGGCGCTATCTCTTGAATATAGTTATTGGTAATATTAATTCAAATGTTAATTTCATGTTTTCGGCAAGTGAAATTGACAACAAATGAACAAGTCAGTATTTGAGAATTGTTTTTTCAATAATAATAATAATAATAATAATAACTCCAAAAATATTTTGGCAATTCAAGACCACCATCTCCAGTTGACCAATGTCAAAAAATATCCATCTATGAATTTTGAAAATAATTTTAAACACTGAATACTATCTTGAACCATCAATTTAATAGACAAGAAAAGAGATTTTCAAAAAATAAAATCAATGTGGAAATAGTAACAGATGCCGGGAACATGTGTCCCGTATCCGAGAAGTTAGATACCGTTCAGACTTTATAAACTGAAAACTAGGATATAGGTCCGCGTATTGTTTAGAAAAATCTGAAAACTTGAAAGAACACGTGTTGGTAACCTTACGCGCTGCCATCTATCTTATACTTTATACAGAATCGATCAATAATGCTAAAAAAGAAATACCCAAGCCCTTAAAGACGGAAAGTATCAAATTTTTTATTTGCATATTAAATACAAAATGTTTAAAATAAAATCCTATAAGAAAATATATTACAACTAGTTAATGTCTCAGAAACATGCAATGTTTAAAAATATAAAAATAAACATACATTGCGGAAAAAATCCCCACTGAAACTTTTCAAACTGTGTAGCTTTATCGGAGAAAAATAAATATTGGAATTTCGATCGCTAACGTTTATTTTAACTTTAAAATTTGAGTTTAAAAGATTTTAAGTTATTGAACAGTTGAATAAAAAGACCAACCCCACAACTCGACATTAATTTTTTCTGGTTAAGAGAAAAATAAAATGAAAACTAAATTGAAAATGATAAAAGAAAAGGTCCAGTTAGTTTCTGGTACAGTCCAGTTAGTTTCTGGTACAATGAAAACTAAAAACAAAATTGAAAATGATAACAGAAACCTTTCGGATATTTAACATTTAAAGCGGAAACCTCATGCAAGTTTCTATGTTTGTTTTCAATTTTAAAATGTAACCTTTCTTTGTAAAATTGATTAAGAAAACAGACAAAATCATTGAATAAATCGTTAACGCTTGAGGTTTTATTGTTTTCCGAATGTTTGACTTTTTTGTTTACAAGAAATCCGATCACGCAGAGAGATACGACATTTGTTCTAAGACCACCATGCGATTGTAATCAATTTTAACGGGTCATCGATATTTTTTTCAAATGCTTGCGATTCAAAAATGAAACTTAAAAAAGACATAGCAAATAAGAATAGAAGGTTACAAATCGCCTATGTTGATTTATAATTCATTTAGGATTCTCTTAAGATTATCCTCATGTCAGTTTCAATTTCAACATTTTTATTGTAATAATCATGCAAATACTTTTTTGTCACAAATAAAATTTATATTCTTGTGGCAACAAAAAAATAAAAACACCAAAACAAAACCAAAATACATGGAGGAACAATAAAAATGGTAAGAGATTATCACAAATTCTAATAATTAAAAATATACAAGTGGTAGTACATGTATATCCTTAAATTGTAAGTGAAAGGGCTAATAAATAACAGCTGATAATACGTTTCTCTCTCTCTCTCTCTCTCTCTCTCTCTCTCTCTCTCTCAATTTACTCCGTGCTTTTTAAACTCCGCAAATTTGAATATTTTTCTCCGCCGGATCACCTGGTCTCACTTGCGAGATTGTGATTTGAACATAGATTGGTATTTTGCTTTTGATTAAATTCCTATATTTTCTTTTAATCATTTAACTAAATATTTTATTTTAGATAAATCTCAGATGGAAGAATTGAGAATTAATGGGAAAGGAAAGAAAATGCGAAAACCCAGGACTATTTACTCAAGTTTACAACTTCAACAGTTAAACAGAAGATTTCAGAGGACACAATATTTAGCCTTACCAGAAAGAGCCGAGCTCGCAGCATCCCTCGGTCTTACACAAACACAGGTAAGCAAAACACCTTAATTGATAACGGCTATTGATCACAGCAGGTGTAAAAAGCAATCAATTCACCTGCAGATCTGCCAATGTCTTCATGATCAATGCATTGATAGAGAATCTGGCCCCGGTTTTACAATCACTCCTCAACCAATATTCCAATATTTTTTCTTAACTTAAATCTAGCAAATTTGAAGCTGAATAATTTTGTTAGATTTCAAGATGATTATGAATTTAAGGTGCCCCGTTGAAGATCATTCTTAGCTTATTACATCTATCTTTAAATTTCGTTGAATCTTTATTAAATATTGTCATAATTTGCCATATTTTCATGCATTTAAAACTAATTTCGGCAACCGTTTACTGAAATCAAAATACAAATTTAGACAATACTAGAATACAGATATTATAAGCTTGAAATGATCTTCAAAATGGCACCGTAAATTTTTGGTGATGTTAAAAATTAACAACATTATTCCGGTTTTAAAATTTACCAGATTTAACTGTTAAAGATTATCTTAGTTAAGAAATGCTTGTGACATTGGAGCCATTACAAACATTGAGGTTTTCATGGTGTCCGTTTAAAAAAGTTTTGAAAAATAACACAATATCAGCTCTGTGTCAAGATGTCGGCTATAAAAGGCTCTATGTCAATATTTTCGGTTATAAAGCTTTTAAAATCGAACTATTGTCAAAGAGCTTACAATTTGTGTTATTCTTAAAAAATCTTTCTCCCTTTACATAGAGATTTTTAACAGCAATACAGTTTTGTTATGCGCATGTGTTATTTTTGAGTTTTATAAGAAACGAAAGACAACAAAGAAGACTGTTTCCAATCCATTTTAAACTCCCTTTTTTAAAGAATCTAAGATTTTTAATAAAAAATTGTAATTTAAGGGCGAGTGATATTTTGAGACTGTCTATGTAAAAACGTCACATATGGCCAAATTTGACATCTTCAGATTTTATAAGATTTTGAAAATATGTTACTTTTTTAGTTTTTATGAAAAAATGTATTCAAAAGTAGCACCTAAAAAGTCCCATTTTACAATCACTATATACATTTTTAAATCATCATCATGAGTATTTCCATTTTTCATTCAAATGAATAAAACTATCATACAAATGCAAGATCAGTCCGAAATCGTTTCGTGCTTGAAATTCAAATCGAATGTTGGAAGGTCTATTTGCAAAATACATTTATTTTCTTACATTAAAACCCGAAAATAAATAAATCTTTTTTTTTTCAAAAAATGTGAATTTAAAATAAAATTATCAGATAAAACATCTTAATATGATAAATATATCAATCTCATTATAAAAAATAAATTTTATTTTTTAAGCAACTTAACAACTTTTCAAAATTTATTTCTAAAATAAATCGCACAAAAAAGTCCATTAAATCAATAAATTCAATCTCTCGAATACATTAAAATAAAAATTATAGTTGTTACCAATACACATTGCTCCAGGGTCTGTTTATATCGCGTCGATTCATCAATAAACAGCTCTGTTATCATAATTCCATCTTGATATTTAAATTTCTTAAAAATGTTAATGTTTTCAACAAGACGGAACAGCATTAAAAATTCGCATTTTTCACAATTTAAAAAATAGAACTTTTCCGTTTTTTCATATCGAAACATGTTCAGTTAATTTTGATGTATCTAAAAAGATCCAAAATGATAAATTCAATCCATCCATAACAATAATGTTCCCACAATAAAATTAAAGTAATGAAACAAATTCACACCCTGAAATATGATTTCAAACAGAACTGCGTGCATCCTTTTTCTCCGGTCAGATAAAGATCCGAATTGGAAACCAATATATATATATACAAAAAATATAAAATTAAAAAACGCCACAAGCCAATTTTTTGACGGATTTTAGAGGTAAAACTATGCAGGTAACTCATGGAATATTCGCCGTGCATTTACACGTTAGGACAAACCTTTCACGCATTTATATTCGCAGAAAATTGGGCAATTTAATGTAACGATTTTATTCTTAAATCGGTAAAACAGTATTTAGCTTTTTTGATTGTAGAAAAGTATTAGTTTAGCCAACAAGGAAATTTACCTTGATTACATGCAATTTTCGTCAACGCCAGAGCTTAAAATTTCATAATAAGCTTTGATTAGCCCTTTTAAACACTCAGAGTTAATTTATGTGACAAGAGCTAGGCACTTTGGTACGCCGATAATGGAGGGATATATTGATAAAACAGTGTCCTGCGCGTCAAGGAGCCCATTGATTTTCACAGAAAATTGTGAGGTTTAAAATAATGACGGGGAATTTAGGCAAATTAACTATTATTTTCGTTCATTTTATCGAACACTCGATTTTTTTATAAATAAAAGCCATTATTATTATTATTATTCATGATTTCAGATATTTACCGATAATGCGAATCGATGCATCACCACTTCCTATTTCCGGGTTTTATTTGTGGGCATGTGGGGTGCTAATGTAATTAATCATCGATTTTAGTACCCTTAAGTTGAAAATTTTAAAACCTGGGTTTGGCTGTCAACTGGAAAGATGTTTACCTACCCACATGAATGAATTTGAATGGAAACGCCAACATAACTTGTTGAAACCCCATGTACCGAAAAGTTCTTTTTTGTAAAACATTGAAACTGTCACATAGATCCCTAGCGGCTACTACCGAAATCAATTTCAGGTTCCGTAAATGAAAAAACTACATCGTTTTAGTGACAAAGAGGGAAAACTTGTTTTGCCCCACTATCGATTGTACCTGAATGTCAAAAATTTCAAACATAGAAAATTCAAAGACCGTAAATCAGCTATTGAAATTTTCAATGAAATTATTAACTTCCCGTTTCAAGGATGGTTAAAATTGGCATAGAAAACTTTACACGATATAAATTTATAATTTTTCACTTTTCAATATTGCTTACCTATAAAATTTCCTTTTGAAAGGGGTTGATTTAATTTATTTTTATCTTTTTATGCATATACGCTCATTGACCCTTTAGTTTTGTCAAAAATGTAAGTAGATCTTATCAGCAATTCGTGTGTCTACACTAGTGAAGGATTGGTGAACCGAGTTCAACCATGTAGCTCTTCATACGTGAAGTTAACTTTGTCATATATGCCGCGAAAAAGGCATTCGATATTTCCTGAAAAAATATAAATAAACAAATATCAGTGATTTAATACCATCGCAATTTTTAAAATGTCCAAAATCACATCACCTGTTTCTGACATATCAAAATAAGTTGAACAGACGATACACTGAATAGAAATTCTTGTAACTATGAAACTCTTTCACTGGTTTTCAACATCTAATATGAAAACAATTGCATATATGTGACTAAAACACGGATGTTTTATTAAATTTAAAGTGATAATTCATTATAAATATTTCAATTTCAATTTTTTTTTAATTTCTAAAATTAGATATCCAATAAGAAAATTAGATTTTATATACAGATTTCATTTAAAAAACTGAGAAAATATGTATCTCTGATAATGATCACATGAGAAAAAATGCACATGGATGCAAGATACACATTTACAATTTCTCACAACACATCTGAGATGTCAAACAATACGAACTAGAGTAAATACACAAGCATTCCCGCCGTCTACGTAACACGATCCAGTTTTATAATAAATAATTCATTAAATTTGCATTCTTACACACAAACTCTGTCCAATAACATTAACAAAACTATCCGTAGATTATTCACGGGCTGATATGCGATACGCTGTTTTTTGCATTCCAATAATTTGTGATTTTTAGTTGTCAAAATAACTTTAAATCTTAAAGATATAAAATTAGTTTATTTGCCCAAAGGGAAGACGGCTAATGTCATTCTATAAATCGGAGACAACTCAACCTTACGCTAGGATGAATTCTGTTTTAAATTTTTATTTTATAATGTAAAATTAATTTTGGAAATGGGGAAAATCCCTCCTAAAACTTCACGCAGTTTGATCTTTATAATCTTAAATAAACTTTACTTAAAACCGCGATTCCGAATACTTTTAATTATATATAAATAAAGTGAAAATAAAGTTATAATGGAATAATGTTTTCCCCACTTGAAAACCTGAGAAATCGAAAGTTGTTAATTCTAACCGTGTGAGGAGAATGTTACCCTGATGCCAGAACCTTGACATTTTCCCCAAAAACAAAAAAGAAACCTGTCTATTAAGAAAACAAAAATATTTCTTGAAAACGAAACCTGTTAAAAAGTCATTTGAAAAAGTTGCTAATCCTGATCATAAAAAAGCTTGTCATAAAAACAATGAAACAAGAATAACAATAAACATTTGCATGACTCGGAAAAACAAACATTTGTATCTTTTTTTCAAAAGAGTTTAATTGACTGTGATAAATCAGATGCCCATGGGGTTAATTCCTGATCGGAGGTGATATGTCGTTGACACTGATTAAGTTAGGGACAAATGAATACATTAAGTGATTGTAAACTGTTTTATAATTAAAACTACAAACAAGATATTTGCCCCGGGAGAACAATATCTGTTGAACTGATAGTGGAAAAACATGAGATCGGGCGATAAAATCAAACACGCTGTTCGTTTAGTTATGTCGCGTTTTTATTGGGAATTCGATCGATCCGGTATCTGTGTTAGCTCGCTAGAGGATTAATATCTTAGCGAAATACATGTTTTTCCTATCCTAATATTTTCATTAATTAAACATTTGAGGAAATACTTGTGATCTAACACATCGCCTTGTTAAACAAAGTGTGAATCTTTCAGGAAATGGGAAATATACTTGCAATTAATAGTCTTAAAATTGAACAATCTGACATGCATCCAGTAAGGTCTATAAATGAATACGCGACAATATTGGATGAAATAAATATCTGAGGAAAACGAAAACACTTATGTTTACATTTTTGAAATATAAATTTGTAAACGGGTTGTTAAAAAGATATGAAAGGACATTCCACTTTTCCCCCAACAATACTGTCATGTGCTTCTTTTGAATTTGTGTAAAATAATGCATTCAAATATACCACATGACAATGCTACTTTTTAATGTGTTATTTTATAAAAATTCAAAAGTAGCACATGACGATACGGTAACTATACTATTATTTGTAACGGAGATGAATATGAAATCAATCGCCATGGCAGGAAAATAAATTAATCATTAAAAAATAAAAGAATTTTAAATAATACTTCAAAATTCATTTGACAAAATTGAAATTGACATCACTGTGTCTATAGTAACTCTTGTTAAGTAATGAAGCAGATATATATGAAATAGACCCCAAATAATTTTATTGTTAAAACGTCTAAATATTCAAATATCAACAAGAAACACCTTTTTAAACACCCAAATATTTATTAGAAACGCGTTTTTAAATATTCGAATATTCACTAGAAATGCTTTTTCAAACATATGAATATTCAAAAGAAATGTTTGTTCAAATACCAAAATACTTCACTGGAAACGTTTTTTTAAATATTCAAATATTAACTAGAAAGGTGTTCTCAAATATTCACTGGGAACGCTTTTTCAAACATCCAAAATTTTGGAAAAAAGAAACACCGCTTAGTTTAATGGTTTTTTTTCTCTATATACTGTTAGTCACTACTTACATCAAATCCTAAACATATTGAGATTTTTATCTACAAGCACCGGTAATAATTTGTTAGATTTTGCGTTTACATATGAAAATTGTTAACACGTAAAGTTCGCCCGATCGGGTGAGGTAATTGTTGGACGTAAGTGGATTTAACAATAATGTGCAAAGTGGTGTATTAAAATATCCATTACACAAATCCCTCGATTAAATAAAAACTACGATAAAATGCCACTTTACACTGATGAAATGGAGATACACTTTTTAGAGGTGTTACTTTGTACCCATTGCAACTTTCACTATTGCGCTACACTTTTTTGCCATTTAACCTCGTACCCAAATCATAAAACTTTATTTATTTATTTATTTATTTATTTATTTATTTATTTATTTATTTATTTATTTATTGTTCCTGTAACCACATACAATGAATTTTTTTTACATGAAAATGATAGAAATTTCAAATGCAAAAACCAAATGTACATTCTTTTTTCCATTGTCAAAAGAGTACCAATGTTTTCTCTTGTTTAAGGAACACCATATTATTACTACTTGTTACTGCACATTAAATGAAATTTACAATGAAAATGAAATATCAAATGATTAAATTGGTGACGAAAACTCAAAATAAACCGGATTGTTTTCGATGTCAAAAAAAGCAATTCGTTTATTGGTAACTTCTGCCCATTTTAGTGTAACGCCATGTTAAAGATTCTTGTACCATTTTACGATAAAAAAAATCATCGGAAATTTCAAAATGTTAAAACTGATGACAAAAGAGCACCAAGTGCATTTTTGTGATTTCTACCCATGGTAGTCGAACACTTTGTTACAATGAAAAAAGCAAAAAAAAAGTGTTCCTGTGTCCGTTGCCAAAAGAGTACGAATGCATCTCTTGGTAAGTTCTACCCATGTTAAAGATACTTGTAACTACATGTTCACACCTGGATGTCAGGAAAGAGTTACTCATACGGTATGGGAGTTCAAACAGACATAAATTGTTTTTGAAGTGAAAAGCTTCAGATTTCTCCAGCGGGCCGAAATGCCTCATCTTAAATTACATATATACAATTCACGCACACAAATTAGTTTTTATTATCTTTAAGTATTGTTAGCTAGGAGATAAGAATTATCCATGCATCTCGGCTCATCTTTCAATATCTATTTTATTCTTTACAAATCCGTGTACACTTAGTTTAGAGGTCTTTCTCACACTTGTGTGAAATCAAATATTACACAAGGATTTCCATACCTAGAACAAACAGGTTACTTCAATAAATAATTGTATCTTCTCCAGTGTATATATGGACCTGGTTAAAACTAAAACTCGGTTTCTTGCATAAAATTAAAGTCATGTAAAAGCCTTTAATATTTCTTTAAATGTCTCCATAACTTAAAATTATTTGAAGCTCTTTACCCAATTTGAGGCTCTGATTTTATTGTTGACAAAGTTCTTAAAAAATTAGATAACAAAAGCCAAAATTGCAAACGAAAAAAATATTTAAAGTAACATACTGTGAATTAAAATTTGTTTGCAAAATTAACGGAGAAGAAGACTTTTTTGTAAAACATATTTTGAAAAAGTCAATTGGCGAAATGGTATAGTGAACTGCAAAGAGGAAACCTTTCAAATGTTTTTACAACATCCAGCTGCAATCAAAAAATGGTGCTAATTCCGTGGCGTCTTCAGTACCAAACAATGGTTGTTTGGTACTGAAGAAGCCACGGAATTAGCACCATGTTCAATACTAAAACAGTAATGAAATGCTTAATATGTCTCAAATTTCATTCTCATATCCAATGCGATCTTAGAACATTTTCAAAATGAATCAAATAAGTTTGATTTAATTTGTGCTCATGACCGGTGTCCGGATATATTTCACCCTGCATTGTGGTATGCGTCACGTATTCTTGACTTTTTGTGAGCGACCCAGTGTTCAAACACATTTTTCCGATTTCAACCTGGCTGGTGATATGCATACTTCAACATTCAATCTATCAATCTGCTATATAGAGACCTAGCTGAGGTTCAAACACTTTTTTCCGAATTCAACCTGGTGGTATGCGTACTTCAACATTCAATCTATCAATCTACATAGACATATTGTGACATTCTTCCATGCTAATTATTTTTTATCTGTTAATCTGTGAAATAATTAAGTAAAAAAAAGGCTTTAACTTGACACAAGTAGCTAACCAGATCGTAACACTTAATCTTCAAAATCGTAACCTATGATAGCTTTAGTATTAACCGGTTAGCTGACTCTTTTTTCAAATGTTCATTCGTTGATAGATTTAAGGAAATCCAACCTTATTAGTTTTCAGCTAAAAACGACATTTAGGTATGTAATCAACTGTATATATTACCTTAAAAACAACAGGTATTGTATCGGTTAAGTTGGGAGTTTAACTTGAACTTTTACGAAAAGGACTCGAAGTGGGCTGGACTTCTCTGGGCGCCATTATGGCGGTAAACTTCGCGTGATGACTGATTGAAATGAACACATCGATGTTTTCTCTTGTACCTATTGAAAAGCATTGAAAAACATTGATAGGTTTCCGCACAGATTCACTGCGGGATATTTCATTGTGATAATGAATGAGGTTTTCCGAAAGGTTTTCATGTACACGAAATCTCACACAATCGCAGCTTTAACAAAATATTACACCGTAAACAAATATTATACAGATTGAAATATTTTTTCTATTTCTTACGAATCTTGAGAAGTTTGAAGAATTTTAGCGAAAAACTGTTAAAAATTTGTCAAGATATTTAAACAAAGACATTTTAGCATTTATAAATTCTTGTTGCTACGCCCGTTGTCTGAAATTTTTAATGAACCCGGATTTTTGACGACGGGGCGGGTCCGTATGTCAGTATATTGTTAGTCAGAAAATACACTGTCCTTCTTCACGGCTTTAATAGTACTAAAAAGAACTAAGTTTTAAACTGTTGTTTGACTATTTGTAGCGATATATAGCTAAAGACCCCATTATGTTATAGTGTTATAATTACTTTCTGAGTTCACTTCGTCTCGCATTGCTCCCCGAAGGTAATTTTTCTTTAACAGAAACAAGATATATAAACTTATTGCTAAATTGTTTTTCACATATTATCAAATACTTGTTGAAAAAAATGTGTTATATAAATACCTATATATTCAAAAAATATTTTTGTCACTAACTTTGGCCTAGGATTTTCTAGACCAAATAGCGTTATCGCAATGGTTAGCCTTATCATTGCAATGAATTTAATCAGAATTCTTAACTGTGGACTCGCAAAATCAGAGTCTCGCGAATTGTGAAGGCAGCTAATTAAGATAATGTTATAACATAAATTTTCGTTAATTATTTTAATATTTGTCTTGATTATTTGTAACGCACAACTTAATTTCAGAATTCAACATGGTTCTTACTCCGTCCCTTTTCATCAGTGGCAATTTCATTAACAACGTGGCCAGAGTAATCGCCAAAATAGACACACTTTCCTTCCGAATGACAATCCACCAGTGTAGCATTTCAACAATTTAGAACTTTGTCAGTATTATTTAACAGTTGGATATTGTGAGACTTATATTTTCCAATCAGGAAATGGAAAAAAAATGGATTCTGAGCAATCGAAATTAAAACATGATTCTGACCAATCGCAATTTTAAAAAATATTCTGACTAATCAAAATTCAATGTTCAAATGCAGTTCTTGCCATGCGTTTGTTCCACATCTTTGAGCCTTTAAATAAGGAAAACATTTCCTAAATATAAAAATAAATATAGAAATTAAATCCAGGCAGATAATGACATAGAACTCGCTGCTCTTTTATTTTTTAAATCATTCAAAAGTTTCAAAATTTAAAATGATTCTGACCAATCAGAATTCAGTATTTAAGTGAGGTTTTTTGCCATGCGTGTGTTCCACATCTTTGAGTCGGTAAATGAAGAAATCATTTCCTAAATATATATTATAGAAATTAAATCTAGATAATGACATAAAGAGTAATTCAGTCGTTAATAGATTTACGGAGTAAATTAGCGTTATCGGTTACATATAATTGTAATATAAAGCAAGGTACTTAACCCCACTTTACGGGTACCTAGTGGAATTGATGATGTTCGGGATAAAATGTACGTTTACCTGACAGTAAAATTAATTTAATCACATGTTGTGAAAAATGCTAACACTTTAATGATACCATCATTTATAAAAAGAGCTTATGCTTTTATATATCTATTGAAATGATCTTTTGCAAAATGATCACGGGGGAGAAAATTATTTTAATAATTTGTCACTGAAAAAAACGCTGTGGTTGTTTCTTTATTAGTGAAAGTGAAAATAAACTCTCTGCCAAATGATTGTGGTGATTGTAATAAGACTCTTGGTATTTTGTAAATAGATTTGACAGATGGGAATGAAAAAGGAACCCCTCTTGAAATGAAGAGTAATCGTTTGTCGTGAAAATACTCCGTTGTTTTTGCCTTTTAACTTGCCAAATAAAAGTGAAATGGTCACGGGGATAAAATGATTTTAATGATTTATCGCCGAAAACAGGCTGTTGCTGTTTATAAAGTGTTACAAATGAAAGTAAAAAAAGAAAACTATTGAAATTATCTATACGAAATGACGGTGTATTTGTAATAATTTGTCGCTGGAAATTAAAACAGACTGTTGTTGTTGCAAGTGAATGTCTGAATGGACCCTTTGGCAAAACTAAGGGGAGAAACACGAGTTTCTTAATTTGTCGTTAGAAGAAAATCCTAGTTGTTGTTGTTGCTTTTTGTAAATAAACTTGTCAGATGAACCCCGCAAAATTACTGTAATCATAATGTAATATTATCACGGTATATATTTTTCTTTATTGTCAAAATATTTTCTTTGCTGCTTTAAAAGATCTTGTCAAACGAAAATGAAGAATAAAAACACATATATACGAAAATTATATTTAACCAATAATTAAAGATAGAAAATGCATACTCCATATTTTTAAAAAATTACAATATTCACACTTTCATCAGATCTTGACCTCAAGTGACTTTTTGACGGTTATCCGAGGATTACTTATTGAATTTCGTATTACAATTAAATACCGATATCGATTATAAATTGTTTTCATAATTATACGTTACAAGAAACTCGGCATTTAATTTCCCGTATATATTTAAAATAAAGATTTTTTTCTTTTTGGTTTGTTTATTATTTTTAGCCTTAAAGCGCCGAATCAATTTCCTGGCTGGCTGATCCTTTTTTGTTAATAATATGTAATCCACCATTTATCTGATCCTAACTAGACAAATCTTGATAAAGTATTGACAAATAGTTATATATTCTTTAACTTCTTCACAATAAAGAAGACGTCTTTACTTTAAATTGAGTTTTTCTAGCGACGTCTTACCTAAAAGTAAAAAAAGAGTAAAAAGAAAAAAAGACTACAGTTCTCATAAATTAATCACTTATCTTTTTAAACAGTATTAAAAATTTAAAGAACAACTTTATATGAGATTCTAATTACTCTCTCTCTCTCTCTCTCTCTCTCTCTCTCTCTCTCTCTCTCTCTCTCTCTCTCGTGCGTGTTGAATGAACATGTTAGATATCATTGGTTTATTGGTTAATTATTTAATCACAAAAAACTATTATTAGCTATTGGCTCTTGCACCTCGCACAAACTCTCTCTCTCTCTCTCTCTCTCCTGTTTTTTGAATGAACATATTGCATAAAATATGTATTGGTTTATTATTTCATCACGAAATAAGTAGTTATTGGCTCTTGCGCCTCGCACCAAAAGCAGTTTCTGCCACTTATGTTTTGAGACAGCGCTATTCCACATCTTCTCTTCTAAATAGAGATTTCACTTTTTCTCGAATGAAGATTTCAAAAATTTCACAGCCTATTTGCTCTCATATCAATTAGTTTTTAATGCGAAACTCGAAATATTTCTTTTTACAAAACTTTGACGCAGACTCGTCTTAAACATCAAAGTCGCTAAAAGAAAATAAATATCAAACCAAATAGTTTTCTTACATGCGTTAAAGCGTTATGGGTTTCAGCTGAGAACGGACAGATTTTATCTCTAAAACTTCCAAGTCAGGCCATTTAGAGAGAAAATCATAAATTTCTATTTGTGGTTTTTCACTTTGAATCTATATACCGCGATTTTATCGTTGTCACAATCTGGATTTATCTGAATGGACGGTTGCGCTTTTTACCCGGGGGTATTACTACCCCGACATTTTTTTCCTTTTACAAACGATATACACTATCAACTTGGATATCAAGTCAAGCACGTAGAGAACATGTCTATTTTCTCCTAACTTGACAGAAAAGCCCCGGGATAAATTCACACCAATATATTTGTCTATTGTATGTATGAGTAATCGAATTGAATTTCTTCCCATGCTCAGATGGAATTGTATTTTTCGTCATACGTAATTGATTTTGAAGTTAAAAGGTTACCCTGCATATGAGAGAGGGGCAAGAAATAGGGTTCACATTGAAATATGAGAGAGAGAGAGAGAGAGAGAGAGAGAGAGAGAGAGAGAGAGAGAGAATCTAAAAGAATAAAAGGATACCTTGTATATGAGAGAGGGATTGAAGTTTCATGTTGAATGACCTCTATCTCTCTCATATTGATAGGTGAATCCTTTATCTCAATGCCTTTGCCTCTCTCTCTCTCTCATGTTTTAAGGTGAACCCTCTCTCTTGCTTCGACTAATATTAGCTTAAAATTGCAAATATAATATTGAAGATTTACATTGGAACATTCAAATTAGAACTTGATACATTTCAACAAACAAACAAAAAAAATACTTTAACGTATGACGAAATTCTTTTTAAGAAACGATGAGAAATGTGTAAATGTTTATTTCATATTTATCACAAACACACAATAGAAATGTTTTACACAGCCAAGCTTTTCAATACCCATAACACACAAACTGTTGTACGTCCCCATAGCACGGACACGCCCCTTCTCTTACCGAAAAATCCACAAGCTTTTTAAACCGTAAAGGCATTTTACTCTTGAGTTCTTGTATTAAAATGTTTTATTCATGTCGAACAAATCTTCTCAATGTGACCCCCTCCTTGTGTAAATCGCTACTAAGGTTCTCTATAACTGATTACGGACGAGCGGTGTTTGAAATATCCTATTTAGAATGTCATTTTTGTGCTTGATGGCCCTTTATAAACTCCCTTTTTGTATTCATAATCCACTACAAGCACTCTATTTCCAGGTTTTTAAATGAATTAAAATGAATTAATTTAATTTCAAGTAGCGACATTGTAAATAATTATTAAATATCATTTATATGATAAGGATAGTGTGTCTATCCGTGAAAGGACAACTTAAATATTGATTGTACAATGTGTAATGAATGGTTTATTTAAGATTTTGTTTCGAAAGCATGTTTAACTTTCAGGACAAGATTAAATGAAGGCAAGCGAAACATATTTTTTTAATAAATCTAGCACCTTTTCATAATTATTGAAAAAGAAAAAAACATATTATTTTGCTCTCGTGACAAGACAAAAAATCTCACACCCTTTCATCATTGTTAAAAAAAGAAAAACACGTACATTTTGCTGTCATTGCAAGAGAATTTAATCACGCACGTTTTCATAATTATTAGAAAACAGGAAAAAAACACTTTTAATAATAAAAAAAACTATGGAGAAATTTTTCACTCTTTAAGTTAAAGAAACTGTTTTAAACTAAGGAGAATTTTTATTTTTCACTTTTTAAGTTTTGAAAAAAGTCTTTTGATAAACCAGTTCGTCTTGAAAATTAATTTTCAAAGAAAGTGCTGCTTCAACAAATTCTTATAAAAGAGATGTTATCGAAGTTGAACTAATGTTGAAATGGGGGAGGACCCAACATCTTTATAAGACAATGCAAGCGTAAATTAATCGAGCGAGTTGATCAAGTTATAGAGCGCAACAAAGCTGTTCTCATTTGACTTCTCGTTGATTACGAGTTCACGAGGTACATGAAACCGCGAATCGATGCATGGCCAATACTATCCTACATCAAAAGATCTTCTTTTTTACTTTATCAATAAGATACATCAGTTAAGAATGTAAGCTTTAAGCCTTTCTGTTGCTGTTTTAAGTATTTATTTATACTTTGTTTTTGTGTTATTTATTTATTTATTTATTTATTTATTATTTATTTATTTATTTCTAGGTCAAAATCTGGTTCCAAAACAGACGTTCAAAATACAAGAAAATCATGAAACAAACAGGAGCTCCGCCATCTCTCCAGAATCCAGGGCAGGAACAAGTGACGTCACCAAGTCAAGCTCATCCACCTCAACAGTCCACACCACCAGCTCCTCAACATGCATCACCACAGACTCCCACACCACATGGACAAAACCCCCAGTCTCAACAAAATGGACAATCTCACAATGGACCTCAATCTAATGTTATGATTTCCCCGCCATCTTCCTCAGTGAGCCCACAACCTTCATGGACAGAAATGGCGCCCATAAATAATCAAGTGTCATCACATTCCTATATGCCTATGAACATGTCTTCGATGTCTTCAATGACGTCCGCAATGCCGGGTATGTCACATTACCACTCGTGGTATGCAAATCCGGCCATGAATCAACAATCGTTGTTAACTTAAGACAAGAAATGTAGATAGGATTATATAGACTACGTCCTAAAATTCACACTGTGATTTCAGTGGCATTCTGAGTCCATTGCAACATGTGATTCTCAGGAAACAAACAACCGGAAATGCCAGAACAAAAAGTGGAGCTCTTCCGGAAGCACTTGTTACCGTACAGGAAGTGACGTCATTCACAGCGTGTAGATTCGGAAAATCTCGGAATGAAACCTAATCTCAGGAGAGAGGAATTCTAGATTTGTTTTAGCAAGTTAAAGCGTTGTCAGTCAGCTGTTAGTCATGTGACGTGAAGATAACTGTTTTATTTATAGTATAATTATGATTATTATTAATTATAAATTTTATTTAAATGCTTTGCTAGCGCTGGTTGTAAAGAGCTAGAAGAAAATGTGGTGTTTTATTTATTTAGAAATATCGCTCAATGTTAGTCCCGAAAGAGTTTTATTACAAAGATTAGACTCGGAAAAGTTTAGCAAAACTCATTTGAGAAATAGGGTCACATAATGCTAGCTAGAACAGACTCCACTGAAAACTGTTTTTAAACATGAGAAAAAACTTGTTATAACAGACAATTTTAATATTATTTTACATGACAATTAACAATAGAAGATGTGAATCAGCTACCTCGAATTGCCGATATTATTCCATATATACTTCATCTAAACATCCCATTTCTTGTATCGACATTATGTGGCCCCTTAAAGGGATTCATAAAGACTATTTTTTATTTATTTGCACTAGCAATTTATTTTGTTGTTCATTGTTCGTTCAAAATTCATCTTATATATAATTTTTTTCTCTTTTCTTTGTTTAATCGTTGTTACGAATTCTGTTTGAATATAAATTTAGT
Organism: Anadara kagoshimensis; assembly: GCA_021292105.1. Classification (NCBI taxonomy): domain Eukaryota; kingdom Metazoa; phylum Mollusca; class Bivalvia; order Arcoida; family Arcidae; genus Anadara; species Anadara kagoshimensis. Next base: position 21,621,402 of record CM037867.1, on the reverse strand, counting down.
GAAATATAGTTTTTAATTTTATGAATATTATTTCTATATGAGACTATTGTCTCTCATGAAATCCATAAACTTACAATTTTATGTTAAAAGTGTTAGTACGAATGTGTGGATGAGGCGTGAGAAAGGTACGAATGTGCGTCTTTAAATTGTGATGATATATATTGCCATTTTGTGATTGGATGAAATGTGTCGTGAGTTATGGCGGTAAAACCGCATTTGAATGTGCTGTGCGTATTAAAGCAATAGATTTAAATATGGTAAAAAAATAAACGTGCACATCTTTTACATGTTTTGTAATATTTTTATTTCTTACACATATATTGTTATGCTGAATTAGTATTAACCCAGACAAGTTTAAATTTGCTACATACATTGCTGAAATGTTTTAGTCAACACACCTTTTTATAGATGAGTTGAGTAATGTTGTTTTACACTCTTGTCAAGATTCCTTCACCTATATCAAGTCTGTCAGTTCAGGGATGGTTGAGGTATCTTGAGAAAACAATCAAGCTTCTGCAAGCGAACTGACAGACATGCCTACACTAGGATCTGTCCTACTAGAGTGGGAACCCCACCTAGACGGTGAGAGGCAATGTAATCTGTAAGCCAGCACTTCTGACAATTATGTGTTACAACACACTATACCTGGATATGCTGTAGGCAGATTATGTTGAAGCAAAGAATTGCAGCTTAATAACACGTACTTGGCATTACCCCGACACCGCCCCTTCCCCTACCTGAACTCAATCTGTCAAAAACACAGAATCTTGTAAGCAAATATAATATACAGAAAACCCTGATTTAAAATTCACAACATCTGAAATTTTTAAATATCCTCATCTTTCTTCAGACCTTAAGCACCGGCTAGAGATTGCGCACCTAAACACTCGGGTATGAAGATAGACTCTTAGATCAAATCCTGATTGGACAAAAACAGTTTATTGCTTCCCAGTGGTAAGCGTTTTTTTCAAGACACTCCTCCATTTATCTATAAAACAGATCACCTCGACATTAAGTGAAAAAAACTTGATTGGGTTGTGAAACATTTCCCACTCCACTCTTGGTGACACTGGCCGTTACCAAATGCATGTATATTCCAATCACGAAATACTATCATACGTACATGTACTTGTACTGAAGTATTGTGTTTGACTACAGTACATGTATATGTTTGTAAATATAATGAAAACATACAACCGACGTAAGTATCGGAAGGTTGCTCAGATGACCATCTCTAATTAACGATACGTAGATAAGCTACATGTAGTGTTCCAATAATACTCAAAACAAATACACCATTCCATGTCTAAACCATAATTCAAAAACAAAGTAAAAACTTGTACACTTTCAAAGTAAAACGTTACAAATGTGAAGATCCACCAAGGAAGTGAAAAGGTGCCCGGAAGAGTAAGCACATCATGTCTAGCTAACACCACGTCACATTTGAAATAAAACATGAGAATTAAAGGAACTATGGTAATATACCCAAGCAGACAATAATATTGTGACACAGGCCATAAAAATGTAAAGGCCTTAATACGCCTAGGTTCATAAATTTATTGGTAAGCAGTTGCTTCCTTGTATGAAATTCCCTTAGTGAAAAACCTCTACCATAGTACATGAGCTGTGAAGCAAATGCACCATAAGAAAGAGAAGTAGGTACATTGCTGAAATAAAAAGGAGAGTTGACAAAGAAATTAAGTCCACGTTTGGAAACATGCACTAAACATTGCCAATTTTGTAAGGATTAGAAATTAGGTTGCAATAATATAGTCTTTTATTTACATTGCTTTTATGAATGTGCGAAGTATCATAGGTTGTCTCTAGTTTATAACCAAATAGTCTTAAACGCCAGTGCCTCTCACTTAGTTCGAATCCCTCCCTGGGCAGATGCGAGCGTTAGAAAGATTGTCAATTCGCTTACCGAATGTGGGTACTCACCATTCCGGATCACCCGGCCTCACTGCCATGTTGAAAGTTCACATGTTACTTTTTATTTGCCAGGTTTCAAAGTTTTTATTTTGCATTTGGGATTGCAATTTGAAAATGTACCAAATTGTCTGTGTTGGATTTTTTTATATTGTCTAAAAGACCAAACAAATGATTATGTTTGATACATATAGAAATGAAAAAAAAATGTGATTTTATTGACACTTTTAACTACACTGTGTCTTGCTTGGTGGTGGTTCCGTGGTATGTGATATGACGATAACGTATTTATACAAATTCATGAAAAATCAAGTTATCAATCTATATGACAACTGAACAATGACCAAGAGATACATGTGTACATGAATAAATACATAAAATAAATATTCTTTATCGCAAATGTAAGATACAATTCATTAATGCATATCTGCTGTCTGAAAATCTGAATTTAACTAGAACTGTCTTTTGGGAGCCAAATACCCCAGTCCCCACATTTAATGTTTTCCCGCCAACTTGACCTTTGACTTATGCACATTAATTTGGTATGTGACACATCGTCTCATATTGGTTTACATTTGTACTAAGTTTGATCAAAATCCATTTAAAGACATGGCAGAAATGGAGCAAACACAATATTAGGACAGTCAGACACACCCCTTAAACTTTGTGGGGATATAAACATGGAGAAATGTAGAAGTATTTTAAGTCCATATTTGTTTACTTATATCGAAATAGTCAGTTCTGGTATAACACTAGAAACCAAAGTTGAAACGTTATTTAAAGCTGTCATGTGCTACTTTTGATTTTTTATAAAATAATGCATTCAAAAGTAGCACATGTCAAAGCTGTTGAACAAGATTAGGAATTATGCGCATATTTTCGGTATTCGGAAATGTACATCGAGAAATTTTGCGTTCGTTTTTTTTCTCGAAAATCAACGGTAGCAATAAAACCAAGAAAATAATTTTTCGCGGATATTTTATTTTGATATAATTTCCGTGGTGTGAATATTTCGAACTTACAATTTTCGCATAAAATAAATGACGCAAAATATTTTCTGAAATTAGCTAGCTACACCCCCGTCACGTGTGAAATCAAAATTGAGTGGAAAAAAAATGGAAAGAAAATGAAACTATGCGACGTCAAATATAAACCCCGATAAACCCAGGCTTGCAATATCCCTGGGTCAACAATTTATTTGTTGGCAGCTTGCTTCGTTGTATAAAGTTCCCGTAGTGGGAACAAACTCTACCATTTGGTATTAAAATTAATTGTGAAACAAATGCACAATTATAAAAAAGTTAATCCGCAATAAAGCCATCAGTATTGAATAGATACGGGCAAATATACTGAATTAACTTGATCGTAAGTTGAAGTATAAAAACTGGTTGTCTTGTCCTTTCTGTTGATAATTAGACCACCAGATATTTAGATCTTGTCAAGGACGAGGACAATATGAACGGGGTAAGCTAATGTTGGGAAAGATAACATCCTTTTGTGGTAGATTATATAATAAAGTAGATATTCCCAATGAATTCCTTTAATGAAACACCTCTTAAACCCTTATTTAAAATAACATCAAATTTACGAAGGAAACATATAGCCAATTTGTCAAGTCCTCACGGCGACATGTTACCTGATCGAACTAATAAAGTAACCCACTAGTATTGTATTCTGTGTGAAGAGCGCTATCTATCTCATTGAAATGGTTTACTATCAAAACAATCCACATTGAATGACTTGAAGAATACCTTGAAAAAATTCTACAATTCATGTTTAAACATTAAAATGTATTAAAAGTTAAGTTATTTATCTAAGAAATGACCTTTTACTTAATGTTTTAGTTAAAATTCTGTTAAAGTGACTCATACACACAGTACAGACCTGTCGAAATTTTAACACTCGATTTTCAAAATTAATACCGATTCAACATCTCATCTCATGATAGTCCCTCGTTACTTCTATCTGTAACTTTTCAGCAACTGCTGTCTGTATCTCGGCAGGTTTTTCAGTTTCTAGATACCCGGTAAAAATAAGTTCGACTCATTTTCGTTAGCTCGACGTTAAACTTTCGCCAGGTCTGTACTGTACGTTTGGCAATGAATAAGAAGAATAAGTGATCCCATAGTTTGATAGCTTAGAGATAGTGCTGTTTTAATGCAAGTCATTTTGTGTCTATTTCAGGGTGCAGTTGTTTAAACCTTGATTAGTTTAATTAATTTATTAGTCATTTTTTTTGTTTCTTTGGATATTTTGTCAAATACTGTAAATGTGCCATTTAAATTTTTAAAATTTTCTCATTAAATGCATTTGTATATTTAAAAAAAAATAATATTATTGACATTTTTAAAATAAATTTAATGATAAATTTTATTTTAAAAAAGTATACCACAATGTATTAATTTCAAAGTGTACAAATTTTAGTGCAAATTATAAATTGGATAACCTTGTGCACGATGATCGTAGTTAATTTGGCATTTGGTTAAATTTAGCGGTATTGTATAATCGCGAACATCGCTAAAAGTAATACATCGCTAAATTTAATGTTTTTACGGTATGTTGTGAAATTTTGGTGAAGTTTTCGAATGTGCAAACTGAAGCATATGGAATTATCAGTCAAATAAATGATATGATTTTTAAAAGTGTAATTGATCATTAATTGAGGGAGCAACCAGGACTAGGGCTCGATCACGGTAAGCGAGAAGGTGTAGGTGAATCATGGTATTTAAGCTAACAATGACATATCATTGTACAACTGTATCGACGAAATATTTTGAATAAAAACAATTGTTTCACATTGCAACAGGATTGACCAAAGACGTCGTCTATAGTTTGATTGAGATTTTCAACCCTGCTGAATTTTAACCCTTGGCCTAACATTTTGTGAGCTCACGTCACACAGCGTCACGAGGAGTTAAACAGGTTTCATATCAAACACAACTGAACATACCGGTCTATGTTCAAATCACAAAACCAAAAGCTTAGAAAGGTTAAGCTAGCTAAACTTCCGATGCACACGACCTCACTTCCCTGACGAAGTTCACATGGTTTAACATAATTTGTCAGAGTTTTCACTTTACTTTTGGTATCGGGTTTGAACATGGTCTCTCAGACCAATAACATATAATTATAATATATACAACTTCATATTGAAAGTAAAAACCAATAACATGTAATATGACGGAAGAGGAAAACTGTTCCCATCTTTAAACTAAATTTGGCAGTTTTCAAAGTTTTTACTTCGGTTTTGAATTTTAGTTTGGGCATGGGGTATGTTTGTGTTTGATAGGAACCTTTTAACAATGTTTCACTGGCAAAAACAAACACTTACTAGTAATTGTTGATTTTAAGATTGAGGAATCTTTTAAACAAAGAGATTGTATAAGAAGAATTGATCATAATTTTAAAATCGAGTTTAAACACAGACAAATGGAATTTATTTCTGAGAAAATGGAAATAAATGTAACGTATGGAAGACAGATAATAATGTAATATGTATTCTACTTGTCTGAGCCTTCAAGAAGTATTTATGGTTTTCTTACGGACTCTCAGAACAGAACTATATAATTAAGCCTGGAATTCAATAAACTTCATATTGAAAGTCAAAACCAATAACATGCAATACGAAGGAGGAAAACCAATCCCATCAATCACGTCCAATATGATCATCTTTATGTAACCAATCAGCGTCCGGTAATGCCAATAACAGCGCGCGAGACCAAATCACGCGGCAATCTGCGCGAGCGAAGCAGACGAAAGTAGCAATTTTACATCGATCGTTTTGAGTTAATTTACACTCGGAAACGGGGGGTAATTTTACCCTCTGTCGTAGAGCGTCGGTTGATTTAAGACAGGAAGTCCACGTATCTGACTTATTATTTTAACGTTGCATGAAAATACCGTTTTATTTTGACGGGGAATCGATATCCAATATAGCCGATTTTGTTTGTTTTAATGTTGCGGGATTTTTAAATTGCTCCATGAAATAAAAACGGCTACTTAAGCATTAGACAAAGACAAAGAGCCTAACCATAATTTACTTTTCTGGAATTGTTTCTTCTTGGTATATAATTTGAATCAATCAAAGACTACAAAAACAATTGCCTGATTTAAAGCAAAATTCATTAGGTCACGCAAGTAATTCTTGGAGAGAGAGAGAGAGAGAGAGAGAGAGAGAGAGAGATTCGACCGTTGATCTTGGGAAAGCTCCATCGACAACAATGTTGATGTAGAACATATTTTGTGTCCCCAGACCTACCGTAGTTTAAGGTTAGTTAAAATGCCCTAAATTACTATTTACAATAGAGTATGTTTAGGATAAGTGGGAACATTTACATTTGAATATGTCTCAACGAATGGAAAGTATAATCCAACCTGCCTTAAAGGCCACCTCTATATAAGGGCCACCTGCTTATTAAAGCCAGAAAAATTATACCCCATTTGTTTTTTATTCATATTATTTAAACCTGTATACAAAAGCCACTTGCCCATAAAGGCCAATTTTACTGGTTCCTTTGGATGGCCTAAATAGACAGGTTTTACTGTACTCGTACATAACAATATAATCATGTAATATTTAACTGACAGTACAATGTTTAATAAATGTAACAAGAATGTTTAATTATTTTATGCTATTTTGCGACAGCTTTTCGATAGCGACTACCTATCTGTCAGCAGCTTTTCAATAGCGGCTACCCATCTGTCGGTAGTTTTTCGATAGCGGCTACCTATCTGTCGACAGCTTTTCGATAGCGGCTACCTATCTGTCGGCAGCTTTTCGATAGCGGCTACCTATCTGTCGGCAGCTTTTCGAGAGCAGTTACCTATCTGTCGGCAGTTTTTCGATAGCGGCTACCCATCTGTCGACAGCTTTTCGATAGCGGCTACCTATCTGTTGGCAGTTTTTCGATAGCGGCTACCCATCTGTCGACAGCTTTTCGATAGCGGCTACTTATCTGTTGGCAGTTTTTCGATAGCGGCTATCCATCTGTCGACAGCTTTTCGAGAGCGGCTACCTATCTGTCGGCAGCTTTTCGAGTGCGGCTACCTATCTGTCGGCAGCTTTTCGATAGCGGCTATCTATCTGTCGGCAGCTTTTCGATAGCGGCTATCTATCTGTCGGCAGCTTTTCGATAGCGGCTATCTATCTGTCGGCAGCTTTTCGATAGCGGCTATCTATCTGTCGGCAACTTTCGGCAGCTTTTCGGTCACTAGCTATCCATACTTAGGCCATTCGGTAGCCCAGCTTCGAATACTTTCAGTTCAGTGTTAAACTTTCGACAGGCCTGTACTGTGCCTTTTCAGCAAATTTCAAATTTATATACAGACGTTAATAGATTTTCTACACGTTATCAAAACAGTATAAATTATTTCTGCAGTGATGCACCTTTGTAAAGCGTTTTCTAACACCTGCATCATCAGGGTCCTCCATCTCTTAGGAGATCACGTGCCGTTCACGCACGACTAGGTAACTGCGGTAAATGTTGCAGCGCGTGCACGCTGCATCCTAATATTTTAAACGGAGACGGTTTAAACCGAAGCGGACCCGCATTCTTTTCTACAAGGTTTTAGCTGTAAGGACCAGATCTAGATAGCTGATTTATAGTGTTGCTATTTAAGTCTAAAGATCAGGAGTTTGTAGAAAAATAATTTATGATTTAATCTAATTAAAAGTTACACATGGCAATCTGGCCAAAATTTGTTTCAAAATTTTATATAAAGTTATTGTGAGACTCGATATGTGTTGCATACAGAATGTTAAATGGCAGATTACTGGGGGATTGACATAAGATATTCCATTGTCATAATCAATCGGCAATTTTTGATTTTTGGAAAAAATATTATTTGATTGTTGCCTACGTAGGCATGTGGGGAGAGGGTCACTTGTGATATCTTCGTAAAATATTATTGCAGACCTGTATGTTTATATTTAATAAATTTCTTCTAAACAAATGAAATATTGAAAAAAAACTTTTAAAAATAAATAAAATCAATCTGAATTTGGAAATACTATGTATGTTTTGCGCTTGTAAAAATGTTTGCTCTTCTGGTTGCCATTTGGTGCATCAAACCAAATCCTCCCTTTGTTCGTTTTTGTTTACAAATGAAAGTATTTTTATATTTTTCAGCCATAAATTATTTTCATATGTTTACATTCACATAATGAGGTGTAAATCTCCCGTTAGGTCTACCTTAGACCGAAAGTATTAAGGCTTAAACGAATAAAAATACATTATCGTGTTTTTGCTAATGCGTCGTAGCACCGTGAATAAGGTGTACATGTTGATTTTACGGCCCTGTAAATTTTATGAATGATTTGGCGTGTTTCGTCTCATCATTCCAATTTCCACTGGTACAATACAGACCTGTCGAAAGTTTAACAATAAGCTAACGAATTAGTGCCGAATCGGCAACTCATCTTGGTCTCTTGTTAGATATATGTCGACTGTCGCCGCTATCTATCGCTCTGCAGCTTTTAGGGCTCTAACTATCCATATATTAACCAATCGGCAACCGAGCTTTGACATCTTTTTGTTAGCTCAGTGTTAAACTTTGGACAGGACTCTACTGTACTACAAAAACGAGAGGGCGGATGGATACATGCTATAGACATTTCACGCCGCCATTTCAGTTCATTACTTTCTGGGATCTCAACGATGGCGGGCCGACATTTAGGAGCCGAGTACACAACGCCAACTAGATGAAGTCTATTCACATGACACCACTGGTGTATTCAACAATGACAGTGGGGGCACTGGGACCCATTGTTCGTTTAAAGACATGGCATTCAGACATATACCACGGTCAAATGATTTAATTTAGTCTTACTGAGCGGTGTTAATGTCTGCACGGCGTGTTTTATATGTTTCATTTTAAGAGAGTGGATATGTTCGAGGTTTAGATTGTCAACTTTATTGCCGTTAAAATGATGTATTAGTTTTAAACTCAATCAATTTCTGACCACGACCATGTACCCATTGGATAAATATAAAAGAAAAAACATCAGCGAGAAAATTGAATATCTCTCCGCTTTTATTCTGTCATAATGAAATCGTTGTTACGAGCGTCAAGGCATTTATCTATCATTTTGTTATTTACAATATTTATTTTACAAAATGATTGGGGGATAAAGAAAAACAGCGGGAGGAAACTTCCGGTATAGCGTTCAGATTAATTCGGCGTTAAAATAGATGTATCGGTAAAGACCCCCAAAGTAGATCGTGTATCATACAGATGTACATTTCTTTTTTGGGTTTAAACAAAAAATTAATATTTCATTGTCAATTAAAAATAAAGAAAAACGATTTGTCATTTTCTGAAAGGTGGTTTATAATGTTTTTTTTTCTAGATGTTTTGTCTAATGAAATCAAAAATAAAGAAACGGCGGAATAAGATACATGTATGTACGATCCACCATGGCCAAACCAAAATGCAGTTAACGGAATATTATAAAACGTAAACATACTGAGGACACCGATGGTAATTTGGACGGACACTGGACTGCAATTGATTGATCATTGAATGAGAACATGAATGATTCACTTATATTGAGACGTCAACGGCTATATATAGATGAAGTGCAAGATATTCTGACCTTTGCGACGTGCTTAAGGCAACATGCAAGGAAGGTTCTTTGACGTGCCACGGAACATAGGGTTTTAAGGTCTCTTTCGAAGCACCAAGTGACTCGTTTATAAATACCTAGTACCTGAGACAACAGCAACTACCTATTTTCAAGATAAAGAATATTTCATCAAATGATACCATACAATGTAGGCTTTAAATACTATATTTCTATTTTTATTCCATGAATTGGAAATGATTTTGTCATCACAAATCGCTTTTATGATTTATTATACAAAGAGGTTCATCAGTTTCTGTTATTGCATGTTTCAAGATATAAAATAAGCCAAATTAATTTCTATACAACATAGAACAAGGTCTTGCTTATACACAGCATTTATCCGCCAAAAGTTTTAGATATCTTCTATATAATCAAAAACAAACATACTAATCCATATCCGAATCACAATCCAGAAGCAAAGTAAAAACTTTGGAACTGACAAGTTAGGTTATACACGTGAACTTCCACAAGGGAAGTGAGGCCGGGTGCTCCGGAAGGGTAAGCACCTCCTGTATATAAATGTTTGACTAGTTGGACTGGTTGGTTTTAGGTCTTGCTAAAGAATATTTCACTTATATTGAGACGTCACAACCTATTGGTGCATGTTTAACCTTTAAAATTCCTATGCGCTCTGGGGAAAGTTCAGGGCGGAGTCTTCATGGTTCCACGCCTACACTGACAAGGAGCATACATGTAGGTTGTTAAGGTTTCTTTGGAAGGCCCCGGGACTTTCATTTCTAAATGACGAGTGTTTGGCGAAATAACAGTCACAATATTTTTTAGTCTTGGTCGGAACCCGGTCGGGGTTAGAACGCCGATCTCCCTTAACAGAGAAAACACTCAAATCAACCGAGTTAACGCATTGGTGTTTCGATATTTGCGCTGAGTAATAGAGGTTTACACGAAAATGGCGATTATTCCACTTTTACCCGGAGGCGTTCAGTAAATCGGTGGTGGAGAAAATCGGAGTGCATGGAGAAAAATTATCAATCTTCGGCAAATGATCTGACAAATTTTCGGTATTTTAAAATTAATTATCTTTAATATCATATCTCTACTTTTTTGTAACCAGTTAGAAGTCAAGGGCTTTAAAATTATAAATAACATATAAAACGTTGTTTTTCTACCTAACATAGTAGTTTAAATGACATATGATTCTAGTACAAATTATTCTGATATTTCAATTTAAGTATATTACTATTCATGCTTAATATTCGGCCTGTCACCGTTGATATTTTCATCTAATTTACGTCTCAAAAACCAATTTAGTGTTTAACACTTATTACTCATACGCTCTACTTCTAAAATAAAAATTTCAATTTGGAGACTTTCAATGGATGATATCGCGGTTATCAAGTGTTTAAAAAACCACATTCCACTGCGAATAGTTCTAGGCGGTCTATATACAATACAGGGCTGTCGAAAGTTTAATATTACTGGCTAACGAATTAGTACCGAAGCAGTAGCCTATCTGGGCTTCTCTGGACAACTGCTGCTACAGTACAGACCTGTCGAAAGTTTAACACTGACTGAGCTAACGAAAAGAAGTCAAAGAACGACTAACGAGTGTCAAAACTATGGATAGTTAGTAGCCGAGAAGGTGCCGAGAGATAGATAGAAGCGACCAACAGCTGCTGAGCTAACAAAAGGCAGAAAGTAACTGTCTGTTTGGCACCAATATTTCATCTTATTATTAAACTTTCGATAGGTCTGTACTGTATCTCCCAGCCTCTAACTACCCATGGCTCGTCCACTCGGCAGCTTCGATTTCTTATCTTTAGTTCATGATCAATGTTAACCTTTCGACATGTCTGTATTGTATATTGTAAATATAGCTATTTGGCAAAAGGCTTTGAGTAAAAAGAACACATCATTTTGTACATGTAATGTTCTTGTTAAATTTTTCACGGTAACTTGACTTATAGGTACGACCTATACAGAAAAAATTAATGGTCGTATTGAAATAAACCGCGGGTGCCGTACATTATTCTCCCTCATATTATTATTTATTTAAACACTCGATAAAGATGTGAATTTTCAACATGATGGAAAACGTAAATATTTGTTTTATGGTTTTGTTATCTGTTGAATTATGGGTACTTTGTATGAATCAGGATCTCTGAGGTGTTTTGTCGCCGCCATTGACTTCACACGGAACTCTTTTCAAAAGAAGGTAATAAAAGACTCCCTCGTGCAGAAAAGAAGGTTTATGAGTGCCTGAGTTGTTCGTTTTTGATAGACTTTAGTAATATTCTGTGTTCTATTGTATGAAGTAGCCTATCTGAGACACAAACATTATTTAATGTAAATAGACATTTTATAGACTTAATACAAAATCTTGAAGAAATTCATGGGTCGATATTTCATCATTAATGAATAAAAACTGTTCTTTTGACGAGACTCTGCTAAGGGGAGGAGTTAGGAGTTTGATGGGAGACTACCCAAATAAATACACAAATGATTTGTTATATTTTGTCATAAAATTGTAATTAAATTTTATGGCAAATTAAAAGTTTTAGAAGTAGTTTTTCTGGCTTTATTGCATTTTATTCGAGACGAGTGCCAAACTTGTGACAAAGAAGAGGGTTTTTTATCCACATATTTGTATTTGTTTAAACAATTCATTAGATTTGAGCGAGTTCGTACGTCGTCAATTCGTTAAATTCGGTCATTAGCTTAAACCCATGGGTACCAAAACCAAGGTGATTAAGTTCAGTATTTAAACAATTAAGTAATAAGGTCCTAAAATATATTATGGACCAGAGCCACAGCTGAAATGTAAACCAAATAGCTTAGTCTCTTTTTAATGGACCAGGTCCCAGTTTCACAATCATTTCTTAGCAAAGATTTTCCTTAACTTAAATCTCGCAAATTTGAAATCTGAATAATTTTGTTAATTTTCAAGATATTCATGATTGAATCATAAAAGTGACATTTTGAAGCTCATTCTGAGCTTATAACATATGTATTCTAATATTGTTGAACATTTTAATTTTAGTACGACAAAAATCGTCAAATTTTACTAGATTTCAGTTAAGGAAAATCTTAACTAAGGAATGATTGTGAAACAGGCCCCAGTTTCACAATCATTCCTTAGCTAAGATTTTCCTTAAATTAAATTTAGCACATTTTTGTATTCTCTTTTTTGGAACTACTGGTGACTATTTTTGTCCAAACTAAATGCAAATGTTTTAATCTAGAAGTGTTCTTAAAATGGCACCTTAAATTCCTGAATATCTTGAAAATTAACAAAATTATAAAGATTTGAAATTTTGCAAGATTTAAGTTAAGGAAAATCTTAGATAAGGTATGATTGTGAAACTGGGGCCGGAAGCCGTAACTACACCTAAATGGAAACTTATGATTGTTTACCACCCTTGATTACAGATGGTCATTTAACGGCATAGACATGGCCCATAATAGTACAGTACACAATTGTCGAAAGTTTAACACTGAGCTAACGAAAAGGAGTCGACTGCCGAGTGACCGAGATATGCGTAGCTAATGACCGAAATGCTGACGAGAAGCTGTCGAGACATAAATAACGAGGTTTCGAGATGAACTACCGATTCGGCAGCAATCCGTTAGCTTAGTGTAAAACTTTCGACAGGTCTGCACGGCACAGATGTGGCCCATAATAATTCGTGATTGTGGGATTAAAACTTTGAAACGTAAAATACTTCTTTTCATTTGTGATGGTGTAAGTTGATGATTTGGTGTCGTCAGTAAATTCCCAGTGCGAGTTGTTTTGTCTTAAAACACACAAATGCTATAAGCATGGCTGCGTGAAATCGTTTTTAAGTAAAACTTAAAGACATAGATGTTGACCCTCATAATAATTCGTGGTTGTGTGGTTAAAAATTTATCTTCAAACAACAAAATATGTTTCATTTATTTTGATGCTTACTGGATAAGTTTGTGGAGCCATTAGGTTTCCAGCGTTCTTCTAAAACTCTATTGTCCATCTAAAGCCTGGAGGTTTATAACCGGTGGTGAAAATATGTCTTAATCTTTTATGGATGCATCCAATGCTCCTCCAAAACTACGCCGCTCGTTTGATAGTGTTTGCTTCTAATGTGGGCATATGTGGAAGGTCAGGGTTCAAATCCTGACAACCTCTGACCAAGACGTTTTGCATTTAGTTTGATCATATAAAAAGTGTTAAGGTTAAGTGTCCCTTATGGAACGATCCCCTAGTTTGAGAAAATGGTCGCTTGGCAAAATCGTTTCTTTCTTTGGACACTTCTATTTTCCCTACAATCTTGATGCAGACCAACTTGTTATAAGTGAAATAATCTGGGTAGACTGAGAAATAAAACACAATTTCCTCACTCCATTGCACACCGACATGTATAGATGTCATACATTTCAATACATCAAGTTTATATTCGAGATATAAATGTCAATTTCCATGTAATCTATACGTGTTGATACGAACCCTAAAAGTTTGGAAAAACAATAAAATTTCTTTAAAGTCATATCAAAATGTTTTGAAATTCTCAACCAGGGAAGCATGCATGACACGTCATAAGTTGTAAACTTAGAATGAGTTAGTAATTAAAGCACCTGTATTTACCTGTGCAGACATATCAAGATAATTTATCACGTAAAAGTCACTCCCACCTGTGTTCATCAAAGGTGTATTCTTAATTACTTCATATATAGATCATTGCAGAGGAGTACCACACGGACCGGACTATACGATTTTCAATTTGTATTGTACTTTACAAAATACTCGTATAGGCAAACAACATTGACCTGTCTGTTTGACCTTTCATCAGGAATATTCATATAAGAGGATCCACCCAATACATGGGTAGCGTTAGAAATATACACATTGCCCATGATTAGTGTGCACATCATATAGACGAAATATACATGCATGATCCTGGCCTATTACTTAAATTTACTCTTCTATAATGAATATTTAAATCAAAGGTCAAGCGGACAGGCCAATGTTGTTAACCTATGTGACAAAATAATTCAAATATCTAAAAATGAAAACATGACCAAAACAATGTACATGTAGTAGAGTAATTTTTGACAATGGCGTCTGGAAATTTGAATGACACCTGTCAAATTTTACGTTTTGCATTTTCTGAATGAAATATTCCAAACATTTTTGTCATAGTTAAACTTTTTTAAAATTTCATTCAGAAAATTAAAATTAAAACAATTAAAATATTAAATACAGTAAAACAGACTTCCAAAATTGGAAAAAAAACACCCAACTAAGTTTGAGCCAATGTGTTTAAAAATGTGTGCAACCGTACAACAAATACACAAGACAACAGAAGATAAACATTATCCCAACATGTTAATTTTGACTTGTAACGGTTTCTAGGATGGAAAAAAATGCATGGTAAGGCCATTCACCAAAGAATAGACATGTAGAAAAGGTTGGTTAAATAAAAACAAGCATACTAATCCATGTCCGAATCACAACCCAGAAGCAAAGTAAAAACTTTGGAACTGACAAGTCAGGTTAGACACGTGAACTTCCACCAGGGAAGCGAGTCCGGGTGCTCCGGAAGGGTAAGCGCCTCCTGTTTAGCTAGCTACGCCAAACCTTATCAAACAATAACCATTTGAGTTTTTAGAACTTATAATGAATAACTTTTCTTAAGGAATTGTTATAAGGTATATATTCCAAAAAAAATCGATGTTCTATAGGAGGTTCAACTGAAGACGGTGCATGCTTGGTATCATCGCACAATGTCCATAACGTTGGTATAAGTATGTTTGGAATCGCTTTCAGCAGCCATGGTATTTTAGCATAGGTTTTGCTGTCCATAATGTGTGAAATTTCCACAGGGGTGTTAAAAGTATATTTGGTATTGCTTTGAACATGAAGAGTCTTTCAGCAAAGGCTTTTTATGTCCTGTGTGCATGTGATGTGTCCATAGGAGTGTGTAAATTATATTTGGCATTGCTTTGACCATCGAGACTCTTTCAGCAAAGGGTTTGTTGCCCCATTCCAGAGTGGTGTTATAAGTTTATTTCTCATTGCCTTTAACGTCTTTAATATTTCAGCATAGGTTTTGCAGTCCCCTTTCCACGGGAGTGTTTAAATGTACATTTGGCATTGTTTTTAACGTCCAGAATCTTTCACCATATGTTAGTTGACCCCTTTCTACAAGAGTGTTAAAAGTATATATATAATTGCTTTAAAAGCATAAGTTTCAATTTGTTGCCTTTTTTCTATATGGATGTTAAAGGTATGTGAACGTCCAGAGTCTTTCAGCAAAATATTTGTTGTCCTGGGGATGTGATTTCCTTGATTTTCACATTCAACCGTACTTAAGTTTGATCAATACACTTGGCTTTCTTTTGTACTTGTGATATATATCGTGGAAAACACGGACGAGAAAAGAAGTATCACTTTCAGTAAAAGGAAACTGATATCTCAATACGAAACTAAGCTCACTGAAGTACGATAGCTTTGATGATTGCCAAAGTTTCGAATAAAAAAGACGAAATCTATGTATCAGATATCAAACATGTCACAGAATATTTGATATATTTAATTCTGAAGAAGGAAAAACATACCCTTAAGTCACCTGGATTCAAAACACAGAAGCCAGCTCTGCATACTTACTAAGATGATATAAAATGAGGATTTGATGAGTACGGATAAAAATTTTATAGGTACACATGACACTATAGTCTGTTATATGATAACAAACATTATGTATAGAGTTTAACTGGTAAAGTTTAATCACAGAAACACTATATGTCATTTTTATACCGAATGAATAAACCCAAGGATTCATAAATTATTCAAGATGATAAATCACGGCTGTAAACAGCTTTTTTGAACATTTAATATTCCTATCTTTTTTTCAATTTTATGTATCGTGTTATGGGGTAGAGCTAGACCTCCGTGACTCAATAAACCGTCTTAGAGAGATTTAATACCAGTAAAACAATAAGCTCGATAAACTGTGAAATAGTCCGTTGATTTCAGATAACTATTGTATGAATACCTAAAACACAAACCACCCAGATTCGTCGTCAGTCGGCCAACATACCAGAACACCTTACAAACCAATTTATTTTCCTTTTGTTTCTAATCTTTATTTTAATCAACCGTTACTCCATTCATGTCATTTCCGGGTATCCGTTTTTTCACTGTGTTGATTGTAAACCCAAAATAAACTTTAAAACTGATGAAAACATAGTTTAGGAATTTCAGATATGAGTCAGACGAAGTTCATTTGACTTGCATGGGTTGAAACTACAAAATCAAAGTAATTTATGTAGATAGGATTGTAAAAGAACAATAGAAGATAGTGACAGATTGTCTGAAAGAATACACAGATCTGAAGAAATGGCTTTTAAGATGGCTGTGTATCAGTATTTCATTTTGATGGTTTTTAAGATAAGCAACATTAACATGAAATAAATCACTCAATTTATCTTTATTGATTTCGAATTGTTTGTGGAGTGAATCAATGTTGCTTTATGTTTCAGTCAATATTTTCTTTAAAATATCGAACCTATTAGAAGTGGGATGGTGGGGAAAACCGAAATACCCTAGGAATTCATCAACCTGCGTCAAGCGAACCGAGAACTCTTTGCACCACCTCGGATTTGAATGATCGGGATTCGAACTTAGGCAGCAAGAAGTGTTGTGATATGGAAGTTCGCGCTTTAGATCACTCTTCCATCGAGGTCTCTAAAAATGGTCCCTAACGCTCCTGTGTTTTGAATCCAGAACAATGAAAGATAGTGACAGATTGTCTGAAAGAATACACAGATCTGAAGAAATGGCTTTGAAGATGGCTGATAAATACGTCTTAAAATGTGTATCGGTATTTTATTTTAGATAAGCAACATTAAGAAGAAAGAAAGAAATCACCCAATTTATCTTTATTGATTTCGAATTGTTTATAGAGTGGAATGAAGAAAAGTTGTTTGACGACTTTTTAAGATTTTTTTTTCAAATTTATTATGTTGGAATGGAGGGAAAACCGGAATGCCGGACAAGTAGGGATTTTAAGATGACTTATGAATACTTTTTAAAAGCAACAATTACATGAAATAAATCACTCAATTGATCTTTATTGATTTTAAATTGTTTGTGGAGTGGAATGATGAAATGGTGTTTCACGACTTTGTTAAGATTTATTCCATCATATCAAAGCGGTTAGTATTGGAATGGAGGAGAAACATTAAAGTCGGACAAATAGGGGAAACCGGAATGTCGGACAAGTAGGGGTTTCTACGATGGCTGATGAATACAAAGATGTAAATATGAAAATGTGTATCAATATTTCAATATCTCAAAAATCAAATTGAGTGTGATACAATCACTACAGTGAACTAGGTTTAATGGACCTCGATAACCATTCCATTTATCGTCAGACTATCAAAACAATTTTTTCAATGTTTCAATAAATCAAGACTTTACTGCATAGCAAAACCAAGACTTGAACGCTCCAAATAGTTGTAGTACGCTTACACTGATTGTAAAGGATCAAATGAAATATACGACCTGATATAGCTTATGGCGTTTGATTTCGACTTCAAAACTTCGAAACTTGATAAAAATGTTGCGTACTGTAAAAGTACAAATGTTCGCTCTGATACTAACAACGGTCCAAATGGGATTTATTTTCACACAACTCAATTCAAAGAAAATTATAAAACCCCAACGATTTTTTTTATAAAGCCAACAAAATTTTCATACAACCTACATTGGTGGTTCTACTTTATATTGAATGTGATAATGTGTCTATTAATACAAAAAAAGAAAACAAAAACAGAGAGAAATCTATAGCTATATGAACTGATAACACACTTTTCAGATACTGCTGTATTCAAAATTAAAACTTTAAAAATGGTTTGACGAAAAATCCAAATGTTAATGGGTGTCAACAATTCTCTGTACTGTGGCTCGATAAAATATTTGGCTTTTTGTAATGCTTTACTGTTTTACTTACAAATGCTATTAATGGAATTTATTTTCACAAAACACAATTCCATAAAACTTTCTTAGAACAATTTGGTTTACAAAATGAAGAAAAATAAACGGCATTAATAGTTATGATTCTACATTGTATTGAACGTGTCTGTGTCTCTACAAAAAAAAATATAAAAAAAAAATTAAAAATCAAAGCAAAACATAATACTAAAATAAAACAATAAGAAAAACAATATATTGATAGGAAATGATAATTCACTTTTACATTTTTCAGATACTGCTGTATTGCAAATTTTAAAACTTTTGATTTAAAATTTTAAAAATATCTTGACGTAACACCTCATCAGTGTAAATTGGCTTCAATAATATTTGTGTTTTTGTCATGACATTGTTTTATCTGTTGTTGGATCTGATGTTTGTTTGATTTGTCTAGTTTTAACTGACTTGTAAAACATAATATCTCATTTCCTTTTTACAACATAATCTATTTGTAAGTAAATCTATACACGTCTAAGACCAAAATGCTTCAAAAACAGTACTGCGCCAACATTGGTTGTCAAAGTGAAATGCACAACCTGCAGCTGATGAAGCGATACTGACCTTGAGCAATACTTTGAAACCTTATCAGAAGATGACATTTAAGAATTAGAAAGGATGATTATTTTATTTAAAAAAAATTCAATACTGTATTCATAAATTTTTACAATTTTACTTACAAGAATCATAAAATGGGATTTCTTTTCAATGAAAATTTCATCCAACAATTTAAAAAAATACAGAAAGAAAAAGACTCACACACAAAGCTAAATTAAACACTAACAAAAGTATTGATAGAAAGCCAAAATCAACACAAAAATATTGAAAGAAAATGATAATGCACTTTTGCATTTTTCAGATGCCGCTGTATTGAAAATTTAAAAAAATAAAATAAAATTTAAAAATGTCTTGACGTAACACCTCATTGCTGTACCGTGGCTCCAATAATATTAGTCTTTTTGTTATGACATTGTTTTATCTGTTATTGGATCTGATGTTTGTTTGATTTGTCTAACTTTACATGACTTGTAAAACATAGTATCTCATTTCCCTTTTACAACATAATCTATTTGTAAGTAAATCTATAGCTATACAAATATCCTATATACACGTTAAATATTATTTGTAAAAGCTTGACATTACTCCACAATACCAATTTGTTTAAATAAAGTTCATATTTCATTAGAAAACTGTCGCTTTTTCACACAATAGAAAAAGCATTGGCGTATATAATATTATCATTACTAAAATCAAATTCAACATAAGAGAGAATTCATTTCGGTTCACGAGCGAGTGCTTCCATTCCATTGCAAGCCTGCTGTTGCATACCACCCGAGTATTGATCAGTCGTTATCACGATACCTGGATTTGTTTAGTGACAATGGTTTTTGAAATTTAGACTTCATATGATATTGTATACGTTATAGATTCGCGGTGACACACTATACATCTAAAACACGGGGTGTGAATGAAAGTTGTAACCAAAAACTTAGTGCCACCTGCCTGTACATACGTAAAACCAATTTGGCAGACGTCAATTTCATCACGTGATCTGCTCATTTCCTGGACAGTGCTGTTGCTGGTACCATCAAAATTTATCAATAATGGCATTAATATTCGCAGTAAGTTTTATTTCCAGATCTGAAAATTGTGATATAAAATTATTACTACTGTTATGAAAATTGTCCTTTACACATAACGCAAAGATGAAGCATTTCTTTAAACAATGTTCAAATTTCGACCAAGAATAAGTGCTTAATGAAATCCATAACAAACATTCTGGTCCATATTCAAATCACAACCCGAAAGTAAAGTAAAAACTTTGAAAAAAGACAAATAAAGTAGAACACGTGAGCTTCAACCATGGAAGAGAGGCCGGATGCTCAGGAAGAATAAGTATCTTATGTATAACTAGATAGGAACATGGAGTTATGATCGTCAAATATATCCAGGATAATTTTTGAAAATGTGTTATTAGAATACATTACATTTGCTGTCGCTAAAATTCGAACCAACGTCCCAACGGAACCAAATCTCCTAGAAAGATGAACTGAGGACCAAGCCGGTTGAGAACAAAACAGGTTTAGATCACAACCCAACTACACACGGAAGTAAAATCAAACTTAGGGTCCTGGTTGTTCAAATTTCTATTAATTTCACCAGCTGGTTACCGAAAAAATTCGTATCTTTTGTCCGGGGTAGCATTTTTTAAATTTATGTTAATATTAATGTTTGTAATAGATATTATTTAAAAAAGATATTTAATAACTTGATGTCTTTAACCAATATTTAATTTCATTTTTTTTTTAAATTTTCAAATTGCACTAATTATTTTGTTAAGTTAAAGGTGCTTTGAACAACTTGATTCCAGGACGGAAGTCATATACAGACTTGTTACAAATCCCCATATGGAGATCGGGTCTACACGGAAAAAGAAGCGGATTTAAGAAAAAAGCATTTACTATAAATTGCTGTCGAAACCAATTACAGTCCAACCTATCTTAAAGGCCACCTTTATATAAGGGGCATCTGCTTATAGAGGTCAGTAGAATTGTATCCCAATTGTTCTTTATTCGTATTATTTAAACCTGTATATAAAGATCACCTGCCCAAAAAGGTCACTTTTACTGGTTCCCTTGTGTGGCCTATATAGACAGGTTTGACTGTATACTTTTACATTTAGTATTCTTATATGCTATATGTTTAAAAACCCTCGACACTGCAAGGATCACACCGCCCCTAACCTTCTAGATTCGAATCCAGCTTGGCAGATTTTAGTTTGAGAAAGTTTGTCTGTTTGCTTGCCGAAGGTCGGTGATTCTCTCTGCTTTAAAATCTTAATAGACACATTCCATATCAAACGTATAGACTCATCTAGCCTGGAAAATGATAGCATGTTCATTTTTTGTTGTATGTAGGATTAGTTACTGGTTACATGTATTGGACAATGTGCAGCAAACTGAAATTATCAATTCACGCGGTGTTTAAATTCCCGTTGTCTTCATCCACGTGTTCACATATTAAAAATTATAAAATCTTTTACATGTAAACATACATTGCCATGTGCTCTATCCACGAATTATCTTTGAACCACGAAAATTAAATTGAAACATGTTTGCGCTATATGCATCATTTCAATGAAAGAAACTACAAAGATTGAGGTTGTTTTAGATCTTTTCTCTTTTATCAGAAGTGTCTGTCTTGTAACATTGTTTTCATACTCACACATATGACTCTATGACATCATTACATAAGAATGCAATTCTCAAACCTTATAAGTCTTCTTAAGTGCAAAGCTAGAGCTGTCTTTGGATGTTAACACTGGCATGATCTAAGTTTCACTTTGGTAGAACCTAAAAGCAGCTTTTTCCATTTTCGGTTAAAATTACTATGTTTTATCTCCTTGTTTAGTTTCCACTCGGAACAGACCTTATTCGATTGCCTATGGTCGGTGATTTTCGCCGGACATTCCAGTTTCCTCCATCATTCCTGACCGACAGAATTTTCACTGGGCCAAAAAAACTCCATTACTCCGCTTTACTATTACTTCATAATTTACACGTCGGTGAAAACTTTTTTTTGGTAGTCGAGTGGTCTAAAGCACACTCTTGCGGACCACAGCGCCTCACCACCTAAGCTCGATTCCCAGTCGAGGCAGATCATAGTGCAAAAAAGTTTGTAGGTTCAATTGCCGAAAATCGGTTGTTTTTCCTAGGTAGTCCGGTTTCCTCCACGTTTCCTGAACTGACAGCCTCTATATAGGTGAAAGAATCTTGACTGGGGTATAAACACTACTACTTGGCTCCAGTGTACTCATTCCAATTTACCTTTCATATACCCTTTTAAAGTTCTTACTTCACCAACACCATTAAGTTTTTATGTCGAAAATTTTAAATTAAAAAAAAACTTATTACACTTATGAATCATAAACGGTAATATTTCACACGGCATATTTGTAAAACATACTTTTAAATTGATATGCATTGTAAAAAATGTTCCCAATAATGGCTCGTTCATGACAAGCGTGTCTCACCGTCTTTTGTATTTAAACATATTTGTTATGGCTTAATTAAAAACACACAACGTTAAGACGGATCCTGGCTGTTTTATAAATTTCAAAATATTTATTAAATAAGATTTCTTTAAAAGTGTAAGGTAAATATCTATTAATGTAATGGGTTTAGCGTTAAACTTGAACTACATAAATTTGTATTTTTTCATACATAACATTTTTATGACTATGTGGGTTTTGAAGAAAAGCCTTTAAAGGTGTTTTAAAACATTCGCCATCAGGAGCCGCACTGCCGTTAAGGTTTACTTCAAAGTAACACTGCCAGTTTAAAGATTTTTAATGAATCGATTTCATAGATTATGTCATCATGATTGGTGTCATTAAAATGTTTGCTGAAATGAAAACTTGAATGTTTAACAAATGCTGTCGATAATGTTAGGTCATAAAGTTACAAGCTTTAAATAGAGTGAGAATATTTCCCGACAGTGCTCTGAATTCAAAGTTAAAGCTGCCTTTGTGCTTCAAGGCATGTTATACACTTCTTAAAGCTATCCTTATCGATAAGATCGGACGATTTTGGATCATGTATTAATTTTTAAATTTATATTTCTCAGATAAAATGTCATAAATTACGTGGGGCTATAAATAAAAACATATTAATATTTTATGTCTAATAAAGTTATAAAAATAAATTAAAATTAGAATTTAAACTATCAAAGCATATTAGTTTTAACCAATCATCGTTCCTCATTTTTAGTAGGAGATATGTGATTTATACCCATATCATTTGAAGTGTTACATCAATTTTCAGATTAATATAAGGCCATGCCAAATTAATTTGCAGTTGTATATTTCATCTATAGTGTGTGTTGATTTTGTTATAATATAAGACTATGCCAAGTTAATTTTTAGTTTGTCGGATGGGTCCACACCCATATCTATGTCATCTGAAGTATTTTAAATTTTCACATTTCTTTATAATATAAGGGCATGCCAAATTAATTTATAGTTTGTCGAATGTACCCGCCTCAATATTTCGATATTTTCCAGGGTGCCTTAACACGTAGTACACATGTATATGTGTACTTATAGACTATTTATAATCATTCTGTTTCAAATCGTTTTCCGTTTGTCCAAAATTTTCTTGTAATTTCCGTCTAGTTTGGTCCATTATTTCGTTTCAGTGATAGAA
This sequence comes from Anadara kagoshimensis, assembly GCA_021292105.1. Classification (NCBI taxonomy): domain Eukaryota; kingdom Metazoa; phylum Mollusca; class Bivalvia; order Arcoida; family Arcidae; genus Anadara; species Anadara kagoshimensis. The sequence goes on along the minus strand of CM037867.1, from coordinate 21,597,683 downwards.
AATTACATTGGTATGGTGGTTTTTTTTAAGAAAACGATACATTCGATATTTAATTGCTTGCTCAACTCTTTTTTCAAAATAATCAGTAAAACCAAAAATTATTTGGCGTGGCCTTAAAAAATAAAACTGATTTTTTTTAAAGTAAATGCTTCAAATTCTAAGAGTTCTAGCCAATAGTAGTTCGTTATTTTATCACTTATCACTTAATTTATAATTTATGGTTACGCCTATGTAATGGAATATTACATTAGTATTTAGACATCTTCATAATAAAAAGATGTAAAGAACAGACCCGTCGAAAGTTTAACACGAATAGGAGTATAAGCTTGACTGCCGAATCGAAAGTCACGGTTCTTTCGGATAGGAACTTAAAATAAACGAGGTCCCGTGTCACAGTGGGCTTGGCACGATAAAGAACCCTGCTGTATAATGCCATCAGCGCAACGCACAGGCAAAATTTCTGCACCTTCACCTATATATAATTGGCGACGTCTCGATATAAGTGAAATATTCTCGACTGGGATGTGAAACACCATTACTTAACTCAATTCAACTCGGCTGCTGAATCGCCGCGATATCGATAGCTTGTTGGTTACTAGTTGCCAAAAAGCTACCGAGCGGTAGATAGCAGCTGCTTCAAAGCTGTCAGGATAGAGCTAACCAATGGTCTGGTTGAGTTGCCGTTTAGATAGTGTTAAACTACCGACAGGTCCGTACTGTGTACGTGCTTAAAGATTATGAGTTTTTAAAATACCCCCAAAAAGTTCGTCATTTTTATTACGAAATTTTAATTGAAAGCTATTGCATATTAAATGATATTCAGATATCTACAGTAAAAATATCTAAAAAGCAAATTTTATTTTATAAAAAACATTTAAATGTTCAAAGAGTAAAGTTTCAACTGTTCATAATTTTGTAATGATTTATAGCTAGAAAAATTAATGATCAAGTTTCATATTACATGTAATTAATATTTAGATTTTATAATAAAAAACCATCACTGAAAATGAGATCAGAAAAAAACTCATAAAAAAAACTGTAACTAAGACACGTTCATCATTTTATTGGAAAAGTATAATTTATAATAAAGCCATAAAAAGATGACGTATAGTAGAGGCTTGCTAAAAGTTTTTCACTTAGCTAACGAATAAGTGTCGAGAGACATTTCGATCCTTCGCCAGATGTCAAACTTGTCTATAAAGGCCACCCAAGGGAACCAGTAAAAGTTGCCTTTTATGAACAGGTGGCTGTTATATACAGGTTCAAATAATATGAATAAAGAACAATTGGGATACGATTCTACTGGCCTTTATAAGCAGGTGACCCTTATATAAAGGTGATATTTAAGGCAGGTTGGACTACTGTATTTAAGTCGACAGCTTCTGCAGTTGCTACTGTAAACATTTAATTTCGCGTATATTTATTTTAGCGGTATAGGAAATTTGGACATATCCGTATACTTATATTTTCGCGTTTTTAATATACATGTACACTATAGCACAAAAAGCATTAAATAATTTTCGCTTGGTATTAATTTTGGCGCAAAACAAACTACAACGAAATAAGCTAAAATTAGTACACCGCGAAAATAAATACGTTTACAGAATCTATCTCTCGACAGTTAGCAATCCTTATCTTAGTCACTCGCACCACTGCGGTAGCTCAGCTGGTAGAGTGCTCGCTCCGTATGTGGGAGGTCGTGTGTTCGAACCCAGACCGGGTCTGACCCAAGACTTAAAAGTGGGTAGTGACTGGTCTTTCGCCAAGCACTCGGCATTACGAAATGAAAGTCACAATTCTTTCGGATGGGAACTTAAAATAAACGAGGTCCCATGTCACGGTAGGCTTGGCACGCTTAAGAAACCTGCTGTATAATGCCATCAGCGCAACGCACAGGCAAAATTTCTGCACCTTCGCCTTTAGCTGGCGACGTCTCGATATAAGTGAAATAATCTTGACTGTGTAGTTAAACACTATTACTCAACTCAACTTAACTCAACTCAACTCAACTCAGTCACTCGTCAACCCGGCTTCGACTCCGTGTTTTACTTTCGACAAGCATGTACTGTATTTAGTATAACTGTCTATTCATAATCATCCAAATTTTAGAAATTGGAGATTAACCAATAACTGCTCACCATGGTTATGGGAGAAATTGATGATTTATTGCCTCACAATGTTAATAATGAAGTGATTAATTTTAAATTAATTCATATATAGTTATCTTTATTATACCCGCATGTGACATAGAGGGCATGGTTCATTCCATGGTTGTAACGTTGATAGTTAAAATTTGATGACGAAACATTTATGTGGGTGGGTTTTGGCATCAGTAATTCTTAAATAAATCAAATATAAACTTGCCAGTCTATGCTATCTAGAGTCACAATACAAAAGCAAAGTAAAAAATTTTAATATGACATAAAATTCAACCAGAGAGGTGAGGCCGAGTGCCTCGGAAGGGTAAGCACCTTCTGTCTAGCTAGATGCATCCGCCACATGTGTAATGAAAGGAACATTGAAGTATGTGACGTCAATTATATCCAGAATAATTTTGGACACAGAGACATCATACTTATCAATAATATTGTGATGCTGACTGTAAAACCTTTTAAGGACCTTGGTAAACTTATTGTTGCAATATCAGTGCGTCAACAATTCATTTGCAAGCAGTTTGCTTCGTTGCACAAAGTCCCCGTTGTCGATGGCCTTGATAAACAACACATCTATTTCGACATGAAAATCTACAAGTACTCTTTGAATTAAATAAATAATGATAATAATAAGTTGCTTTGTTCTATCGTTGTGTTTTGAAGTTTGTTTTTTTTCAGAATCAAGTACAAACATACCGATCCATGTTCAAAAGCAAAATAAAAACTTATACATGTTAACTTTAACCAGGGAAGTCAGGTTGAATGCCCTTAAAAGGTAAGCAACTCGTGTCTTTCACGAAACAGGTTATAAATGACAAGCTTGTATTATGATTTCAGTGCCAAAAATCTGCTCTAATCGAGCGATCTTACAAAGCTGCCATAATTAAAAACAAACGTACCAATCCATGTTCAAATTACAATCCAAAAACAAAGGAAAAACTTTGAAAACTGGCAAAATTGACGATGACCTTTTCCTCAACTTTGTAAATTTCATATACTTACGAAAAAGAGCAAACTTTCAGCTGCCCTTCAAACAGCTGATTTTGTTAAACTTAATTACAAAATTTCACTTGTATCACTTATTTGCTATTAACTTTAAACGACTTCGTAATAATTTGATTTTATCGTTGAAATTATGACATGATTAAGGGTAATTTTGTAACTTTAACCTTTTAATTCTGCAATACAAATTCCAATAGAAATGTCATCTTTGACATAATCAGAATTTTAAATCAAGAGATTTAATATTGTATTTTTGTCATAAAAATATCTAAAGGTTGTTGACATGATAGATAGTAAAGTTCACGATATTCAAAACATGTCTTTCACGTTAGAGGCAATAGTGTGGTGTCCGATTGTTCTAAAGCGCGCACTTGCAGATCATGACATCTCTCGCTGTTTCAACTCGGGACACATGTACATTCCAATGCGAGGACGTTTGTCCGTTCACTTCCCAAAGACCGATGGTTTTCTCCGGACACTGCTGTTTCTGTCACATCACTGAATCCACCACTTCTGAATGTGGTGACACCATCCCATCTTGGCTTGCTAGCTAGAAAAGACGCGTTTGTCCTTCTGTCTTTATTTCTCTGATGGAAGGTCAAATGTTTTACTTCGTTTTTGTTAGTTTTGAAAGTTTTTCTCTTTGCTTTTGGAACTGTGATTCGGACATGGACTGGTATCTATGAGATAGATCTATCTTGTGGAATTATCATATGGTGGAGGGTAATTTTGTAATGTTAAACTTTAATGTCTAATTAAAAATGTCATCTTTGACATAATCAAAATTTTAATCAAATGGATATCATGTTGTATTTTGGTAATTTGCGACCTTAATTTTAATATTTATATGGTTGATTGAATAAACTTTTACTTTAAAATTTAACAACATTGGTCTGTCCGTTTGACCTTTCATTAGGAATAGTCAGATAGGAAGGTTCAACCAATACATGAGTGGCGTTAGGATTCGCAGCTTATACATTTACCGATTGCCCATGATTAGTGTTCACATCATATTAAAGAAATATACCCACGTGATCCCTATTAATAAAATGTACTCGTGCATAATGAATATTTACATCAAAGGTCAAACGGGCATGTCAATGTTGTTTGCCTATACCTTTACATCATACTGTAGAATATGTCCGAGGTCATAACATGCATACATATTGAAGAACCCTTAACTAACATTAAAACCCTCAAAGCACATGCCATAAATAATGTTTTGCCTGTAATATCACATCACCTCTCTCCATCTAGGTTCGAATCCTTGTGCCTAATGCAATATGAAGGATTGCTTTTTATTTTTAAATTAAAATTTGACAATATTTTCATATTATGAAAGAAAAACATAATCACTTCCCTGGTGGAAGTTCACGTGTTTAACTGGATTGTGATTTGGACACTCGGTCTCACTTCCTAGGTTGTAGTTTACGTGTTTTGCTTAAATTTGCCAGTTTTAACTTTACTTTTTACATTGCTTGGAGATTGTGATTTTACATAGATCAATGTGTTTTTGTTTGATTTATGTGACTTCTTAAGGGAATGTTTCCAACATGTTGATATTTGTTCACTGATTATTATGCTTATATTTAAATGCATGTTCTGTGATACCGTTTGTTGTAAAATAAGAAGGGTGGTTAGGATCCATAACAATTATTTTCTAATTTGGTATATGTCAGGAGTACATATCCCTTGTTCTGAATAAAATAGAAAAAACAGGCACTTTATATAATATATAAAGTGCCTGCTTTTCTATTTTATTTATATATATATATATTTTATAGTGTGTTCTTGCACCATTAATATATTTCGAATCTCTATTTCAAAATAAAATCTTTTTCTTTGTATCTAAAATTATCCTGGATATATTTGACGACCCATACTTCCATTTAACTTTCATTGTCAATATTGATTTTTACACGTAAAGGTTGAACCTTTGCTAAACAGGAAGTGCTTACTCATTCGGAGCATCCAGCCTTACTTTTCTGGTAAAAGCTGAAGTGTTTAACTACAGTTGCCAGTTTTCAAAGTTTTTACTTTGCGTTGGGATTTGATTTGAACATGAATTTGTATGTTGCTCTTGATGCAAAATACACTCTTTAAACAACTAATGACATGTTTGTTGCAAAAGTCTGACACGTGTTTAGAATTTTAGAATTTTGAAATATTCACCGACAGAACTATTAAAATTTATTCTTTCATGCAAATATGAAGACAAAAATAATAATTACAGATTTTATTACAAACACCGTCTTTGTTTTACTGCTTTTTGATACTAATTAAGGTTATATAAAAATAATTTTCTTGGCAAAAAGTACAAAAAAGATATGTTCCATCAAAGACAATTATCTACATTAACATTCAAGTCGTTGTTTTATTCAGCCCGATATCCGTTTGGTATCAAATTCACTGTATTTTCACAGTCATTAAAACATAATTGATTTTTCATAACTATAAAACGCTAATTATGGCGCTAATAAAATCAATTTTACGTTAAAGGTCGCGTGTGCCTTTCTAAACAAGGGAGCATAATTAAGTGGAAATAGCCAAATATCATTGGTAATTATCTCTGGCATATTAAAGGACCGTGTATTCTACCGTAATGTAGTAGAGATTTATAAATTCTTCTCTCATTATTCTCGATAAATACATATAAATACAGAAAATAACAGAGGAAAAACGAATTACGTGGATCATAGCCATCAATTTAAACTTCAAAATCAGCAGTACAACTTATTATTAAAGCTAGTTAGACGTATTTTTCTATTGTTAAAATCACATTTCAAATAGAATAAATACACCAATTTTTACAAAAAACATGAGTTTTATTAAATTATTGAAATTGTATATCAAATATAATTCAATACTTTGGGTAACAAAATGAAAATGCGATATGGGTAATAAGCCACATTAACAATACACAACATTTATATTTTCTGATTTTCCTCTCGTAATTATTGAAATTACACACTAATGTTGATTATACATTGTAACAGTCTGTTGTAAGATTATAAAGCAAGCTTTCTGAATGCCAGGTATAAATACAGAGATGTATTTTTCGCGTCTTAGATATTCTTTTTAGGTTTTTTACTACGGAATGTTTTAACTCACAAACTTTTATTTTTACTCCTAAAGGTGAAAGTGCCAGTGTTCACATCTGCACACAATAGTCTGTGAAAATTGTTCCTTGTGAGAAATAAGTTTTAATTATTTCTGGATTAACTTGGACCTAATAATATTATTTAGAGAACAATTATATAATATTATTTGACCTAAAAAGGAATTTTAATTTCATTTTAAAATTCACTTAAGATAGTTTTAAAAATTTAATTCTTAAGAAACAAGTGGATTATATAAGACTATGTGTCATACATATCATATACGAAACATTCCAAATATGCATAGTTTGATCGTCATAAGAAATGGACCATTCAGTTTTTCGGACGAAAGAATTTTCTCAAGGTATCTTTTTATTTACAGGTAAGGGTTGATAATTAGAATAGACAAGAATAGTCAACATGCCATAGAACAAAGTATATTATATAAATAAAAAACACCCTTAATATTTATAGTCACTACATTTTTATAATGCATACCAATTAACAATTTAGTTCAAAGAAACTTAAAATGTATTCATAAACTTTGCCATTAATTAAGTAAATCTAATTGCTAGAAAATTGTTTTAATATGAAAAACATATTTTTGTGTTTCTTAACCATTTACAGATTTCCACAAATTTAAAATTATTAATAGCCAATTTTGAAATTTAGGATAATGTAGTGCTTTTTAACGTACTTTTTCACAAATTGGTTCTAGTATCTTACTTTAAAAAAAACCTCAGGAATTAGTTTATAATGACTTTTTGGCTACCAGAAAACGAAACAAAGCCACTGCAATCGATCAGATAAAATTGTGTTCCACATAATACATATTCTACAATTAAATCAGTTTTATAATAATAATTGTAATCTCTTGTTGTGTATTTGTAAAGAATATGTTTTAAATGTTTGGTATAACTACATCTATTTTTTCGCATTCAAGTTGTTATTGAAATTTTTATACAACCAATGCTGGAACCATACACATTCCATACAAACTAGGAGTAGCTAACTTAACAGGAAAAGCTTACTCTTCCGGAGTACCCGGTCTCACTGTCAGGTGGCAGTTCACGTGTTTAACTAAATGTGCCACTTTTTAAAGTTTTTCCTTGCTTTTAGGATTGCGAATAAACCATAAATAAAATCGCTTCAAGTAAAAGTATTATATGCGACATCTGCAGAACATTATTTGTGAAAATTGTTCACCTGAAAAAATTAAATCTTAATTTTCTAAATTTTTTTATGGTAATCACACTAAACAGAAAAATATGTAACCATAATAATTTTTCCTTTAAGAAATAATTTCATTTGTAATTCATTTGAGATATTTTTAAGTAGATTTATCAATAATGTATAAAAAACCCGGCCCATAGTCAAATCACAGTCCTAAACGTAAAAACGAAACTTTGAAGATTAACACATATGGAATAATGACTAAAACAGTCCAAGCATAAAACATTCTTACTGACAAATTAACCATTCAATTTTTAATGATGAGGGATATTTAAATGCATTTATTATTTCACAATATTGAAAAAAGAACGGAAAGTATTACCTTGGCCAATATCTGAATTCCATTGTACACACGTACGATTTCATAAGAATTATAAATAACCATATTTAAAGAACCTTGAACGAAATTGTTCATGAAATTGACTCGCATACAAGCAAACTGTACTCTTAAAAAAGTAAAACAAAACATTTCGTTCTATGTTCAAACCACAATCCAAAATGCAAAGTACAAATTTGAAAACTGAAAAATTTAAATCAAAACATTTCGTTCTATGTTCAAACCACAATCCAAAATGCAAAGTACAAATTTGAAAACTGAAAAGTTTAGTTAACCGCGTAATCATTAACAGGAAAATGAGACAAGATGCTCCGGAGAGATAGGGAATAGTTTGATCCATTATTATGTCAAACCTTTGTTTGTGGGATATTTTGTTTTGTATTAAAGATTTCATAGAAACTAATAAGATGAACATTTCATATCAAAACTTGTAATTGTAACATTTTTATTTATTATTTAGTCCTTTTCGTGCCTTAGGCACATAAGGCCTCGACCGAGGACAGTCATCTCTGTCTGTTGGCTGCCATTTGCTGTACTATGCCCCAAGTCCATCCCTGCTCCTTCATCTCTTTCTCAACTGATCTCCGCCATGTCTCCTTGGGTCTTCCTCTGCTTCATGTTGTAATGTTTCATCATAAATTTTGAGGATATTTTTCATTATTTTTATTATTTAATAAAAATATATTTAAAAAATATACCCGCCAATAATTTGTGTGAATATGGATTTTTTTAAATATAATTTTTACTTTTCAATTACATTAATGTTATGATTTTTATATGCAAAACTTTTGTTGCATGTGTATTTTAGTTGTCATCATCAATACGGATGGTTGTTTTTGTTTTTATTTAAAGTTAAGCGATTCAGATGTTAAAGAATTCGAATCAATGGGTGATGAAAGAAGTTGAAATTATACTTATAATTATCATCTTTACTCAGAAAGCACTGTCACAATAATGAAAACATTTGAAAAAAACTCAAGATATGATATGTGATAATGCAAACAGCAATAAGGCTGTCTTTACCAGGTTTTACTTTTGTATTGTCAGAAATTCTTTACTGCCTAAATGTACTGCTAGTTAAAAACCAAAAACGTTTAAATCTAAGTTATACTCGTAGATGCTAAGTGTTTCTTTGACTAAATTTGGTTAAATATATTTTGGTTTTTGGATATTTTTAAACCATTGAAAAGAATTTGGTTGCATAATTTTGGTACAAGCACTACTAATGAAGAATTATTTCCCGAAACGACAATATAATGCTGTAAAATGTAATTCACCAGGTTCTCAGGTAAAAATTTAGCAATTTCTTGCATAAGTGTATTAGTCTAAATTACATATTATACCAGTTTTAATTTTACAGCACTAGACGGCCGTTTCGGAATACAATTCCTCATCAGTAGTGCTTGGACCAAAACTATAAAACCAAAATTATTTTGAAGATGTTGAAAAGCTACCCAAAGGACCAAAATATATTTTACCAAATTAAGCTAAGGAAATACTTTGCATGAGGGAGTATACCTTAGTTTTTGAGAAATTTCAAATTTTAACTTGCAGGAAATTTAGACAATTCTAGTATATTTCTGACAATGATACGAAATTATTGCCTACTGAGTCTAAAGCTATTGATAAGTGATGAAGTTTATAAAGAAGGGGTTAACTTAAAGTTAATGCAATTAATTGCTTAATCCGAACGGTATTATAATCTTTTTGACCAAAATTTAAGTTTTGGAAATAAGTTTTTATAAAATTATATAATTTTTTTGCAATAACTGATATAAGAATTATTTCATTTTTGTTTAAAACATATTGACTCGACGTTCAAACTTTATAATATTCGCACTATTCAGCTGCATATTTGACTTTGCCCTGTACTGCTTATTTTGGAAGCGTTTCTGTTGATCCTTCAGTTTATTATTCGGGAATGTTCATAAAAACCCAAAGACGTAATTGTATATATATTGGACGCTTACAAAATGATTATATAAAAAAATAAAAGAGCTTAAAGTCCCTCGTTATAATCAAACGTGATGTAATTGTTTTAAAACTTCAAAATTAACAAAAATAACCGCTTCAAATGAACCCTCATAAATATAATCTTTAACAGATGAAAGCATAATTATAATAAAATAATGACCCTGAAAACTATTGTTAAAATCAAGATCAAGTAACTAAGAATGCAAACAGAGAATTAGGTTACAAGTTCTCTTCGCCCAGTATTAAAAGTGTCAATTTGTCAAATTCTTCTGAACTTTTTACTTTAGATATTTTATAGTGCAAGTTCAAAATATTCATAAACGATGGAGACCGCTGAATAAAAAAGGGGATTGGAGTTTATTCACACTATTTTGGTTGTTCAATTCATTCCAATACAGCCACTGTTAGAGTTCTTTTTCGTTTGTAAGTTTTTCTGTTTTTCCTAAAGTTTACTGTTCATCCTGAGATCTTCTACAAGCCCCTAAGACATTCATAATTATATTCATTTTGATCGCTTACAATTCTGAAAAAGCTAAAGAGGTAAAAGTCGCTCGTTATAATCAAACGTGATATAATTGTTTTAAAATTCAAATGACAAAAATTCTAAATTAACAACAATAACCGCTTCAAATGAACCCTTATAATTATAATCTTTAACAGGTGAAAGCATCATTATAATACAACAATGACCCTGAAAAAATGGTTAAAATCAAGATCTAAGAATTCAAACAGAAAATTGTGTTACCAGTTCTCTTCACCGGGTATTAAAATTGTCAATATGTCAAATTGTCTTAACCTTTTTACTTTGAATATTTCTAAGTGTGTGTCCAAAAATATTCATAAACAATGAAGAGCGCTGAATAAAAAAGGGGATTAGATTTTATTCACACTATTTTGATTGTTCAATTCACTTTGTCCAATAAAGCCAGTGTTAGAGTATTTTCTTGTCTTTAAGCTTTTCTGCTTTTCCTAATATTTACTGTTCTGAGGCATTCATAAAAGTCCCTAATACATTGAAAATTATATTCGTATTCATTGCTTTCAAATCTGATTATATGAAAAAGCTCAAGAGCTAAAGTCGCTCTTTATAATCAAACGTGATGTAATTGTTTTAAAATTCCAATTGTAAAAATTCGAAATTAACAAAAATAACCGCTTCAAATAAACCCTCATAATTATAATCTTTAACAGGTGAAAGCATAATTATAATACAATAATGACCCTGAAAATAGTTGTTAAAATCAAGATCAAGTATCTAAGAATGCAAACAGAGAATTGGGTTACAAGTTCTCTTCACCCGGTATTAAAAGTGTCAATATGTCAACTTCTTCAAACACGACATGTCATATTAACCACCAATGTCAACATTTAAAAGAGAAATACATGAACCAACAATGTATGCGTCGTTGTGAACCGGGTGACCAGAAATCAAGAGCATCAAATATGTTGTATTTTTTGTTTTTGTTTTAATAATAAAACACAAACATACTGGTCCATGTTTATAAATATAGGAATAAGTTTCATATATACATAATTATTACTAATTAAAACTAGTTTTAATTTTTCAGCTCTAGACGATTGCTCGGAATAAATTTCCATCATCAGTAGTGTTCAGACCAAAGTTATTGAAATCCAAATATTTTAAGAGTATAAAATATCTCTGCTGATGGCTAGTGCTCCGAGGATATCACAAACTCAGTAGGCAATAATTTCGTATTATTGTCAGAAAAATACTATAATTGTCTAAATTTGAAATTTCTCAAAAACTAAGGTATACTCCCTCATGCAAAGTATTTCCTTAGCTAAATTTGGTAAAATATTTTTTGGTCCTTTGGGTAGCTTTTCAACATCTTCAAAATAATTTTTGTTTCATAATTTTAGTCCAAGCACTACTGATGAGGAATTGTATTCCAAAACAGCCGTCTAGTGCTGTAAAATTAAAACTGGTATAATATGTAATATAAAATATGAAAAATAAAAGAAAGACCAACATTTATTTTACAAATCCACCTTTAACGTTTACGCATCGTTTAGTTATTTGGTATTTTAAAATTTAAGAGGCAGAATATGTTTCTCAAAATGTTTATAATTTTTAAATCATTTAATCATAAAATTTTCATTCATGATTTTGTGTTGTTTGATTCAATAATCAATAAATGGGTACGTTTATTTCCATGTATATACACTAGTATATACTTAGAGAGCAAAATTCTAAAATTATTTCTTTTTTTCTGAATCGAAGTATAAAAGACAATTAACTTCATTTTCCATCTTGTATGCCTTATCCCACTCCATTTCCATTTCTTTCAATAAAATTGTAATTCTGGTTTGTAACTAGGTCCGTAAACTTTAATTATGAAGCGATAATTCTGCAATGCCCATGTAAAAATAAGGATAAAATATTTATTCGTTCAATTTTTATAAATCGATATTTTATACAAAATAAAAAGCACATTTGTTAAACATGTACAAGATGTGTAAGAAATAATATTCATTTTACATACAAAAGTGGTCATTGTTATGATCATCATTTAACCATTTATTATTTAACTATTGATGTCATTAAAATGATAACTTATAATAATAATAATAAGAAGAAGAAGAAGAAGAAGAAGAAGAAGAAAAAGAAGAAGAAGAAAATAAAATAATTTTAATTCTAGTTTTTCAGTTTTTTAACTTTGCTTTGGTATTGTGATTTTGGCATGGATTAGTATGTTTTCTATATATAAATAATTGTTATAAATTTCTAAAATCATACTAAAATTAAAAAATATTCCCATTAACCCATAATTGATCTACGAGTATTATCACAGTAAATACAATTCTATAAAATTAGAAACCACAGGGCCCAGTTGTTCGAAGCTTGATTAGTTTAATCAGTGATTAAGACAAATTCAAAATATCAACAAAATCCAAAGTATCATTATTAAATCAATATTTCTATAATAATGTTCTTGACTTTGATGAAATTCTATCCATTTTCAAAATTTTCAACGTTATTTCAAACATATATTAGAAATTACGCAAAAATTAAATTTCAACTAATCCCGTTTTGAACAACTGTCCCCTGATAGTTTACAGCTCACAAAATATACGGAGAACAAAAATTCTATTTCGGTTTAAAATTAGTAATACGTGCTGTGTATTTGATGTGTTGTGCTATAATAGAATAAAATCATTACTACAAAACATTTTAATTAATGTCCAACTGTGGATGTAAAGTCGTATTTAGAAACACAAAAATCAATGTCATGTGTGAAACATAAGTTATGTTAGCCCTGGATAAAAAATTCACTTTTTTAACTTCATTTGTGCGTTTTCAAAGTATATATTTTGCTTTTGAAATCGTGGTTTGGACATGGACCGGTATGTTTCAGTTTGATTATCTAATCATGAATTTTAGTTAGTTTGTGGCATTGAGATAAATGAGTTTGTACTACAGAAAATTTTTGTTCATCCTACTCCAGTATTCTTGCCGTATACTGGCTACAGACATGGCAGATGTGAATATTACCGGTATATAATGCAGCACGCATCGGTGGCTGACTACCCCTCCCATTTTCCGCCACGAAGCAGATGTAAAGCCTCTCTTATTTCAGTCTCTTCAGAAACATAAAGTTTTTAAAGTCATAAAATTCAGATATGTTAAAATTTCGCATGTTTTCAAGCTTACGCATCCAGTTCACGAAGTGTAAACTCAAATATTTAACATAGGAAAATGTTCATTGTTCCGTTTCAATGGTTTTAAATTTCAAACACTTTCGGCTTCGACGAGCTTTTTTAAATTTCAAAATCAGATAAACGTTCAAAAATAAAATGGTTTTATTTAATTTATAATTAGAATATAATGTTTAAGATTTTAAATCTTAATCTAAAAATCACAATTTTAAAAAAATTAGATTTCTTTTTAAAAAATTATTCTTTTCGACAAATAAAATAATTTTGAATGGAAATTAGTACATTGTTGTCTGAATTCTGAATGAATGAGTAAAACAATTGAACAAATGGGTGGAGATAAAAAATCAAGCGTTCGTTGCTATCACTCTACGTGATGAAATATGACAACACTCTCGAGACATGGGCACGTGCGTGAATAGAAACATTGCACGAGCATTTTTCTACCTCATATAGTATTCATGAAAGGCTATTGTTTGTGGTTTGATTTTTGACTGTGTTTCAAAACAATGTCTACTCGTTTAGATTTGATAAGACATATTTAGTGAATGTATCAGCTTTCGTCAGATAACAACATTAATTATTTCAACAATTCGTAACTCGTGTGGCTTATTCTACACCTGATTTTAAAGATAATGGTAATTTAAGTATAAAAAAACTCAAGAGTCAACTTGAATGTGTCGTCTTTTATATTGTTAAAATATTGTTATTCTTTCCTGACAAAAAACCTGAACATTGCGGTCTAGATGTTATTATGATTAATACAATATGTAAAATTATTACCAAAATTAGTTTATTAACCTTGTCATTAGATCATTGATAAATAACACTATATAATGAGCATTGAGTATTTTATTCAAATTCAAGTTTTTTTATGTTAAAATGAAGCCATGCAATGAACACACTTGTAATTTTAGTGTCAAACACATATGCTCGTAAATTCCGTGTGCAAAACATTTTTCATCTCTGTATGATGAAGGATATAGTAACCTCTTTGGTTTACATTTATATTTGTATTTATTTTTATTAACTTATTTTTTGTTTTAAGTGTTTATTTTTTATTTTCATTTATTGAACATGTTTTACAACATTTTGAGCAAGTACTAAATTCACATACTCATATAAGCTGTGTATATGGTCCATATAACATACTTTTCAGAACTAATTTTTAAGTATGAATTATAATATTGCTATGGAATCATAAAACGTATTATGCATCATACACAAACACACTAATCCATGTTCAAATCACAACCCCCAATTTAAAAAAAACATTAAAAACTGGAAAACTTGATACGCTTTAAGGTTCAATAATCCAAGAAATAAAACAAAACATTACAAAATAGAATAGAAAGAAGTGGCTTATATACTAATTTGGCTGAAATGCAATAATTGGGCCCATATTTAAACTATATCATCATTTATTCTCAAACGATAGTCTAGTGCTGTAAAAAAAACTGGTATATTATCCAATTTCATAATGAGAGAGAACGGTTATGTCTGTATATTGTTTTGTCAGTTTGTTTTTTGAAATATTGTGCCCTTCATATTCCACTCCTTGAGTGGCTGAGATTTATAAACTGAATCAAAAACAAAAATCATGAATACAATAAAATGAGGTTTTGTTTTAAAAACATGTTTTACTTTATTATTACTACAGTGATGAATGATTAGGAAGACGGTTAGTTGAAAGTACACGCTTTTATATTTCAATATTTCTAATATTTCTAAGAAAAGAAATTGTACATTTTCTGAAAACCAACCAAGCCATATTTTTGTAGTACTTGAATAATAAATTAATTAATATCATTTTTTCAATGTTGCAAGTAACTGAATTAAAAACTAATAGTTATTGTGTATTTCTATTTTTGACAGTGTATTTGAAGCGATACTTACTGACCTAGCAGTAAGCTATCCCATTGTCGATCATACGTTAGTTTTCATCGATACTTATAGAATTTGCAATTGGTATGATAATTTTTATACATACCGGAATAGAACGTATTGTCGATTAATCCTAAAATCTTTTGTTTCCATTACAATTCTTTACCGTTATATTAAAGTTTTTTTAATTATTTATAAGAGTTTACTTATTGTTGAAATGCAAAGTGCACAAACAACAAACAAAAGAAACCACATGAATTAATAAATAAATAAATAAATAAATAACAATCAATTATACAATTTTGGAGGGTTGCAGGGAAACTTAATTTAATTGATCACTCGTAACAAAAAATGAAAAATTGGACCTTTAATCATGGTCTCAATTTTATTATTTCTTTTTGTTTTTAGTATTTGTGCTTTCTGTTAATATGTATGATGTTTCAGTTACTCGCTCTCATATGTTTCCTTAATTTTTAGGGATTATCATTTTTTCATTAACCGAAATATTTGATAATACGAGATAAATAATTAAATAAATATAGGGTTAAGAACGGTACACATGATTTAACATTAATAAAAGTTTAACATCTCCAATTTCATTAGACATTTTGTTTAATTCGGTAACTATGACATTTTCTATAAACACAATGAATAAATATTGTATAACAATTTTATTTCGACAATAAAATCAAATAAATATAAATTTATCGGATCTAATGATTAAACATGATGTGATATGAATTTATTTGTAAATGATTATGTTGGTTTAGTATAATCTAATATAATATTTCTCCGAGTTTTATAATAAACATGACCGATGAAACTAGCTAAAGGGGCTAGCATTCCCTTCCAGAAAACGCAGCCTTACTTCCCTATTGAAGTTGAAGTGTTTTACATAAAAGTACTAAAAAGTTTTTACATTGTGTTGGGGTTGTGATCTGAAAATGGATTGGTTTTCTGGGGTAAACTGTAATAAATTTAGAGAAAGGAACGCAATCCTATTACTGCCCCCATTTCTGTATAGGCGCAATGATTTCAAACCGTAAACAAAAATACTAATCCATGTGCAAATCACAAACCCAAAGCAAACTAAAAAAACTTTGAAACTGACAATTGTGTTAAACACTCGAACTTCTACCAGAGAAGTAAAGCCGGTTACTCCGGAAGGGTGAATACCTACTGTTTAGCTAACTACATCTGTCATGTGTGTAATCAACATTGAATGAAAGGAATATGGAATTATGGGACGTCAAATATATCTAGAGTAATTTTTGATTCATAGACATCATACAACAACACTGTAATGACGGCCATAAAAGTTTGAGGGCCCTGATAATCCTACAGCTATGGGCTTTCAAATTCCCTTGTCAACTTTTTTTTTATTGTTGTTATATATTTATTTACTTTTCTGTTTTGTTTTGCTTCGCTTTATAGTTAATGTAGAGGGAACAAGCTCTATCGATTTAATTGTTACTTTTACTTACGTTAAAATATACAAATAAATAAATGGTTCAAACTATATTTTTCTATAAACAACCAAAAACAAACTTGTGCGTTGTATTTTATTTTATAAACGGGTATTTATTTACGGCGCAAAAGGCATGTAAAGGACATAATTAAAAAATCGTTATAAAAAGTAGAGTATTTTGTAATCATTTGCCTCGATTATTTTCTTTCGGTTCAAATTATTAATGGAATAGAAAACTTACAGTTCTACATTTTATACCACCACCCCCCCCCCCTTCAAAATTAGCGGTGTATTGTGTATAATGTAGACAAAGAAGCAAACATTAACCCAATGTCAACAACTTTTGTGCAAAATAAAAATTCAAGCACCAATAGCTTCACTGACTATACACTGTCCAGAACTTAAAAACAAAAATAAATCATTTTATTTTAAATGTAAAAAGATAAATCTCTAAATACTGTAATCTGCATCTAAAAAAAACTATCCAGCCAATCTCATCATTTTCTTGGCAATGGTGTGGAATTTCTCTGCAATTTTTTTAAATTAAAGTGTAAAGAAAAGTTTACCAAAATCAACAACTGCATACCAGTGCTTGTTCAAACCACTATACCAAAAGCAAAGTATCTTTGCAAAAAACATTAGGGAAGTGAGGTAGAGTCGTCCGAAAGAATAAACACATGAGCTTAGCCATACCCGTCATAGTAAGTTGAAATCAAAATAGAGAATACTAGGAACATGAAACTGACTAAATAATGAAATAATGTAATCATCTTGACATGTGTTATTGTAAATCAAATGTGGGAAGAAATGCGTTATAACTTCGGACTTTGGACAGTATTGAAGTTTACTTTTTCCACCCTGACCACCTACTTATTTAAGACATCGATCTCAAATCATGGCTATTGAAAAACGAAAACACAATTGTAATTAAGTAACTAAACGATATGTATAAACTGTAAATAAGAACTGAAGTAATGTTTTCCTGTTTCATTAAAAACAATTTAACTCTAGCGTCAGTCCAAAATTTGAAATTGCATGTCTCTGTGTCCAGGATTGCCCTGGATATGTTGACGTCCTATAGTTCCATGTTGATTTCACAAAATTTTGATTACACACGTGGCGGGTGTAGCTAGCTAAACAGGAGGTGCTTACCCTTCCAGAGCACCCGGTCTCACTTCCTTGGTTGATGTTCACTTGTCTAACCTGACTTGTCAGTTCCAAAGTTTTAACTTTGCTTCTTGATTGTGATTCGGACATAGATTAGTATGTTTGTGTTTGATAATCCGTAGTCGAAAAATGTTTTTCTCTTTTCTTGATTTGCTCCTGTGTCATTAACTTTTCTTTTTCATCTCCTTGGTTGTTTTGATTTTAGAACAGTTCACGTTTCAGCCTTTTTTTCTAAAGTGCTACGCTAAAAGTGCTAATCGTGAAGAAAATAGTTATAAAACACTTAATAACAAATATTAAATCTAAATCATTTAAAAATAATGTTATCTTTTTATGATTTATGAATTATTCTTTTCTGCTAATTAAATAA
The DNA here is from genome assembly GCA_021292105.1 of Anadara kagoshimensis. Taxonomy (NCBI): domain Eukaryota; kingdom Metazoa; phylum Mollusca; class Bivalvia; order Arcoida; family Arcidae; genus Anadara; species Anadara kagoshimensis. The sequence continues at coordinate 21,579,322 of CM037867.1, read as the reverse complement.
TTAAACAATGATTTAACTACAATTTTTACGCAATCAGACAAACAAAACGCCCATTTTTTTGCTTTATGCGGGCATATTGGTAATTATATATGCACGTGCTACAAAAACGAACGTCTCTAACAAAATTTTATTGCTCAGCAACAGAAATTGTTATTTTTAAACACGTGATAACGTTCAGCCATTTATTTATTTATTGGTGACAGTTGAATTTAAGGTCATATTGGGTAATATTTTACTGATTCCCTAAATATGTTAATTATCGAAAAAGGTTTGATAAATTCATTTTATACAACAGTAACTGAGGTTTGATTTATTTTTTCAATTTCTGTATTTAAACATCTTAAGTTCAAAATTATTACTTATTGAAGTTTCGTTTCTGTTTTGCTTTCAATGTATTAGAGAAGCCTTAAAGGGTATATAGTTCAATGTGTTTTCGGCCTAAGGTGCTACCTAGTCACTTGTTATAGAATACACGTTGGTATATTGAAAATTGTATAGTGACCAATACCTGAACATTGCCAATCAAACCGGGGATTGTAAACTATTTGTTAAAGTATTGTCAAGTTCTGTTCCATCAACCGTTTTCAGAACATTAATCGCTTAAAAACATAAATGGCATCACTATTAAAGACAAAAGGAATATTTTTGTATTCATATGATATTCGTAAACAACGGGATGATTTCTGTCTTCTATTGATTGTATAACATCACCAATAGGTATTTACTCCATCCAGTGACCGCCGCCAAGGGTCGTAATTCATAATCAGTGGTCCCTTGTCGTCTCTTGTTCGGTTATTATATCATGTATGTGGGGTTTTTTGGCCTTTTTAGTATTTTTAGTTGTTTGCCTGTCGCAACATTCACATTTTATTTGCAAATTCATTATTTTATTTTTTTTTTTTTTTTTTTTTTTGCTTCTTTTCTTCATTATGAATTCATTAAACTTAGAATCGTGTTTTAGCCAAATTTAAGCGAAAGTTCATTGAAAAAATTAACTGTATCATCATAATTTTGCAATAGAATATCGCGTTTCTGAATTGCAATCTAAATATTGATTCAACATTTAATAGTTTTCAAAGTCAGCAGCATTCATAATAAAACTATAAAATGTAAGAAAATTTTAGTCGTATACGAACAAGATTAGAGAAGAAGGCGTTTTTCTCTGATTTACAACCTAATTTTTCCGCACTATCCGCTGGATATAAAATGGACGTCCCTAGTTACATCATGCTGTTAATGATAAATGAATTTTGGTTTGTCGGTTTTTGTGTTTTACTGGTTGTTTAAATACGTTATGTTGAGAACTGTTATTTTAACTCCAGGAAAAAATAAAATTAAGATTGATGAAATGAAATCGAACATCTAGATCCTACAGAGAAACGTAAAACCTAAACACTTAAACCTCGGGATATTTATTAATGAAGTTAAGAATTTTAATAGCATACAGGCGATAATAAATCAAACTCCTTCAGAGTTACAACAGTTAAAGTGAACAACGTTAATAGACTACAATAATTACCACGACATTTGCATACAATATTTTGCTGCCTGTGTCAGATTCGCTATCAAAGTTAGTCGATATAATATTTTTATTTGATAGAAATATCACGGTAATTTTCTAACCGTATGTCATAATTTATCTTAACTTCTATCTCGGCTAGATGATACATTCATGACATTTAAACGGTGCATGGCCCAAATCAAATCGGAAGTCAGTCACGTGACCTGACGCACGTTAAACCGTGATTGAATATCGCACGGAAAAAATACATTGAATAGAAATCAATCAAAGAGGTGTGTTAATATTTTCCAGGAAGTCGGCCATCTTCTGTTCCCTACGACTACGGATCTCGTATTTCTGAAATTCTATTAACCTTAGCAGCCCCTGTCAGGGATGTCAAATGAATGATCCTACTTTTTAGATAATAATTATTAAAAATTCAAATTTTTATATTTTTATAAAGTTTAGTTGCAGAAAAGTAGCATTCTGTATCCAGCGGCTGACTGCATGAAGTCATTAAGTCATTTATAATATTCATCTTATCTTAGTTTTTTCAATTTCACTATATCCTGACTAAAGTTTTCCTCTGTATCGCATGAAAAGATCAAATTTGATATTGTTATTCATAATACCAAATATTTACATTTTATGTTCGTGTATAGGGTTCAAAATTGAAACTTTTTAACTTTCCGCTTATGTTGCTATGCGATACGATTATTATCAGTTATATTATCAGTCAAAATCAAACAGGAAGATTGCCGTTCATGTTTAATCAAGCCCAACACTTGATTTTCCTCAAGAAAAAGAGTTCTCTGGGAGGGTAAGCACCCCTTGCCTACCAAGCTACACCAGCCAAGTGTAAAAAAGTAATTTTCAACCTGATTAAAAACATTTTAATATTGAAATCTAATGCAACTCTTTGAGTTCAATTTGCTTATCTCATGTTTGCGTGCTTCTATTAAATTGACTCTTTACATTAGCAGTTTAATAATAAGACTCAACTTTTCACTTTAAAGTTATGGTTATGTTGCAACAGTAAAACTTCTTCTTTTGGCAAAGAAGCGAAATTTTGTCCTCTTTTTAAATATGTTGTAAGTTAACAAAAGGGTAATAACCTCCTGTTTGGAAAAGATATTGTTAACTGCATGTATCATATTAATCTACGTTTTACATTTAAAAAAGGCACTTGTAATAAAGCATTTTAGATGGGGATTTCGTATGAGAAAAGGGTTCTTTACTAGATAGACCAGAGGGAAACTAATAATGTTATAAACTGATAAACGTCAACGTTTTGCCTTCAAGTCTGCTCAACTTGCAAGGCTAGGGACGTCTAGCAGTTTGTTATGAAATGCATTTAAGTGAATTTAATATTTCATAGTCATTGTTTAGATGAACAGCTATGGTTCTGGTCCATCAAGATATTTTAGGGACTTTTTGTCTTACTTATTCATTTATTTATTTGCTTTGTTGCTGATTTTCATTATACATATATTTTTATACGCATAATGTATGCGTATTAATTGGATATCTTTGGCGTCCAATATTCGTTACATTCTCAATATAGTGAAACTGGCTAGACAGAATTAGCCAACCCTTCACGAGCACCCTGATGAATGTTCGTGTATTTGGATTAATTTGTCAGTTTCTAATGTTTTTACATTTCTTTTAGTTTTGTGGATTGAGTATGGACCTGAATGTTTATATTTGATTATTTGGGTTTTTTTGTAAGAAAATCATTAAAGTATTGCGTTGGTAACAGATAACTTTGTATATATTTATCATTCCAGTTTAATGTTGACGTAATAACATTTTATTTATTCTAGTCTAGTAATCCATTTATATTTGACATGAAATAAGGGATACGAAAAATGGATACCTGAAATTCACGTGTAAAGTTACAAAGACACTTCTTAATTAAAACTCGTTTTTCGTTTGACATGTATATTATTAAAATAAACTCGTATGCTCTGATGCAGAATAAATATATATTAAATGCAATCAAATAATTGGAAATAATTCAAAAATCGAAACGAATACTTGTCAAAAAACTGCAACGTAACTGTTAAATTTATTGCCACATTGCACTGTCTAGAACAAGATGTGTTTTATCGATATGAAGTTATTAGATTATTATTAAAAATTTCTCCATTAAATTTTAATATTTCCAAATTAATCTAAAACCGTTAATTTTCTTAAATAAACTTGATCGATCCTAAAAATTCTTTAAATTTAGGTTACATCAGCTTAAGCAATGCAAATCATTGGATTATTCAACATCTGAATTAATTGTAATGATTTAAGTAATTTGTTTTTTTAATTAAATTAGTTACCGCTTCCAAAATTTAGCAGATAGGAAATATGGTATAAAATACAACTAAAACATGGATTGGTCCCACTGATTACAAAACGCACACTCGTCCATGAGATACGAAGAACGTTTGCCATCCAATTTAACTGTGACGTATTCATATATAACCAAATATGTCATTCCGCTCTTCGTGATCATTAGAGTAATTTAATTAGGAATAACGTTGAATTATTTCCAGTCTGGTTACCGAACCATTCCTAAAATTGAAATTAAGAACGTGGAAAATGGAAACATGGAATCCATGCGTTAAATCATAACATTCATCCATATACTAGTAAGCCCCACTGGGTCAAATAGTGACACGTATGTTATCAAGATAAATGTGTATAAAATGATACACAATTAATGTTCATTTTACGCAATTAATATCATGACATAATTTCTTATATCTAAACGAATATTTATTAAATAAATATTACAACTGAACTGTTAAAAATGTTGCTCTTTTGTAATATCCAAATAAATATTAGTTAATTCGATATGAAATATTACCTTATGGAATTAGCATACTTTTTTATTTTTAAATAATAAATCTTTGAAATAAACTTAATTCCTTTTAAAATATCATTTAAGATGATATAAATTATTTGATTATTTTACATTTCAGTCATATATAAGGAAAGATAATGTTTTCGAAATGAAATTAAAATAGAAATATCTTTAACTGAATACAATAAGCAATATCCAATACATAAATATACCTATCCATGTTCAAATCACAATCCCAAAAGCAATCGAGATACGAAGAAAGAATTGGCCGAATAGACATTAGCTTAACACCAAACTTTTACCTCTTAGAGGGAAACGTCCGATATTGATAGAGCCATTGTCTGGGACCTTACAATTTATTCATTTTATTTTTTAGAAGTTGATCGCTATACATACATAAAAGTCAAACTCGGACTTTAATGTTAGAGTACCCGTTGCCAAAATTCCAATATATTTCTGAAATGATATTTCAGTATTGAAGATAGAAACTTGAACTCTAAACGCTTTTCAACAACTATTCATATCGGTGAATTAAAGACAAACATGTTTGAATCTTCGATAATACAAATGTGATTAATGCAATCATATCCATATTGGAAATGAACATTTATTAAAAATGAACAACTTCGGGATAATGAGATTGTTCAGAAAATTTTCTAAAAAAGCATCGGTATTACCAAGGAAACCCATATCTTTCGTTAAAATTAAACCAACAAGAGGTGTTCTTCATAAAATGTTGTAAATACTTTAATTATAAAGTTTAAAATATTTGTCTATGGTGTATTCATTGCTGAAGTCTGGGTTTCAATAACAATAGTCTCAATAATTTTGGTATTTTTTATTGTTTTGGTTGTATTTAACATTGCCAAAGACATATTTGGCGGCTGGGTAACATTCATATCCAAATAACCATAGCAACCGAGAAACAACAGAGTAAATCAAACGACATAACAAAAATACAGAATCATGTTGACACAGTTGATTATAAGGTAAAAGGATTTCAAATTATAAACCTAAATTGTAAGCAGAAAAAACCTCAGATATAAGATAATTATTTAAAATCAAACAATTCACTGTATGTAACAGTAAGTAATTTGCGCTCATTATATTGTATTAAATTTTGAGGAAAATACATTATAAAAATAACGAAACATGCAATAACAACTTTTAAATATTGCTAAATATGTTATAAATTATATAATAAAAAAACTTGGCTCTGCATAATAGTTAAAAGCATAGCCTTTGGTAAACAAATTATGGTCCTTCCATTTTTCTCATTTCAACGTCGAAAAATATTTTGATTACCACAATTTTAGTCGGAGCACTACTGATGAAGAATTTGATTCCAAATGACCATCAATTCCTGTAAAATAAAACAAGTTTAGTAATAATTGCCTAAATACCTAAGCTGGTTACATCCTGGCTTTTATGTAAAGTAATTATATTTTAATTCGGACATTGATTAGTAGTTTTGTTTTTTTTATTTTTCAAATTTACAAAAATACACACATAGATATAAAGCAATAATCATCAAATATATATACATGTTTGCATATTAAAAATTAAATACGTTCACTGCTTCAACTTGCATGGCAATGCCACCTCTTTAATATCATCAATATCATCATACCAGCATCAGCAGTAGAATTGATTCCTAAAACCGTTATGTTAAGCCCAAAAGGTTCATTATATTAAATGTGTTTTAAAGCATCATGATGGAGCTGACTTCATAGGTTTTTGTGATGTTCATAATAGTTCTTAACCCAGAATTGATTATTAGTTCCAATCAATAACACTATCGTGTCTAGATTTTGCTATTACAACTAAATTCATAAAAGCCAATTGTCATTTCAATATGCTCAATCTGCCATCAATTGCCTCTTCATTAAAGATAGCGGTAAATTCATTAATTCCTTTTATGCACATTCCGGTGATCAGTGACAAGATGGGGATTACTGGTAATTTAATTTATTGTGTCATCTTCGTTGTCGTTTTTAGAGAGCAGGTGGATTTTGGTTTTGATATTGGGAAAAATATTAAGTAGCTGGAAATGCTCAATGAAGAATACACAAATTATCATATGGTCTCTATTGTTGTCTTATGAATGTCTGAGTTCACACAGGGAGGCTAAATCACTTTCCAAACAATAAAATGATATTATAACTATGCAATGCTGGGATTAATAAGGTCTAAAATGAGGATCGTTTTAAATAGATCACTTGGAAGCTATTGTTATGACTCTTAAACCTTCAAAATGACCAAGTCAGAAGTCTTAAGTGTCCCCATATGTTCTTTTATGCAAAATTACAATTTCCAATGTGCCAAGAATTTCCAATCTGTCTTCGTGTATAGACTATGACCGCGAACTAATGTAAACAAAACAACAGAAAAAGATTCCCGGACTTGTTCTTTTATGTATAACAATGTTTGATCTTGATCCGGGCACTAAGACAATAATTGCCAATATGGCGCGCAAATATGGTGTTAATTTCAAGCAGATTTAGACATGTTTGTTTAGATGAAGTGTACTTGTCTGGTCTTACTGGCTTCTTATCCTCCGTAAGGTGATTTTGTTTGACTTATTGGTTGTATTTGTGAATAGAAAAGTCAAAGACCACCTAGTAATGGCTTTAGTGTCTGAAACCTCCGACTATGTTTTATAAGTCAGATGCTTTGTATATCAATAAAAATTAAGATTGATGGAATCTGAACGTCAAAGTCGTGAATATTTCATTTATTGAAGATGCTGTCTGTAAAGTTACGTTCTACATTTGACATGACTATTTACCTTACGTAAACAATTAATCTTTATATTTTACGTCCATCTAGGGGATTTTATGGCAGCCATCACAATGTGCATTCACAATTGCTTCCGATAAATGTGACGTCCTATATTCTATGATCCTTTCGCTGTCAATTTTGATTTTAAACTTGTCGGGCAAAGACAGGAATTACTTCCCCTGTCTAATTTTACTTATTTAACTTAATTTGCAAGTTTTGTAGTTTCAGCTTTCGATTTCAGGTTGTGGTTTGTGTTTGTAGTTGGTAGTCAGGAATCCAAATATGCGTTTGTCCTTCCTTGGCATGCTTTGTATGATCGTTTTACCACTATCGTTTATTATGCTCTGCATTTGCTGGTATATGTTGCAAAGTACATGTTTCGAGTTGCAATTCTCGTTCTTATATTTTGTGTACATGCATGACCCAATTTTATAGACAATGGTCCAAATATCTGTTTGTCTTTCCTTGTAACTTAGTTGAGTGAACTGAACTAAGTTCTGCAACTTTTTGTTATGTTTTATAAAGAAAAGACTTTGTATGTCAGTAAGATAAAAACTGATAATTAATAAATTTTACAATTGTAATGGAAATTTGTTCGATAAATATATTTTTCGCTATTATAATTCAATCACGTATCATCATTCTATTACACCATGCAATTCTTGAGTGATAAGCATATTAAACTATGGCAATGTTGATATTCTTGCTTTTGTATTGTCAGAAATATACTAATGTCTAGGTTTGCTGTAGAGAGTTTAATCGAAACGGCCGTCTAGTGTTGTAAATTGAACACTGGTATGATATGTAATAGGAGATGGGAGATATGTTTGTCAGAATCTTGGATAAAATAAATTATTGTACCGATAATTTTAAATTTAAATTTCTCCCATGCTTACTATATTTTTATGATAGTAAATTAAAAGCAAACATACTAAATTTTAAGAAACATTCCATTTCAATGTTAATAAAAGGTATCCACTGACTTTCTAATTTGTATCCTTTTTTGTATGATGTCATTGAATATAAAGTTCTCCTGGATATGATCAATGACTATAATGTATATATCCCTTTCATTTTATAATTTTTACTTCATGCATATATGGGTGGTGGTTGAAGCTACCTATTCAGTTCGAGCAACCGGTCTCACTTCCCTAGATAAGGTCACCGTGTTTCACTAAATTTGTCTGTTTTTAACGTTTTTACTTTGCTTTTTGATAATAATTAGAACATGGATTAGTATGCTTGTGTTTGATTTTCTTGAATGGTAATTCTAACTGTAATGAATGACAGGATACAAACATCGGGTTTTCTGTGTGTTGGTCGTTTGTAATTTTGCTCGAACATGTCTCATTTAATCATTGCTTGCTGCTTGTATACTGTGTATGCCGATTTTGTAGTTCATTATATTTGGATGTAGTCATAGACCACCGTTAAGTGCTCGTACATTTTTATCTTGTATTGGGAGTTCCAAGAACAAGCCAAATTATTAATTTATGGTAGAAACAGCTAAATACAATAAAAACAAACGCATAATGGAAACAATGGTTTTGGAACTTTATAGCTTGGAGTCATCTATTGTTGTTGCATGTTAGTTTTGATGGACCCTCAACCATCCCACTTATTTTACAAACATAAATACGTACATTTAAAACATAAGCCTTTATCTAAAAAAATGAACCAACAACCTTAAATTCAACATAACAATATAAAACAATAATTTAGACGCAAAACGAAAAATCACATTATCTAAAATGTCTGAAATATTGTAACAAAGTAAAAATATTTGAAGTTATTCATAATTGTGACAAGCTATTATTTTCGTCATATTACTCCTCTAGAAAGTATCTCTGTTTATGAGACAATGGTAAAACAAAGCCTTCAACCGCCGAGAAATATAATTTAGTTAAATATGATATTGCAGTGTAACGTTGATTACAAAGAGATGTGTTCTAGTAACGTATAATTATTTAGTTTTCCTATCATAGTTATTCGTCTTTAAACAAAACTTCTTGCTTTTATCAAACTTACAGCTTTCACTGCTTCCAAAACAAGATTAAATTACAAAAGCCATCGGTGAGATATCTTCTTTCTACGCAAGCATGATGTTTTATATGATTGCTAAACAATGGTATGTAGATATTCATAACAAAGATGCCATTGTACGAAACATTATAAGTAGAACTTGGTATTAATAATTTGAAATATCTAAGATTTTTTTTAATTATTCAAGAAAATGTAATAAGAATTATAATTATGTATTTCTACTTAGCATGAAATACAACTATTGTTTTAAAAAATGTTATTATTGCAATAAACATTATAACTACGTATTTCTATTTCGTTTAAATAACTCAGATTTTTTTCAACTCTTTTGTGTAATGAATTTTTTTCAAGAAAATAATATCATTAACCATTATAACTACTATTTTGAATTTAGGACATCTGAGATTTCTTTTTCAAATTTAAGTTTTGTGTTTTGGTTTTTATCCAAAATATATCATTGCAATAAGCATTTAATTTATGTATTTCACGTCTGAGATTTTTAAAATTTTGTCATATTTATTTTTAATATGATATTTATTCAATATAAACATTCCAATTAGAATACTAATTATGCATTTCTATTTATTATTTTAAACAATCTATATTATTTATTTTAGTTTTATAATTATTACCTCATTAATGGGGAAAGTAAAATTATTTTTCCTATAATACTAAGTAAATGCTTTTCTTCCCTAGTGATCATATATATCAAACAATTTAAACAAAAACACCATTTTGTTAACTATATCCGAAAGCCTCAAAGTTTAAATTATTGTAGCATTAGACGTCCGTTTTGAAACAACAATGTTCCTTCCTTCTGTAGAATTAGGGCCAACAATTGCGGAAATCCAAGTATAAGAGGTTGAATTATATATTATACCAGTTTAAATTTTCAAACTAGACGGCCGTTTCGGAATACAAAACAAAAATTATTTTTACAGATGTTAAAAGGTACCCAAAGGACCAAAATATATTTTACCAAATTTACCTAAGAAAACACTTTGCATAAGGGAGTTATACCTAAGTTTTTAAGGATTTCAAATTTTCACTAGCAGCAAATTTAGACAATAGTATATTTCTGACTATGATACACACTTAGTTCTAAGTTTGTGACATCCTCGGGGCAACAGCCACCAACAGAGATTTTGGCTCAGTGGCTTAAATTACATATTGTATAAGTTTTAATTGTACAGCACTAGACGGCCGTTTCTGAATACAATTCCTCATCAGTAGTGCTTGGACAAAAATTATGAAACAAAAATTATTTTCTTTTGAAATGAAAAAAAATAGAATCAAAATATGGTTGATAGGTACTATGTCTCTATATTCAAAATTACTCTATATATTTGACGTCCAATAGTTATATGCTCCTTTCATACCTAAATATGGTTACACATGTGGCGGATGAATCTACCTTAACAGAAGGTGCTTACCCTTCCGGAGCACATTGCCTCACTTCATTCCACTGGTTGAAATGCGTGTGTTTAACCTAATTTGCTAGATTCAAAGTTTTTACTTTGCTTTCGTATTGAGGTTTGGACATAGATTGGCATGTTGTTTTGACCAAACCCACCTAAGGCAACACTTCGAACGATTAAGCATAGCAGGTTGTTTTAGGAAAACTAAATAATTTTGATTAACTATGTTTATCAGACAATATTCTGTGTTACCTCCTGTTGACAATATCATCGGGGATACCTAGTTCATCAGCAGAGATACCATCCCAGTGGTTGTAGTTATTATTAAACCTGTTTTGATTTGGCAGTTATTATTTGGACGAAAGAGAAAACCGTTTCAAGCATTTGTACCTTTTCAAACAGTAACGTATCCTTCATTCCGTGAGATTCAGGGTGAAATGAGGAAATTGTGTTTACGTCACTGTCAAGATTCTTTAACTAACATTGAGGGGGGGAGGTTCTGAGATGAAGCAGAAAATGGCCAATTTTTAAGGTTTCAAAAATATTACTTTCGAATTGTGATTTGGATATGGATTGGTATGTTTGTTGTACTTTTATATTTTCTGTTTAATATTGTAAATATTTATGAATCTTCTGACATCTAAATTAATATTATGTTTTGATTTTTTTCAGAAACAAATGTCGAGCTGTAACATGATGGTGACTTGAATACCTAACAGCAACATATGTGTGCAGCAGAACGGTCCTAGTTGAACCTAATGAAGCACAGACAGTATCGAATCAAATCATATTGGTTTTCTTTTAATACCACATGGAAGTTACTACATCCAGAAAATGGAAATTTCTTCTAAAGCCAATGGAAAGTTCTCATTGTTTTTCGTTATGTATTTAATACGTTCGAATTACGTAATTTGGGAATACCGTCTACTCGCAAAAGGAAAGAGGGTGTTGCTCAGGTTTCATTAATTTTACCACCACAGAATTATTTAACTCCAAAAAATGTGCCAAATCATACGTTAGTTTCAGGAAGTGGTTTTAGAGAGATACATGGAACATTTCATACCTGAACCCAGGAAAGACTGCTGTGCTGCATAGCTTTTACGTACTATACGTCATAATATACATCAGTATGATGTATGAAATATGGCGTCAGGATTTATTGTAAGCAAATATCTAGAAATAACACAACATTACATTTATAAAACTATTTTTTATGTCATATAAAATATGCTGATGTTTGAAATGTCATAAAATAAATTCATGAGTTCATAAATTAACATTTGATATATATATATATATATATATATATATGCTCAGGATAAATACCCATTTCACATTTTCTTGTTTAGTCATTTATTCTGCATTATAATTAGCTAAACCGATTCATACTAGTTGACTAGTGGTTATTAGAAAGGTATCCAAATCAAAGTTGCAAAAATAAAAAAAGGAAAATGGGGTTGGGGTGATTGAATGTTTCATTTATATCATAGTTTTTAGTTTTATGATGGTGGAGAAATCCGACAAGCACACTTACAAACTTTTTCAAACTATGATATTTTCCCTAGTTAGATTTAAACCAAGGCGGTAAGGGCGATCCGTAAGCACGTGGTTTAGACCTCTCGAAAACATAGACCGAGAGAGAGATACAGAGAGAGAGAGTATTATTTAATTAGTACACAAAGGAGGAGAAATCTGTTTATTTGAAATAATAAGAACATTCAATCATTCAAAATATTGAACTCAATTAACAAGATTTATTGAATGCTAGCGGCGATTCCATCTCAGTGACTTCATTATTTTGACTCGACTTTCAAACCCTAATAACAGCCTTCCTAGAAAAATGTGCTTCATTAACGTGGGGTAATTGAAGCCTTGATGCACATTTGACAAGAAAATGTTGACGAGCGGATCACGCCAGTGTCAGTATGGGAAATATTAAAACCGTGTTAAGAGTTATGTAAAATGAATACACGGGATACAGAACATAAGATACTTCTTCTTCTAAAGTGACATTATAAGAAAATTTAGTCATGTAATTATCAAGATTTGCCAATTTGATGTGAATTTATTTATAATTATAACATTGAATATACAGAACGCATGTACAAAAGAAAGTTCTCAAATCCACTCATATAGAATTAGTAGTATTATATGTACATTTGATTGTCATGATTTCGTTGATTTGAGTAAATTTATTCATTGTTAAAATTTAATATACAGACTACAAAAGCTTGTTCTCAGCTCCGATCAACACAAATGCTTTTAGTTCTATTATGTGCAAAATTTAGTCATACATTTGATTGCTATAATTTAGCTGATTTTGAGGGATTTATTCATTAGAACAATAAAAACGTAATTTTGAATGTATAAGTTGCAAAAAATGAAATGCTTGTTCTAACATGAAAATATAATTCAATGGTGGGTGACTAGATGGTGCAAATTTAAATGAATATATTCATGAGCTCTTTAAAAAGAGACCTTTTTAAAGAAAAGGATAAAAAAATTAAATGATTGTTCTAACATGAACTGATAATTCAGTGACGATAAAGTGGATTTCGCAGATTTGAATGAATATATTCATTGGACCTATATTTTTTTTTTTTAAAGAAAAAGATAAAGATACATAATTAAATGCTTGTTCTAACATCAAATTATTAATGATTATTAATGAATTTATTCATTAGACCTTTAAAGTTAAAAAAAAAGAAGAAGAAAAAAGAAATCTTTCTTTTTTTAAGAAAAAGATACAAAAATTAAATGATTAATCTAACATGAACTGATAATTCAGTGGCGATTAAATGGATGTCAGAGATTTAAATAAATTTATTCATTTGACCTATAAATTTTTTTAAAAAAATAAAAAGAATAAAATCCTATTCTAACATTAAGTTATAATTCAATGATGATTTACTAAATTTCGCAGATTTTAATGAATTCATTGATTAGACCTTTAGAATTAAAAGAAAAGAAGAATAAGAAGAAGAAAAAACAGAAAATTTCAATTTTATTAAAAAGATGCAGAAATTAAATGCTTGTTCTAACATGAAAAGATAATTTAGTGACGGTGACGATTGGATTAAGTTCGCACATTTTAATGAATTTATTCATTAGAAATTAAAAAGACTCCAGAAGAAAAGCAGAAAAAGGGGAAAGATCAAGAATGATAAAAGATGTATATATGTATGGAATCAGAGTCTACTAATCACCAATGTTGATATTAGAATCCTTTCTACATCAAAAGCCACTAATTGACATATGAATCGTCTATTTTACATGGAAGTAACTCAATGTCGTACATTAACTTTCATTCAATTTGTCATTTCCTTAAAAAGATTTTTTATCAAAATCTAAATTGAACTTTAAACGTTAGCATCACAATTGGTAAATGAAAATCACTTTAATTCTTATTAAAAATTTAAATTTTAAAATGTAAACGTGTGTAGTTTATTGGAAAACGGAACATTGTTAAAAATAAATAAGTAAAAACAAGTAAGTGATTTTTATGAAGAAAACTGAATTTTTAGTAATGTAGGATTTATTTATTTATTTATTTATTTATTTATATTTATTTATTATTTAAACAAAGTAAAGAAATAACTATTATTACTGCGTCTTTTGTAAAACAGAACATAACTAAAACAAATGAATGCTTTTAAGATGATACAATTCTTTCATATTATTAATTTGAAAACATCTGATCCGAGCCAAATAACCAAATAATGTAATAATAACTAATTAATATTGTCTTTCAGCTAACAGAACATAGCCGAAAAAAGAAAAATATAAATTAAAAAGAAAAAAGGACAAAGGATATATTTCCCTAAAAACTAATCTGGTAAAAAGAACATGTGTTTGATTTCTGAAAACAGCATATTCGAATCAAATACATGTACTCTTCTTACCCTTTACATAATTGAAATTGGACAAAGGAAAACAAAAACAATAACTTGGCAAAAAGACAAAATGAATAATGGGAGATTATATATTTTCCTAAAATCTCATCTGGTAGCATCCGAACACTTATTTGGTATGTGAAAATAGCCAATATAAATGAAAGTATATCTCTCAAACCGAAATCAAAGAGAAATACAAAAGTGACAAAAACAGAAAGTGGAGATGATATATTTTCTCGAAACTCATCTGGGAAATTCGAGATAAAAATAATCATTGCCTTGGAAACAACTGGTTCTGTTATAATATGTTTGTTAACATATAACTAAAACAACGACGTAGGTTCAACAGCATTTATGAAGCTTGACACACAGTCATCTGGCTGTACAGGCGAGCGCATGGTCAACAAAAGTACACATACCGCCAATAGGTCAAGGTGACGCTACAATACGTGTGCATAAGGTAGATAACTGTTACAATAATACAACAGGTTCGAACCAAAAATGGTCACTCTTGTTGCCTTTCATATATCAGAACCTAAACAAAGGTAAAAACGAAAAAATATAAAACAAATAGGAAAAACAGACAATATATTTCCCTTAAAACTCGTTTGAGACATTTGAACACATACTTGATTTAGGGATGAAATAATCATACTTACTGACTTTCTGATCATAACTAAAACAAAGGAAAATAACAAAATAAAAATATGAAATAATAAATTTCCCTTAACACCCATTTGTTAAAATTTGAATTAGAAAATGGTCATTACTTTGAAAACAGCTGATTCGATCCATAAACGAATTATGAAAACAATTGATTCAATCAAAACAATGAAATCACCACTTTCATATCTTTTAGATAACAGAACATACCTAAATCACAACATCAAAAACAAAATGAAAAACGAAATCAAATATAACAAAAAAGGGGAAAATGAGATGAACTAATTTCCCCAAGACTTATGTGATTAATTTCGAGATATACAATAACCATATACACGTTTACTTTAGAAATACCTGATTTAAAATGACCACTCTTGTTGTCTTTCTGAAAACAGAACATTACATATACAAAGGAAAATCAAAACAAATAACAAAACAAAAATTGACAAAAGAAAAAATTGGGACGGTATATATTCCTCAAAACTCATCTAGTGAAGTTTGGGATAGAAAATTACAATCACTTCGGAAACAACTGATTCAAACAAAATAATGAAACACTCTTTTGGATGACTGAACATAACCTAAAACAAAGGAAACATTTCCAATAGAAAGAGAAAAAGGAGATGGTTATATTTCTCTAACAACTCAACTGGTAAATAAATTTCAGGATAGAAAATAACCCTTATTTTAGAAACAAACCCCAAAACATTATTAATTACTTTTCCAAAAAACGGCTTAATCAAAAGCAAATAACAGGGGAAAACAATTCAAAAAGAATATATCATCTCCCTCATAACTGATCTGATAATATTCGAACATGTATTCGCAACTGATTTAAAACAAAATGAGAATTGTCTTTCAGATAAAGGGACATAACCAAAAAAAATACAAAAGCGAAAAACGTTTCAAAAAAGGGTGTGATATATTTCGCTCAAATCTCAATCCATCTAGTAAACATCGAGAAAGAAAATATTACTATTGCTTTAGAAATAACTGTTCAAACTCAATATATATTGAAGTGAATATTTTTTGTCATTTTCTTTTCAGACAGCAGGACATAACAAAAACAAGAGAAAACAAAGACGAAAAATGTGGCTAAAAAGGAGATGATGTTTTCCCTCAGATGTCATTTGGAAAATTGGAGATAGAAAATGATCATTATTTTGGAAACAATCCAAAACAAACACGACAATCTATGTCTAAACAACTGATTCGAACCAAATATTTTTAGAAAACTGAACATAACCTAAACAAAGGGAAATTAAAAGAAACAGAAAAATGGCAAGAGAAAAATAGGAGATAATATATTTCCCTCCAAACTCATCTGGTAAAATTCGAGATTGAAAATGATCATTAGTTTTGACAGTTTGAACAATGACAAGATATATATTGATGAAGCGTTCGATACAATATAAAGACTCGTGTACCCTTGCCACGTTCCAAGTCTCCATGAAATTCATTATAGTCGCATCAGATAGCAACCCGTGTCTTGTTATGATTTAGTAGTTTTTATTTAAAATTGACTCTTTTTGTATTAAAAGCTATTTGTTTAAATATTTGTCCATTGTGATTTTGGTTGTCCAAAATGACCTTTTATTGTTCTGACTGGTTGTTACAATGAAGATGATCTATTGGGTATGTTTATGAATTTTAGTTAATTTTATTGTCTTCACAGTTCGTTACCATGAAGATAGTCTATCGAGTATTTTTATGAATTTTTTGTTAATTTTATTGCCCTCACTGCTCGTTACAGGAAAAATGATTTATCAAATATTTTTTTGTAAATTTTGTTAATCACCTTATGTATTTATAAGTGACGTATGCGTGACCTATGGTTTTAATCATTATGCATAGAAAACCTTATACATCAAGCTCCGTATCTTTATCACCGTGATAATTAATTTTTGGTGACAATTGTTATTAATCAATTATTATGAAGTGATATATTTTTTGTTTGTTTCGTTTACTGTCATATACGATTTAAAATAATAGACATTCAATGCATTCAAAAAATGGTATATGGCATTACTATTAATGTTCTGTCTTTATTGTCAATTTAAGATAACTACGGTTAATTGGTTGGTTGGTTGAATGTTGCTTAAAGTCGCATCAGCATTTTTTCAGCTTTTCGCGACGTGAACTATTTTTATTAATCTCTATGGGTTAATCTATGAATAAGTTCGTGTATGCATGTAAAGTGCGATTGTGTTTTATGGTCTACCTTATACTAGCGCGCACTCAGGGCGACTTTAACGTGCTAGCTTACAGAGTTTGTACGCCGCAGACAAGAGTACCACTCCCCCAGTGAACAAGTAAAGGCCAACGGCAAAGAAATTTCACTTTTCCATGTGTGGTCTGAGCGGGGCTCGAACTCACAGTTGTGAGAGACCCTGGATTTGTAAACTTACGTTTTATCCATGAGGTCACCGCAGCCTCTAGTATTACTACGGTGGCTGAATAAATATAGTACCGAAATAGCATTTTAAACCGTATGTAGAATTGCATTACACTTAATTCTATGCATATTCATTGTCCTGTGGTCCTTTTGAATATATTATAACAAAAATTAAAATTCGTTCCAGTCAAGATTATTCAATATTTCACTTATTTCGAGACGTCACCGACTGAGTGTGAAGTTGCAACATTTTTTTCTTTGCAATGTGCTCAGGTCTGGACATTTGTTTTAAGGTCTCTTCTGAATGACTCCGTGACAAAAACAAGGTAAATGTCTCTGTTGAAGTCTTGATCAGACTCAAATATGGGACGAGCCGTCCACCGATTGAATTAGCGTAGTGGTATTATTACCATCAAACTTATTTTACATAGTACAAAATCAAATCTGAACAACAAAAATATTGGTGTAAAGTGTAAAGGTAGTAAAGTTATAGTGGAAAAGTATTTTAGATAGAATTCTATTTTTATCTTAAGCCATACATCTACAGTAAAGGTCTCTGGAATAGTAGCAGTGAGCTTACAAAAAGATCGAACCCGGCTGTAGTGTGGCCGAGATATGGATAGCCAGTGCCCAAGAAGCTTCCAAGGAAACAAAAGCACCAAAAAAGCTGCTGAGACAACAAACGGTGCAGATGAACTGCCGATTCGGAAATAGTTTGTTACTGTGGTATTAAACTTTTGATATGTCAGTAACGTATCTCTCGTCAATTTTTCGACCACTTGCTTTCCGTATCACGGCTACACGGCAGTCGAGCTTCGAGGTCTTTCGTTTGTTCATTGTTGAACTTTTGACGGCTCTGTACTGTATATATTATAAAGATATTCAATTTATAAAAGAAAAGTTTTTAAAATAAATTTCTCTTTAAATCTTAAATCAAATATCTATATAGATCATATCAATCTTAAATAAAAATTACTTAGATTGATATCATTAATAAATTTATATAGATTCTTGGTATACCTATAGCTGGATGATATATATCCACATTTATTGCCCGTGAATCACCAAGAGAGCGTTTATCCTTAAATCAAGATATTTTAAGCAGATGGACTAACAACAATGAGAAAATATATATATTACACATGATGTCTTCATTTTAAATTAAATTTATTTATCACTTGTCAATTTATTTCAAAAACCAAATATAAATATAGAAAATATTTAAAATTGATTATTTATGTCCACCATATTTAATGTTACATAAAATATATAACGACGACGCTGATTGGTTGGATGCTTAAGCGTGACGGCCATGTTGGATTTTAATCTATCCAACCATCAAATTCGTTTCACGCTCTTTTGGCATACATTTATGAATCAATAAAAATCATGGAACGGGCACCTGTCTACCCTTATTTGTACCATGCACCGATTTAATCGATTTTTTTCGGAGGATTGATACATAAAGCAAGATTCAGTGATTATTATGACCCCGAAGTGTTTGATCAGTGATATAAAACTCGATAAGGAAACCATGAATATATATTTTATTTCTATTAACTTTAACATGTTGTATTATTCACTTATTGCTCATCAACATCATAACCTTTCCTTTTTACATGACGAATGATAACCATCTTTTAAAAACGTCTGTGTGGTTTTTTATTAACCCCTATTCCATTAGTGTTCCAAAAACATCCTTTTGCTAAAGTCACCTATATGACAAAATATATCCTGTTTCTGAGTAAATTGATATGCAAGTACTATCAATATTTTTATCTAATTTTTGCAAAATAATGATGAAATGACAAATACACCCCTCTCTCTCTCTCTCTCTCTCTCTCTCTCTCTCCTCTCTGTAACCATTTTTATTTTAACCCATTCAAAGATTTCTGAAAATTACTTGAAATATCTGTCTATTTTTTATAATTTTCATATTTATTTATTATTATTTATTTATTTATTTACATGTATTTATTTATTAGGGCAACTGCAAAATGTATGCCAATAAATTTTAACTGTTTGACGTGAGGAAATGTGGGACTCGTGAGAATAAGGTACTTTTATGAGCACAGAGTGTAACAGAATCCAGGATCTAACATTATTGAATACGTGGTCAGTAAAAATACCTTACTCTAGGAACACGGAAGGAAAATTTAATGTTAATAAAATAGGTAGTATCAAATTATGTTGTCAATACAACCTTTAATTTGTAATATTTGTGAGAATATAGAGATTAAAACTCTCTCTCTCTCTCTCTCTCTCATGCAAAACGTTCTAGGAGGGCCTCGGACTTGACCACCGAAGTCCCCTTACTCAAAAAGTTTTGCATACGAGAGAGAGACAAAGAGAGATTTTCACTAGAGAGAAATCCTAGAATGAACACTTTGGTAGTTCTCCTGCGCCGAAGATAGGTATATGGTTTTCTCTAGTCACTCCGATTTCTTTCACCACCCGTGAACAGGCAATCTCGATATAAACGAAAGAATATTGACTGGGCGCAAAACTTTATTACTCAAATCAAATGAAAATATCAACAGCAGTTAAAAGAACAAGAACTCTCCAGAACAATGATAAAACAGCAACCACACTACATCCAGAAAATCAAGGCTTAAAAATATAAATGAGAGAGAGAAAGAGAGCGAGAGAGATTAATTAGATTCATAAATGTTAAGAATAGATGTTTTTAAGTATTTGTGTTAAAATGTATATGAATGATTTTGAGAGAGAGAGAGAGAGAGAGAGAGAGATTATTTTCTTAATTAGATTCATAAATGTCAAGAGTAGATTTTTTAATTGTTAATAAGTCTTGGTGTTAAAATTTATGATTTTTCGACTCTATAATTATAAAATGAAAAATTTTAACAAATAAACGAATGCATGAAGAAAGGCAGAGGACAGATTGCCATATATCGTGACAAGCTACCCAAATACTTCAGCACTGGTACCCTCATAAATTTTACCCCCAGGGGTCACTAGGTGCACGTTCGGAGAATGCATAGAAATATTGCGCCCAATTCCTGTCCAATGAATTCATAAAGAACAGGTCACGATATGTGGGCATTTGTCCGATGAAATGTACCAATAAAATTCACTGAAGCGATTAATTTAATGAACATTTTTTAAAAATAAAAATATCATAACCAGTTGCGTGTAATATTAATAACATGTTGTGTTTATAAACACGCCTTTTAAAGTCAATTCTTGTGTGATGTCAGGTATATTATTTTTATTATTATTTTGGTGAGAGGTTGTGGTTAGATAGGTCAGAGATTTTACAAATTTAAACATGTATTTCGTCACAAAGTATTTTTGTGGCGAGCATTATCAAATAAGATGACTGTGCTTGTCCAAAGTCGGGGGGGGGGGGGGGTATGACCAGTATTAGCGATATTGGTTGAGCGTACTTGGTTGCCATTAATATTGTTAAGGACTTCCATGGTCGGGTGGTCTAAAGCATAGGGTTACGGCACAAAACTTGAATCTCACTCAGACAGATCCTTTTGATCATTTACGTGCCAAAGACGGTTCGTTTTCTTCAGACACCCGTGGTTTCCTTAACCTACCATCCCGATATAGACTTGAGGCAAAACCACCTTACTCCACTCTTTCTGTTGTCGAGTACATGTTTTTTAGCTGTTTTTTTTATTATTATTCTGATGCTAACTCTGGATTTGCACCTATCTGTATCAAGAAAGGTAAAACGCTAAATTTCATTGATTGGGTTTTACGTTCCAGACACTTAGGAAGCAACAGTCACTTCTTTTTCGTATCACACCCGACCAGGTTTCGAACCCCGACTTCCCACATACGAAACTATGTAGCTATGGTAGTGGCTTACCCTTTAAGAGTAACGATTAATCACACCATTGATTCTGTTTACATACCACAAAGAGTATAACCTAATGTGTGGGATTTCCAAATTAAATAAAACAGGATTGGTTTTTCACTGACTGGTTATAAGGTTTACACTACTCAAGAATATTTGATGTAAAAACCATGTATGAATGCTTTCGAAGTATCAGGTATCGATGATTTAAAAATAACCAACAAAAACAATATCCCTTAAATGTAAAAAGTAATATAATATTCAGAATTAAAGTTTCATTTTTCATTTTAAATTAAATTTCTTAAAATTAAATCGCGGTGATGACAGAAGTTCAAAATTATAAAAAGGGGAGGGGCATATTGTTATTGACTTTCCAAAACCAATCTTATTCATGACTGCTTCCGTCACAAATGATACGGGTACATGTTCTTTTAAAAGGTCATTTGTTCTTCATCATTGACCTTTATAACTTGACCTCTGACCTTTGTCA
The DNA here is from genome assembly GCA_021292105.1 of Anadara kagoshimensis. NCBI lineage: Eukaryota > Metazoa > Mollusca > Bivalvia > Arcoida > Arcidae > Anadara > Anadara kagoshimensis. The sequence continues at coordinate 21,557,452 of CM037867.1, read as the reverse complement.
TTGTTGTTTATTTGTTATGATATAATTAAACTGGCATTTTACGTATAATCTCGCGTGTATTCACGTTAACACGAGATAATGTTACTAAAATTTGTGTAGGTAAAAGCCTGATAGTAACAAGAAGCGAGAGAGAAGGCAATCTTACCCGTGACCTTTTGACCCGAGATGAAAAGTGTCAGGGTACCTTTAAGATAATATCTGTTGGAGGATTAGGGTTACACTTGAGTACGAACAAGCGCGTGTAGTAATTCATTACGACACTCCATCAAAAGTTAACTTAATCTAATCACGGTAACAAATGGCTGTTTGTGTTTAAAATATCTGTAAATCCCGGGACGTATTTCCCTTCTTAACCAAAAAAAATTCAGATTTGTACTTTAAGCTATTTGTAATAAATTATTCATGTCCATGTTGATATATGATAGAGATTCTCATTTCATATTTTTAAGATGAATAGCATGTAAAAAAATGAACATGGTAATCGTAAGAGAAACAAGAATATTCTACAACAATGGAACACATGTATTGAAACTTGAAGCTGAAGCATAACGGGCCCTGGTGTCACAATCATTCCTTAGCTAATATTTTCCTTAACTTAAATTAAGCAAATTTTGGTAATCTCTTATTGGAACTGCTGATGAATATTTTTGTCAAAACAAAATGCAAATGTTTAATTCTAGCAATTATCTTAAAATTGACACCTTAAGTTCCTGAATATATCAAAAATTAACAAAATTATAGAGATTTGAAATTTTGCAAGATTTAAGTTAAGGAAAATCTTAGCTAAGGTAATGATTGTGAAACCGGGGCCAGGTACTTGGCAACAACTAGAGTCACCAAGAACACGGCATAACAAGATATATAGAAAGGTACAACTAAAACAAAATTAACACACACTTTTACAGCTGCATAGCATGTACTTGCAGCAACAACAAGAACCATAATAGTGATACCAATGCATATGTTTAATATGCATTTTATATCTTCTTTCTTGCTTCCCATTATGAGTTCGCATGAGCGTTGAGCAATTGTGTTAAACGTCTCATTCAAGATTCTACCACTTATATCGTGGTCATCAGCTTTGTAATGGTTGAGGTAACCAGCATTCTCGAAAAAACCTTATATAAGCAAACAAAGTTCCTCACATTAGAATCGCCACGTCATGTACTAAGAAATGTAGACGTTATAGAAAATTGAACTTTCCATAAAGGTTTTTTTGTTTGAATTGTAAAGCAACTTGAACTTAAAAAACACGGTCTTAAAAGACAGGTGTCCTTTTTATTGAGGTAAATGTAGTCTGTATAAGAAGTTTTACTGTATAGACAGGTGGACTATAAAGGCGGTCACTAAAGCAGTTTTGACAGTAAGTATAACACAGTATTTGAATGTTGATATTATAGTCATTTAATGCAATGTGGAAAACTGATTGATTGATTGATTGATTGATTGATTGATTGATTGATTGATTGAATGGGATTTTATTTATACCGAAAGGTAAAAGGGCATGAATTTGGACCTTTGCAGAGTGCGAAGACCAATGTGAATGGTGTTCTTGGACCCCGTGACTTACATTTCTGAATTCTAAATGCTTGGCGAAAGTACAGTCCCGCATACGAAGCAAGCGCTCTACCAAATGAGCTACCGTGGGGGTTTTAATAACAGGAATAATAAATATTATCTAGAAGTATACAGTTACAGTGATGAAATTCGATCTCGAAGCAGGGGCAGATCGATAACTGATCACAAATTAAGAGATGAAGAGCTGTCATTATTAGCTGATTATACGGTTAATTAAATAAAGTACGACTCTACTTGTACATCGCTACATCGCTAATTAAGTTTTAGTGTCATTTAATTGGTCTAAATAATTATCCATTTGACTTTTACAATTTTATCTTATTTTCATGCTTAACCACGTCCACAAACTACCCCTAAAGTACAGATCTGTCGAAAGTTTAACACTGACCTAACAAAATTGAAACCAAAGCTCGACTGCCGAATGGCCGAAATATGATCATGAAAAGCTAGTGGTCGGAAAGCTGCCAAGAGATAGATAGATGTTGTCGAATATCTGTGTAGGAAATGAGGTGCCAAGATGAGCTCCAGATGTGGCTCAAATTCGTCAGCTTAGTGTTAAACTTTCGACAGGACTGTACTGTATATACCGCGGTATGGCCGTGTGGGGAGAGGTTATTAGAACAAATTATACTTAATTATAACCGATTTAGGGACAATTTGTGTTAAACCAAATATATACTTAAAATACTCGGGTCCTACTGTGAACAGACCTGTCGAAAATTGAGCTAACGAAGAGGAGTCGAAGCTCGACTGCCGAGCGACCGAGGTATGGATAGCTAGGTGGTGAAAACCTACCGAGAAACATATAGCAACTGCCTAATTATTGCCGAATTACTGTCGAGATATAGCTAACGATGGTCCGAGATGAGCTGTTCGATTCTAGGCATGTTGTTAAACTTTTAACACGTCTGTACTGTATATATATTTCATATTCTCTTGAACTTATGGCAGTGAAATTAACATACATGTAGATTTCATACGGGTTCTGAACTTGTGACATTAGGCTTTAATCATGCGAAAATTAGCAAATTAAGAATCATCGATTTTTCTGTGGATTTTCAAATTGTGTGTTAGTCCTTAACTAACTGTTAAATTCCTTAATTGTAGGTATTTAACCTGGTTCTCTTCAACTTGTAAAAAGTTTTCTCACCTGTGTGTTCATATTGAAATTGTGTCGATCACACTGTGGTATACACAACAATTAGTCAATTTTTATGAATTCTCAGTATATCTTTGAAAGTTCAAAATTTGCAACCTGTAGTTATTGCCCATTATTCGCAGACAAACTGCGATTTAAACGTTCCCGTCATTAAGCATATGTAATACATAGTATAATTTTGAAAAATCAATATTTTTAAGCTGTGGTTTGCTGACCATTTTTCGCAGAGCAACCGCAAATCATTTTTGTTTTACAAAATTGTCGTTCTCATCATGAGAAAAACATCAATAAGCATTTAGGAATACATAGAATAATTTTGAAAACCTGTTGTTGGTACCCATTCCCAATTGAGGTTGTTCTGCGAAAAATGACCACAGAATTAAACCAAACAAAATATGTCGTTCCCACCAAGATATATTTAGAAACACGCAGAATAATTTTGAAAACCTGTTATTTGTGCCCATTCTCTTTTTTCGCAGAACAACCGCAAATCAAAATTTGACGAAAATGTCGATCACAAGTGGTGTACCTCTGAATTATGAAATAATATTTATTGACAAATATATAATAATTTTATTATTAATTTTTTGTGGTTGATGGTCATTTTTCACAAAAACACCGCAAATAAAAAATTGCCATTCAGAATACGCTTGTGGTTGGTGTTATTTTTCGCAGTAATTCGTGAAAGTTGAAAAGACCGATTTTTCCCACAGCTCAGTAACTAAGAAACGAATAAAATATCTTGCTTCATAAAATGGAAAAACTAAAAATTGTACTCAAATTATTAAAGGATACAGTTTTATGACTCTGGTGGCTGAATACTTTAGAAAATATATCACAATATATTTTCTCTTCAACATATACCACATACTGAAACTTTGGTTCAAATAAAAGCCACACGAATAAAATGAATTCGAAGTTGGAACAATGCTGAGGTTGGAAACTAATATGAGTATATATCACACACATGAAACATACAGAATAAGACAAGCAAATTCAGTGAATTAGAATCCCCCGCCAGCAGGTTTTTTTTTTTTTTTTGTATGTATTAATGTATTAACTCCGAGGGAGGAAAATGAGCAAACCAACTGGGGTTAAAGATATGTGCATATACTATCTATGTTGATACGTTGCATAAAGTTTCGTGAAATAGTGCTTCATTTTTTGGAGAATTTGCGCAGACAAGAATTTCGGATGGATAAACGGAAACTCGAATTTAATACATCCCCTTATTTCTTCGAAAGGCGGGAGATAACAATTTATTGAAGTCCCATAATATATAAAACACCGATATCAAAAGTTTAAATATATATATAATGTATATTTAACCATTGAACTGTCTAGAGATGGCGTTTATCGTGCTATAACTTCCATTGCCGCGCAAAGCATTCCGAATAAGTTTGCTTTGCACGGCAATGGAAGTTATAGCACTATAAACGCCATTTCTAGACAGTTCAATGGTTATATTTACATTTCGCATTTTTTGAAAATCTTATTTTTGAATCCTGAAATAAATTTAAAACACTGTCGTGTACGACATGCAATTTCAATTCCTGGAACAGCCGTTCAATGACGTCACGAGCATAAGTGTCAGAAAGAAATGAGTGACGTCACATTAGCAAATGTAATTATAGTCCTGTAACTTCATTTGGTCTAAAACAGAGTTTAATACAATCAAACACCATAAATAGAAATATACATATATGAATTTTAATTTTGTCTAAGAGTTTTACAGTCTTTTGCTATCAATGATTACCAGAATTTACTAAATTTAAGTTAACTTATCTTAGCTAAGAAATTATAGTGAACTGAGATCCGGTGTTTTTATACAACTAATAAAAATCAAAAGCTCAACAACATGCATATAGGAACGTTTGCCACACAAAATATTCTAGTTATTTCAAGTAAGAAATTCAAATAAAATTTCCAATAAAAATAACTTTTGATTTTTTAATAATTTGTTTAATTTTTCTAACATCAAAGGCCGTGGAATTCGAAACGTTACAACAATTTGATAAATTATGTATAAAAGGGAAAATAACCAAAATTTGTTCAAAAGTATACATGTAATTATTAGGAAAATATTTATTTGATAAAGTTTCTGAAAGTTTTATTTTTTCATTTCATTAAAAAAAGGCCGTAAAATTCGAAAAGGGAGTAAAGAATTTGATAAATTCCGTATTAAAAATTAAAAAAAAAGAAAGAAAAAATGTTCAAAAGTAATTCAAAATCAGAAAATATATAAATTTTATAACTATTTTATACATTTTTTTTCAAATATCAGCACTTTTGGGGCAATTATGTCTGTTCAAAATCTATCACTCATGTACCCTCTTCAACCTTTAAATTGTCATCTCTTCGTTAAAAATGTCATGAAATTTTAAAAAGGGGCAACAATTATAAACATTCTTTTAAAAAACATCAAAATATTTTAAAATCACATTGATTAGAAAACATCAAAATATTTTAAAATTACATTGATTAGGAAAATACTTATTTGGTAACAAATTTTAACTTATTAAACTACATTTGTATTTGTATTTTTGGTGCACCGCTTTTCAAAATATATCGCTCGTGTACCTTCTTAACGTTTTAAATTATCGTCGCTTCAAAAAAGGCCATGAAATTCGAAAAAGGGACAAGAATCTCAAAAACTCTTTATTAAACAAGGAAAAACATCAAAATGTTTTAAAACTACATGTCATTCAAAATTACATTGATTAGGAAAATACTTATTTGGTAACCAATGTTTTACTTATTAAAGTATCTGCACTTTTGGTGTACCTCTGTGCAAAATGTATCGCTCGTGTACCTTAGTAAAATACTTGATCAATTCAATGCGTTAAATTTTTTTAACTCGCTTCGCTTCATTAAAAAGAAACCTCATAGCCTTAAAGTCACCAAGCACTTTCTAAAATATGTAGACATAGTGTATCTATCTTTACAAATACTGGATAAAGCACTGGGTGACCTCTCTAAAATTTGACTGATCATAAATTTCTTTCAAAAATCGCCACAAACAATTACATATCTTGTTTCAGAAAAATTGATAAAATTCAAAACATCCTCTAGACTTGAGAGACTATTTGACTGCGCGTGGAGTTTGGCGCATTGATCATGGGTGACATTGGGTGATCATTTATTATCTCCGCTATTGAATAGTTCTTGATAATCTTGAGATAACGGACCAATCAATAAGCGAGTAAAGGGCTCGAACTTTACCGTGAAATTCCATTTGTCACTTTGCTAATTAAGACCTAAATCATTTCAGACTCGATTTTAAATGCACCAGATGCATTTTCAAAAATATTTGAATACAATTTGTCCGAAGTATTGCTATTTAAAACAGAATCAACCTTCTCGTTTGGTGTCATTTTCAGACGATCAAAATCAACCAGGTTATACCTCCACCCCGCCAACGAAGTATATAGAGGTTATAGCAATCAATCTATGCATGTGTATGGCTGTCTGTCCCAATACCACTTTCGCTCCAGATCATACATGTCTATAGATGGATTTTAATTAAACTTGGAACAAATGTAAACCAACATGTGTTGCATATCAGATTTAGATCCATAGGTCAAAGGTCAAGACCCATTGACAAAACCTATGGGTGTATAAGTCAGATTCACTGACAGTTATAGTTTCGTGCTTTGGATTGAAATTGTCACACTGGCATTGCATTATATTAACTTTGAAAATATATGTTGATATAAAGTTTCAGGCATGTTGTATTCCTGCAGTACATACATTGCCCATAGTTTTGCTCTCACATTGCCTTTCTAATCGCTCCAATCTGGCAATGAGGACTTTCTAATTTCTAAAACTGAAAAGCATGGACAATGTTCTCTATTGCAATTGGAATTTTAAAAGTGCTCTGCTCTGTTGAATCCAATATCAGATGATGTTTCACACTTTTAAAATCCCATCATTCCATTTCTACATTCTGGAATTGAATCAGTCATTTTTATTTCCTTGCTCCCCCCCTCTCTCTCTCTCTCTCTCTCTCTCTCTCTCTCTCTCTCTCTCTTCTCTTCTCTCTCTCTCTCTCTCTCTCTCTCTCAATCGAATGTAACCAATATACATGAACAAGTTCTGGCTTTGAAATTTTGGTTTTGTGATGGTCATACTACACTCTTTGATGATTTTATAATGCTTCAACCGTTTGCTGTTAAAAGACAACATCGTTCTGTTGCTGTACATAATGTTATCATTTGGCAGTTTTCCACGTCCTCTTATGAAAACTTATCCTCTTGGGATTATAAATTTTTGAATTTTCTGAATGAAATATTCAAACAATAGTTATAATATGACAAGTCATCATTATATAATTTTGAATAATTCATTAAAAAATTCAAGAATTGAAAAGTCAAATTATAATTCTTTTTTTATTATTTCATTCTCAAAATTTAGAATTCAAAAGTTATATTATTATTTTTGATAAATTTCAATCAGAAAATTCAAAAATATATAACGCAGCATTAGTTTTCAGTACTACGTCTCTTTTGAACAAACAATAGATTTTGGCAAAACCCGAGATGTACTAAGTCTGCTTTATGTGACCCCTCTTTATAACAATAAAGTCACTTTTACCTACATCAGTTGTAAAGGTAATCTTATATAGGCAATATATATCACACAGCTACATAAAACTGATTTTATCAGCAGGTCATATGACCGTCCTTCATGTCCAGTTTCTGATGACCAAAGCCCTTAAAAGACAGATGTTAATTCGTTGTCTATTGTTTAAGAGGTCAGAGTAACGTCCAGTTCATTGGAGTGGACAGCCTCCATGGTTTTAGTTTGTGTTATGACCATGACTGTCCGGTCTATAATTACAAACTTTGAGCTTCGGTTCTAATAACTACCTGTCACTTGTTTTATCTATGCTCAAATCTGTAATGATGAATAGAGGAAGCTGTCAAACTGGCCTTAATGAATATTTGGGTGAAATATCGCCGTCTAAAATCCGCACTCTATATATGACTTTTTGTCATGCCAAAATTTTTGAAGTTAAAAGTTAAACTGACAAATTTGTACTCTGATAGTTTATTTTCACTTAGTCTGTTAGGCCATGCAAAATTAATTTGTAGTTCGTTGAACCCGCCTTCCTTTAAAATTCAGAGTAAAGAAACATTATATTCATTTTTATATTGTTTTCAGCTGAAAACCATTAAAACCATACATGGCAAGGTTGGTTCATTTTTCGTGTCCATGGTATAAAATTCATCAACATCAACAATCCATTGTGGACAACAACGCACGTTAACAATACAGGTGCTTGACTTATTATTTACTACATTAAATGGAAAATTTGTCAGAACAACATATTTTATGTTTTAAGTGCTTTAAGTAGTTATGTTCGTTTATTTTTTTTCCTTTTCGTGTAATTACTACCTTTTGTGCAATTTCTCTTTCGTTTGCCAGGTTTAAATTCTGTGTTCCCGAAGAAAATTATTTTTAGAATGATTTAATTTTTAATCCCTAGGTCACCTCAATTTTTCAAAACAAAAAAATCTGACAATGTAAGAATTAATTTGGTGTGGCCTTAATTGACAAATTTGTGTTCTGCTAGTTTATATTCACTTAGTCTGTTATTTATCGGCGATTATCGATATATTGCAATTATTTTCATATTAGTTGGTGCTTGAGTACGTTTTATCTTAATTTTCATCTTATTCATATGTATTAGGATAATCATTTATTTTCAATTTAACAAATTTGTAGATTGATAAAATCCCAGATAGTTAGTTTCAAATGTAATTTCAGATTTTTCCAGTGGCTATAACGACCTATCAAGTACGTTTGCAATCATGCACTATTTCAAATTAAATCTATATGCAGTTGTCATGTTACTTTTTAAATACTTTATTTAGTTTCATGTGTTCATTTTGCCAGTTTTAGTTTCTTGTTTGGGGTTTTTGTTTTTACTTTGCCGTAGAGATAGAACATGGACTGCTTTGCAATTGCCTCTGTTTCAATTTAGAAGATAAGTACATTGTTTTTTACAACTTAAAAATTAAAATCTTTGCAACTGAATAGCATATACTTCATTCCAGACATATGGAACAACGACTAAATACAGCACAAGCAACCAAATAAAAACATACCTATCTATGTCCAAATAACAATCCAAAAACCAAAGTAAAAAATTATGAAAACTGGCAAATTAAGTAAATCACATTAACTTCAACAAGGGAAGTGAGACCGGGTGTTCCATAAGCAATGAAATAAGAAAGTTTCTACAAAACTTCTCTTGTTGCAAAATTTGCAAAATATGCGTTGAACTGTTGAACTTTACATAAGTTGCTTTCGACACAGCAACGCTGTCTACCTAAATAGTGCAGTTTATTTTTTGCCAGGTAGGACAACTTCCCTAATGAAATTTGAGATGGTAAGAGCTCAAGATTTTTATTCCAAAATGTGTTCCGTGGTTCTGAACAAGAACTTATATGAAACATGAAAATGTGTTCTTTCCAAAACCTTAAAACTGACGTAAAATAACATTCGTACTCATTTATAACTCCGTAAACTGGCATGTTCAGAAAATCTATTTTGTAAAACTTGATATTCAATTTAGACCAATTTATATCTGGCAATCAAACTTTAATAAATTATACAAACACAGTTATAGTGATAAAGTGCCGGCAATAAACTGGAAGTACCGTTGTTTATTATCCTGTCTTACTTCCGGCACAGCACGCGCTTTCTCCCACCTTTTAATAGCATCTGTTGATATCCATTATAGTGATGTAATTTTAAGATGGAGGGAATGACCATATGTGAGGGGCGGGGTTAGAGGTTTCCATGCTCACAATGAGGCTAGTTTCACTCAATGCCTAGTCATTAATATAACTAATCGGCTTTGACGAGTTCGCTGCATGACTCTTTTCGACGGTGGCCGAAGTCAGTTTATGAAAATGGACACCATTCAACAGGCGTAGTTACTTGTTCTAAAGTTAAGCGTCTGAGCCGGAGACAACTGTCTGGACTATCGTTCATTTATGATGACACCTACACTATGCCTCCGAGCTTCGACTGCAAATGCTTCTAATTTAATGTTCTGACATTTTGAAGTTTAAAATTGCCCCGGAATATTGTCTTCATTGAAAATGTCTGTTCTTTTTTCCAATCTCTGCATGTTTTAAAATGTTGCTTCTGTTTGGTTTCGGAATATTGTTTTCATTGAAAATTTATGTTCCTGTTTTAAAGGTGTGCAAGTTCAAGCTGAGAACATGTCAAAAATTCCTTCAAAAATAATCATTCATTTCCGTCATAAACTATATTAAAAAAATTAAAACCAGACATTCTTTATGTAAAAACCAATTGTAATTACATATTATACCAGTTTTAATTTTACAACACTGGACAGTCGTTTCGGAATACAATTCCTCATCAGCAGTGCTTGTACCAAAATTATGAAAACAAAATAGCGTTCAAGATGTTGAAAAGATTACCAAAGGGAAAAAATATATTTTACCAAATTTAGCTAAGAAATACTTCTTCAATTCGCCATCTTCTTTACTGCTAGCAATGAAAAAACAAAGAATTGGATAAACATGTATACTAGACAACGCCATAAGCCACTAAGACGACGATACACGGGGTTTGCACTTAACTATATGTCAGACTTCCCCCTCCCCGTGTTTAACTTAATTTGCAAGTTTCAAATTTACTTTGCTCCTTGGAATTGTAATTTTGACATGGATTGGTATACATTTTGTTTTTATTTTGTTGCCCTTTCTGTAACATAGTACATACTGCTCAGACATAGCGTACTACCGATTTGGTTCGTTTATATAATAATAACAATACATAATTTAATTATTCAATAAAACTGAAGCATCTAAATGTTATTTCATCTGATCAAAATCAAGTTATCAATCAAAAACAAATATACGAATCCATGCCCAAACCATTATTCCAAAGCAAAGCAAAAATCAAAAACAAAAATACCAATTCATGGCCAAAACACTATCCCAAAGCAAAGCAAAAATCAAAAACAAACATAACAACCCATTCCCAAAACACAACACCAAAGCAAAGCAAAAATCAAAAACAAACATACCAATTCATGTACAACACACAAGTCTAATTTCATACTTAAACACGGTCCTGCATTTTTGTATATTTTGCTAGTAATTTTATATCGTTAAAGATGACGTTTTAATGATTTCAGAAAATAGTAGGCCAATTAAACCAAAATACTAGTTATCCCTATACAGCAATTCATCATTAGTCAATAATCTTTGATATGGCCCACCGGGGCAATATTTGTGGTGTCTTATTGCCCGTCAATAATTACAGAGAATATGGACCTAGCAAATCATATCCTTGCTTTATATAAATACAAGGCTTGTATATGATAATTTTAACTTTCACATCATTAGAACTTTAAATAAGGGGTATATTTTTATTAAGATAACAACCCACATCTTATTTAAATCTATTAAAGTTTAATATAAACGATGTACAACTCCATTTACTTTCTAATAGTTGCACGGTATACATTTTTAAAAACACCAATATAATTCAATTATCAAAAAATGACAGGTAAATTGAAATACTGTGTCACTCTTAACTACCAGATAATCAGGTGTTAAAAAGAAAATTATGTTTCTAAAATATTTCAAAAATTTTAAAATTCCCAGGTGGGGACAAATACGTTTCGTAAATTTTATGTTATAAGGTCCTAATTTGATTTTGAAGATTTATGTATAAGACAAGCATTTTAAACAAATACAACATGTTTTTCGTAAATTTCTGATAAAAGATTTTTAATTTAATTTAAAGATTTAGTGTAAAACATAGCTTTTAAAAAGAAATTTGAAAATAGATAAACAAGATTTGTTTTTAAAAGGTTTTGAAAAAAGAAAATAGACAACGATTTATTGTAAATCTAAGCTTTCAAAAAGAGATTTGAAAATAGGCAAGGTTTATTGTAAAATTTAGCTTTTTAAAAAGAAACACGATTTATTGCAACGCAAGGATTTTAAAAAGATTTTTTTAAAATATGCATCAGGGTAATTATTCAGTTAAATTACCTGATATATATTTTGTGTTTTTGGTTTTTTTTTCTCAAATTTGACTTTTGGAGAGTAAATAAATACAATAATATAATTTTTAATTAAGTAAGACGAAGGGTATTTGTAATATAACCGCCTTTAATTGTCCTGTAATATGGAAACTGGAGATTTTTAATTTGTGTCTTTTTAAAAAAGAATTTGAGATAAGGTTTGTCATCATTAGTTAGGTGAATATGTCATCACTTGTTAGATCAAGTGAAGATTATATATGTATATATAAATATTTAATTTGAGTTTGAGCCCTTCTGGAAAAAATCTATGGACAAAAATGTCATGGAATGTTTTGGATTGCATGCATATTTATAACCACGGCAACAACTGAATCTCCAGCTAATTGTTTAAATTCGTCAAGCCCTTCACAATTTTTACTAAACAACTAAGATTTTTTTCTTAATATAAGCCTGGCATATTTAATATTTTAATATTTTTTGTTAGTTTCCAAGATATTCAGCAATTCACTTCAGGCTTATAATATTTGTATTTAGTTTTATTAAAAATGTTTTAAAAAACTTGGCCAAAATGTTAAAAAACGTTGCCAAAATGCTAAATTTAAGTTAAGGAAAAACTTATCTACGGATAGAACGAAATATTAAAAACAGCGAAAATTGCCGATTTCACAGTGTGGGTAAAATATGAAGCAGTTAATATAAACATACGTGCACAGCACCAGTAGTGTATATGTTGGAAGTCCATGTAAAAACCACAATCCCAAATGCAATGAAAAACCTTAAAACAAGCATTTTTTTTAAAATCCGTGAACTTCAACCAGGTTAATAATTCAGCGGCAATTTTCCCAGGAATTTAGATATTGAACTTCATTGAAATTGTATATTTTAAGAAAATATATTTAGAATTTTTATCAAATTGATCATTCAAAAGGAGTTGTTATTACGTCAGAACACCATTATTAGTCAATAAAGTTAGCAAAAATAAAATTTATGAAAGCGAATTTGCTTACTCAAGGTAAGGTGGAACAAAGTGTTTCAATGTAAAACTTCCAAAAACCGGAGATTGCAAGGTTAGGAAAGAATTCTTGATTATTCATTTTTTTATAGTAATTAATAATAATTAGTTACTAATTTGCAATTACAAACGTAGTACATGTGTATTTATTTACACAGATCTGTTGAAAATTTAACACTGCTAAATGCTACTATTCCACAGACCAAGAATCCCACGAATCGCCACGAATTGATACATTTTTGGATTCGTAGTTGATTAGTAATCAGTTCGTATAGTTCGTATCTGATCCGTAGTCAGTTCTTGTAATTCTTGAGCAATCGGGAATTCGTGGCAAAAGTTTTGAGCTGTTCAAAATTTTGGCCAAGAATTCCCAATTCCAAAAATCGTAGTTGTTCGTAACAAATTCGTAGTGTATTCTCAGTTATCGTAACTGAATCTTTTCCAAAAAGTAGATCTTTAACTCAATCGGGGTTTCATGAATTCGTGGCTTGACGAGGAATCTGATAGGAATTTGTCACGATCCCCACCATTACGTGCATTCCCCATATTCTTGGTTATCTGGAGGACAATCCAACAATTTGTCAACAATACTCACAAATTGATTTTTATTCGTACTTAACTGATTCACAACCGATTCCTAACGTTTGTGAAACATTCGTGAAACTCTAACGTAACTGAATCGTACAGCGTCACGAATTGGATCTGAAAATTGGCAAAAGTCTACGAATCATCACAAATCCGAAAATGTATCAATTCGTGGCGATTCGTGGGATTCTTGGTCTGTGTGGAATAGTGGCATTATAAGCTAACGAATTGGTGCAGAATCGGCGGATCATCTCTGTTCCTCGTTACCCATTTCTCAACAGCTTTTGGCAGTTTCTTTCTATATTTCGACAACTTTTCGGTCAATAGCTTTCCATATTTTAGCTATTCAAATTTCCTTTCATTAGCTTAGTGTTAAACTTTAGACGGGTATGTTCTGTATACTAAGACTGAATATTTTATTTTTAAATAGAAATTAAAGCATTATTACAAATATTTTACAATATTTTTATTTGTAATGTTTTTGTTCTATAAAAGTCTGTCTGAGACCAAATATAATTACCAGTAAATGAGCTATAATTACCATTGATCGCGTGACTTGCAATATTTGTGTGACGTCATTTATAGCTATTCTAGCCACTGAACATGCATGTGTCCTGAGCTCCAGTGTTTTTATGATTTTTAAACCAAAATAAGATATTTTTAAAATGAGAGATGTTAATACAATGTATAACCATTTAACTGTCTAGAAAATAGTTAATAGTGTTATAACTTCCATCGCTGTGCAAAGACGCGTGATTACTTTGTTCGGGTTGAGTTGCGAATTGGCGTTTTAGTGCTATAACGTCTATTGCCATGCAGAGACCAATCAAAAGTTGTTCAAGTTGCGTTGAACGACAACAGAATTTATAGTACTATATAAACGCCATATATATAGTTAAGTATATATGCGCATGCCTTTGGTGTGCAATATACATTCGTATACCTCGTATACCTTGAGTTCAAAGCACGACGTTATTTAAAACGTTCTGTGCGAAAACAGATGATACAACAAATACTTGGTCGGGCTTTGAAAACGATTTCTTTGATGAAAACTACATTGGAAACGATTGGTCAATTATTATACAAACTATAAGTCAAGGTAGCATTTTTTTTTTTTTTTTTTTTGAGTTGGTGCCTCAGTAAAATTGCAGTTAAAAAGTAAAACTCAAACAAAAACAACAACAACAACACTAATAATAATAATAATAATAATAATAAATATGATTCCCCACCTTCGGTGGTGGGGAATCATAATAATGTAATAATACTAATAGATGTGTAAAAATAAATCTTCGTCTCAGCCGAATTCATTCGAAAATCTACATCCATTCTACCATTTAAAAAATAACACCTATTCTTCTTGCAGACTGCAGGATGCTTATTTGAAGTTTTTATGTAAAGATGGTTCACGTTTGATAATCACAACTTTAAGTGTTTATGAAGTTACTTTTTGTTATATTGCAAAATTAAGTATCTTCGGTCAAAGGGAATTAACTCCAAAAACAATTTTGCTCGCCTTACCACAACTGCCAAATAAAATTCGTCATTTAAAATAGCCATGGTTTATAAAAAAAAGTACTTCTTTTACATACCATGGATATTTTTCATTTTATACTGAATCTAGCCCCTGTGGCCTATCTGGAAAAGTTTGAGTGGTACTGTCACTGGCTTCCGAAGTCAAGGTTTGTGGGTTCGAACCTCACTTGGTACCTAGACATTTTCCCAGATGGTTTTCATTTCCTGTTCATACTAGAGCTAATAAAAATATCATTACTAGAGAGACTTAAAACCGATGTCCTGTGTCTCGGGGCATGTTAAAGACACTTTGTAGTTTAAACAAGAGGCCCAAAAGGGCCTGTAACGCTCACCTGGATCTATTGGACTTCTGTGATAGTTGAAATTGACTTACTGATTTCAGAGAAGTCATTTAAGTAATGCTTACAGAGGCACGAAGAAACACACCGCAACACAACAACCTCAGTTGGCCTTTGGCCGGGTGAGCTGAAAACATACCATCTCATTTAAACCATAAACCAGGTTGATGACCAAACTTTTACTTTCTATGTTTCAAATTTGAACGAAATCAGTCAATAAAATAAAATAAATCTGAAATGGAATATTATGCGCTTTGGCCATTTATAGTAATGGCAACCATCTTGGAAATGAAACGGCAACACCAAACAAAAATTTTACTCCTTACCACTCAAGGGCATTCCACATAAAATTTGGTTCAAATTGGCCCAGCAGTTTCAGAGAAGAAGATTTTCAAAGAATCATGCTAAAAATACACCTAATTTGCATATTCCGCTAATATCGTAGCAACAAAAATTTTTACGGAAAAACCCGTTTTATATGTTAAATGGCCAAACATCTACTTTCTATATTTCAAATTTGAACGAAATCGGCCAACAAATAAATCTGAAACAACAAATTATGTGTTTTTGCTATTTATAGTAACAGCAGCCATCTTGGATATGGGGCGGCAAAACCGAACACAATTTTT
Source organism: Anadara kagoshimensis (assembly GCA_021292105.1). Classification (NCBI taxonomy): domain Eukaryota; kingdom Metazoa; phylum Mollusca; class Bivalvia; order Arcoida; family Arcidae; genus Anadara; species Anadara kagoshimensis. The sequence continues at coordinate 21,541,578 of CM037867.1, read as the reverse complement.
ACTCATTACCACCCAAGGACCTTCCACAACAAATTTGGTTCAAATTGGCCCAGCAGTTTCAGAGAAGAAGATTTTCAAAGAATCATGCTAAAAATACACCTAATTTGCATATTCGCTAATATCGTAGCAACGAAAATATTTACGGAAAAACCCGTTTTATATGTTAAATGGCCAGACATCTACTTTCTATATTTCAAATTTGAACTAAATCGGCCCACAAATAAATCTCAAACAACAAATTATGTGTTTTTGCTATTTATAGTAACAGCAGCCATCTTGAATAAGGGGCGGCAACACCGAACACAATTTTTACTCATTACCACCCAAGGACCTTCCACACCAAATTTGGTTCAAATTGGCCCAGTAGTTTCAGAGGAAAAGATTAAAGTTTACGGACGGACGGACTGACAGACTGACGGACGCTTTATCATGCCATAAGCTCACATGGCTTCGCCAGGTGAGCTAAAAATGGGTCGTCCGCAGTGTGACAGAGAACGCCAACAACTAGAATCGAATGAAATACTACATTAAGCAACAGTATTACTAGGCTATTACATATGAAAAGACTATACAAGTTGTTATTGAATTAAATACTATGCCATCGCTGACATTAGTCATAACTAACTTGTTTTAGTATACTCCGATCGACGAATATAAATGTCAACGGAATAGTATATTTATAGTTAATGTATAATAGAGAATCAGAATGAATAATCAATTAGCTTATCAATTCAAATTAAACCACAAATTAATCATGTCAACAACAAAAAAAAAAGAAAGAAAATTGGACACCACGGGATTTTTTTTCCAAAGTATACTACTAGAGTATTTCGCGAATACATTTTTTATTCTTCTTTACTTTCTTCCACTTTTTTGTTACGTATGTTTCTGATATTTTACTCAGAATGGCGCGTTATTATTCAAGCTTCATGATACTGGATTTTTTGCCGCTAAATTATGGATAAAGGGGGGGAAACTCCAAAACAATTTGGTTTCAAATGTATGGAGAATAAAAACATTATCATCCCCAATATTGTAAGAGTATTTACTCTGCCAGTGAGTTTGTTCCAAATGATAGTAAAATATAATATATGATTTAATACAAGTTTTGAAACTTAAAATGAATAACAATATCTGATAACAATTCACAATGGAAACGGTTTTGCCTGCTGTAAATATCAATTTAGGCTCCACTATATTTTTACAACCAGATCCATGACTAAAAATGTAAACCAAAAAGAATACAGACTGGTTTTATTGGAGATTTTCATCTTTGTCAGTCACTATGGAAACTTCAATGACGGAAATGCATTTCATATTATGCAATTTGACGTCCGTTAACTTGCAACGGACGTTAGTGTATTACTCATGCCAAGATATTTGGCAGTCAGTTATGTGGTTGTGGGAAAACCGGAGTACCTGGACAAAATCGCCGGCCCTTGGAAACGATCTGACAAACTTTATCACACTAAGATTAGAACAAGTGGGATTCTAGCAAGGTTTGCAGGGTGATGTGAAGAATGACATGCTCTTTAGATCACTCAACCGCCAAGACCTCCAAAATGAGAAGTTTAAGGAGCAAACTCTCTATTTGCATTGCAGAATCTTTGGTGTCATAGTGGTGGCTTACTGATCAGTGTCTCTTACTACCAAGATTCGAATTCCAGATCCCTAGGGTGGGGTTATTTTTCTAAATGCACATCCTAAATTTAAACCGAGATGGAAAGTGATAAAATTTAGAAAACACTGTTTTATATTGGGAGTGAACTGGAGTAATGGTGTTTTATGCCCTGGTCGAGCTTCTTTTGCTAATATTAAAGCAATCTTCTCTGGGATGGTGGAGAGAACCAAAGTACCTGGAGTAAACCCACTGACTATCTGCAAGGAAACTTATTAACTCCCTCCATTCAGGATTTGCACAAGCTGGAATCCTACTAGATGGACAGAAGCACTTTTATGAGAAACACTATATATCGAGATTTATGGAGCAAAGTATCTGGCTGCATATTGCAAGTATTACCAAGTTGAACCTCGAAGATTTCAAACATTGGGTAATTGAGTGTGTCTGATATATCTGTACTTTTACTAGTGTGGGCTTAACTTATGGACTTACACTTAAATGTTGTACCAACATAATGACTCATGTTGGAATACATTGGTATCAAGTTTGAGTAAAATTAGTCCATAAAGATTATGGAGTGTACTGTTCTCAATTTTAAACATGGCATTACAGACAGACATTGTCCTGCTCAAACTCAACAAGTCTTACAAGTGGTATGATAAAAGAGAAAGAAAGAGTTCTGAAAAATAAGCTTTGCAGAACAAGCCACAAAAATTTACCAAAACCTTTATCATTTAAGGTTTGACTGGGATGTCCCACGTGGTCATTCATGATGAAGCCACCAATACAACACAAACTGACCTTCAAAAAAGTGACTAGATACCCCTAGCACTGTAGTAATTACATGATAACATGGATGAGCTCCATTAATTATTTGATTAATCCAATGGCATTCATGGCCATGTCCAGTTGTCTAAAGCATCAGCTTAAGATCACAGCTTCTCTCACTGACTAAGTTTAAATCCAACTTGGGACAGATCCTAATTCGAGAAAGTTCTCTATTCATTTACCGAAGGTTGGTGGTTTTCTCTTGGCACTTTTCTTTTCTCCATCAGTTTAGAACTGGCCATCTTGATATAAGTGATAGAATCTTGACTGGGACACTAAAAACTATTGCTATGTTTCCATTCCTGGTAGCCAAAATCGCCATTGGCTACTAATTTCTGAGGAATTCTTTCAAAAAGTAACCTATTTTAGCAAATTTGTGGAAAAATACTTTAAAAAGGACTATATTTTCACAAATTTTGGAAATTTGGCTACTAATTATTTTTTTATGGAAACCTAGCTATTGCTAAACCCCATTACATGTAAATCCCTATATGACCAAATGACTATGCCCCCTAAATGTTTCAAATCAAAAATAAGACAACAATATTAAAAGCACCTGATTAATTTTATATCAAGCTAGTGTTTATTTCTTATTCATGTATCAGAGTAGTTCCAGATTTTAATTTCACCGTCATCACTACAGGAAGCCAATAAACCTGTTATTTTAGGATTCCAAGTTACAGCGTTAACGTCCCTACTATGAGCTTTGTGTATGTTACACACTAAACTGAAGGATGGCTGATTTTTGTTGGAATCTTCAGCCTCCTTAAAAACCCTAATTGCATCGTCACCAGATGCAGTGATAAGAAGTCCTGTTAAATGGCACCAGTCCACATCATACACGGCCCTGTTGTGATATCCAGAGAGTGTACAGACACATTTCCAAGTGGAATCATTTCCTACTGTAGCCACGCCCTCTTGATTTCCAGGTAAGTATTCCTGCCAGATTTTTACAGTTTTGTCATCACTACATGAAGCCAATCTGGTCCCCGATTGGTCAAAACAAATTTTCCAGACTGTTGATTGGTGGGATTCCAGTGTTGCAAAACATGTCCAATCATCTACCTCCTCTTTAAATAGTTTGACAGTGTCGTCATAGCTACATGATGCTAGTATTTCTCTCTCAGGATGCCATGTGACATATTTGACATCCTGTGTGTGAGAACTGATTACACTGGCACATTCATAATCCTCATCTTCAGTTACTGAAAGATTAAAATGAAAACTGAAAACACTTGTTTTCAATTCAAATGAACTTATTACATTAAAACCAAGTACAGGTACTGTACATAATTGTGTAAAAAGTGGAGTAAAGATGAATAATAGTGTCTTGGAACACTAGATTTTTTTTTTATTTCATTTTTTTTTTCTTCTGAAAGCTATGAATCAAATACCCCTCGGTACAAAAAGGATTGATTGATTAGTTGATTGAATGGACTTCAATGTTGCAGGGAGGAAAATAGTATGCCACACCCGGTGTATTATGGTAACATGATGCATTATTTTAAATACTCTCCCAAAGGATCCATGACTTTCATTTCTAAATACAGAGTGTTTGGCATAATAACAGTCACTACATGTACTTTTTTTAAGTCTTGGTCAGACCTGACTAGGGTTTGAACCAAGGCCTCCCACTTACAGAGTGAGCGCTCTATCAACTGAACCACCATAGTGAAGAATTATTGACCAATGCAGTGGTTTTAAAAAGAAATCTTAAGAGTATTCAAGCTTACAGGAAGAATGTTTTATTTGTTTCAAATATTTTTCATACCTTCCCAAATCCAGACACTTTTGTCACGACTACATGTTGCCAGCAAACTTCCACCACTAGCCCAGGAGACGGCTTTGACCTCATTTTCATGTCCTTCCAGAGTAGCAATACATTCAAACTCTCCTTCCTTTCTGCTCCATATTCCTGTTGTAGCATCAAAACTTGCACTGGCTAAATAGTTTCCACAAGGTGACCAGGATACTGACCGTATCGTCCTGGAATGTCCATCCGTGAGAACTGACTTGCAAACCCACTGGTCACCCTCTTGACCCCATATCCGTATTGTCTTGTCACCGCTACAGGAAGCTAGTAAAGTACCATTGGGGTTCCATGCTACACACCATACTAAGTCCTGGTGCCCTGTCAGTGTTTGCTTACATACTAGCTTTGCCATGTCTAATCTATTACCTGTAATTAAACATTAGAATTTTGTAACCTTTTGTTCACAATTGAAGGCAATTAGATATCTAATATGCAGAATTGTTTGGAATTTGACAGAAAACAGGATATGCATGTTGCAATGCAGTTGGAAAATATAAGTGGTTGTAAACAAGTCTCAGTCTTTGATTGTTCTACCGTCTGTTGATTTTTTTTTAATTTTCCAAAAAGAAAGAAAAGAGCTGGGATACAAATCTTTTTTTTCTTTCTACTAAATATAAAAGTAACTTCTGTCATTCGCCAAGCAATCTGCATTACAAAATGAATGTCATGGTTCTTTCGGATGGAAACTTAAAATAAACAAGGTCCAGTGTCATGGTGGGCTTAACACGATAAAGAACCCTGCTGTATCATGCTATCACTGCAATTTCTGCACCTTTGCCTATAGGTGGCGACGTCTTGATATAAGTGAAATATTCTTGACTGGGACGTTAAACACCATTACTCAACTCAACTGATACAATTTTGTTTAATTGTCCTAAGACATTTGAAGTGAGCCATCATTATGATATCATAAGGTGTTTTTGCTAATTAGCAAAGCACTGTGAAATTAGAAATATGGGTTCAAATCTGTGCAGGAAAACATGTTGATTGCTGTGATCTGTAAATTCACTACAGTCTGTACTACTATACAGTTTTCTAAACATCCCAGAACTCAACTGGCAGTCTTGATATAAGTAAAAGCTTCATTACATAAGGTAAAACTCCATTACTCTACTTCATTCTAGACAAGAAGTGCTTACCTTCCAAAGCACCTGGTCTCACTTTCCTGAATTAGTTCACGTGTTTTAATTATTTATTTAATTTTCCCATGTTCAAAGTTTTTATTTAAGTTTCAGGTTTCTATTTGGACAAGTACCAGTATGTTTGTGTTTGAATTACATTGGTAAATATAGAATAAATCATGAAATTATTTAAAAAAAATAATAATAATAATCCAGTTGTAACATCAGCTGGTCCCTTTCTATTTTTACTTGGTTGACAAATTCGCTGTTTTAATGTGGAGTACTTTTGTGCTGTCTCGTTACCTATTAAAACAGAAACCCATAAATTACATACTTTAAGTATTCACCGAATTTGGATTAAAACGATCTACCAGTCGTGATCCATGATTGTTCGGCTTAACTACATGGGCGCTGACATCTTGAAAGTAGTGCGAAGTGAAAATTCTTGCACAGATTTAAGAAAAAACGATATGCAGATGGAAAAGGTTATTTCATGTCTAACTGAAATGTTTTTATGTTTTACTATGACAATTTATTTTTCTAAAAATAAAAATTTTCCACAAATACACAAAGATGCGGGAAATACTTCTTACTATATTTTTTGCGGATGTGAGGTTCAGCAGAAGTTGTTAGGCATTTCCGGTGTCAACAATTCCTTTTGTGGAAGAAGACAGGGCGGGGATAAAATTGAAAGAATTTTTAATCGTTGAAGGTTTGATACATAAAAAAAACAATGTCTGGTAAAGTTAAGAAGTATATAGATGAGTGTAGGGATAGCAAAAATCCAGAATTAGAGTTGGTTGAAAAAGGAATCGTCAGTTTGCCAGATGTCCCAGGACTGTGTAAGTAAAATTTTTGTCAGGTTGGTTACTCATTTATTCCTCTTAAAATGATCATAACACACGCACATCTCTTAATACTGAAAACTTCAACCAAGAAAGTGAGACTGGGTGGTCTTGAGGGGTAAGTACCTCCTGTCTAGCTAGCTATAGAAGCAACATTATTATGTTGATTTGAAAATTATAGAAAGTACTTTGAGGAACAAGTACTGTGTATAACAGCTAATGGGAATAAATGCAGCAGCAAAGGGATTCGAAACAAGGTGCCTCCTGTTGTTTAAACTTTAAAGTCACATCAGCAATCTCTCAGCAAGGAAAGCAAGTTATTTAATGATCTCTGAAGGGTCATTCTTAGCCCGAGATTCCTCTGGCCCGAAATTTTTTTTTTTTTTTATCAATTTCGGGCCAGAGATCGGGCTTCATTATTTTACATAACGTGATGCCGTTGAAATCCTACGGCAGGGTAAGATTTAATTTGGCGGATATGTTCACTTTATTTTCACGGGCATTGGGTAATGAACCAGTCAGATCGCTTACCTGAACCTTTATTCACAAGAATCCATCGAAAAAACTACGTGGCAACTCCGTTTTATATCCATTCCAGCCATATAAATCCAACACTTGTGTAAAATCCTTCATCATCTCGCCATTTTTTATGTTATGATATTCAAATAACGCGAGATCTCGCTGGTTAAAGTCTCCCTTTTCTGATACACAAGTGTTGGATTTATATGGCTGGAATGGATATAAAACAGAGTTGCCACGTAGTTTTTTCGATGGATTCTTGTGAATAAAGGTTCAGGTAAGCGATCTGACTGGTTCATTACCCAATGCCAGAGAAAATAAAGTGAACATATCCGCCAAATTAAATCTTACCCTGCCGTAGGATTTCAACGGCATCACGTTATGTAAAATAATGAAGCCCGATCTCTGGCCCGAAATTGATAAAAAAAAAAAAAAAATTTCGGGCCAGAGGAATCTCGGGCTAGGTCATTCTAAGAACATGTTCGCGTATATACGAGATATGCTAGTGTCTTTTGTTCTGTCTTGTACTGGCACACACCTTATGTGGTTATGGTGTCAGTGCTCACAGAGTCAATATGTCACAGACAAACATGACACTCCCCATTCACATTATAGTCATTATACTAAGTCACATGAACCAGTAAATATTCTGTGTTCAATACTGAATGCACGTCCAGGAAGCCTAGAATTTTAAAGTGGTTTGTACGACCTAGCAGTTGTTTGAACCCATGACCTCCCACTATTGAAGTTGATGCTATACCACTCAGCCACTAAGGTAGTGTAGCAGAGTGGGCATTGAAGCAGCGGCACTGGGACTCTGAACTAGTTGCATAGTGCCTTCATGACACACATCACTAACATGTTCAACTACCTGAATCAAAACTACAGAGTTTTCCATTGTCAAACCAATGGCAGTGGTAACCCTGTTAATCCTCATTTCTAACAGTAGGTAGAACTTCCGTAAATATCAGGCATGTAAATCGCCAGACACCAAAACAGTGTTTTGCTCGTTGAATAGAGTAAATTAAAATATAACTTCTAAACAGTGTTGTCCAAAAATATTGGGATAATCATTCATGTGCTGTGTGAAATCTAAAGTTTTAATGGGAAAAATGTGATGCACTTCAGATGTTCCTTCTCAAATTTTGGCTGGAAAAGTTTCCACCTCAATATGGATAAAGCCATGATTAATTATCACTTTTGTTTTATATTTTCAGTGGATCTAACACATCTTACCAGGCTGACATTAGCTCACAATAAAATAAATGGTAAGTGTACATGCCTCCAGAAAAAATATTTTTAGAGAGTGGTACATGGGAATCAGTTTACCTATCTATCTGTCCTTCTGTAGGCAGTATATAAACAATTTCAACGATGAATATGAAAAGTTAGGTTTGATTCCTGTATCAATCGGTTCATATTTACAGGAGCTATTGTCCATTACTATAATCCAACAAAGTGTTTTCTTGCAATGCAACATCGGAAACTTAACCCCTAATCTGACTTGACACCTGTGTTGTTTTAAGCATTTATTATATTTTGACATGAATAATTAGTATAACATTTATATTTAAAGTAATACTGCAAAAGTGTTAAACTTTAAATAGTTAATCTCCTATCATGCATTTAGCAGGCCTCGATGACTGAGAAGTCTAAAGTGTACACTTAATGATCATAGTATGTCACACTGTCAAAGTACAAAACCTACCCTGGGAAGATGCTGTTGTGACAAAGTTTAGCAGTTCAGTCGATGAAAGTTAATGATTTTTCTTGGCAATCTTGACACAAGTAAAATTGTTAATTAAATTCTCATGTGTGACTTGTAGAAATCAGTAGAAGGTAAATTTCAGTTAAACTTTCTGCAGTCACCACCCACAGTCACATTCAAAATTTTAGTGATTAGATATTATTGAAGTGATCAATTCCTTGACTGTTAAGTGTGATAATGTGCATATAGCATGTTTATACAGCTTATTGAATGCTTTAAAATATTTTTTTATATAATTTAGGAGTTCCACCAAACATTACCCAACTAGCAAACTTGGAGCATTTGAATCTCTTTAACAACCAAATAAGGGTAAGTACAACAAAAATATGATAAACATCATTTATAAATAATCAATGACATCAGTATGATCAATTGAAAAAATGGTAGTATTGGCCTTGGTGGCGGAGTTGTTTGCTTGTTTGCGGATCACAATTATCTCCCCTTTGACCATAATATACGACTTGGATAATCAGCTATACTTTCATACTAATGTATGTCAGCAAATTGCAGTCTTCTTTCTATTTCTCTTTTTTATCAAAACATGGTATGATGAGCAAATGTGTGTATAAATGTTATACTGTATATATCTTACAATATTTTGAAAGTATCAGAAATAAAGTAATGAAATTAAAATTTATTTGTTTTTCATTTCAGGAACTCCCCAGCACAATTAACTCGCTGATGAAACTCAAATATTTGAATCTTGGGTAAGTCCTTCTTGTATCAGATTTTGATTAAATGAATTTCAATATTCAAGTGCTGTTAAGCATAGCAGACACATTCATTGTATGCAAGAATGCAAAAAAAAAAAAAAAAAAAAACAGCATTACATTACAAAAATCCATAGCCAAAGTGTAAAATGAACAATATGTTTCTATTTGTATGAATTCAAAAATATTTTATCTTTCCTAAGTTTATTGCAGCTCCAGTTAATCATAATTAAATAGATTTGTCATTGAAAAGTATAACACCCAGTTTAGTATTTGAATGAGATAGATAGAGTTTTCTTATACAAGTACAGGGCTTCGTTTTGAGCCTTTCTTCTTCTTCTTCCGTTTACTGAGTAGGCCTCCTCCTGGAGTGTATCACTTACTCAAGCCTTTACCTTTACCTCAGGAGGCATCAGCTGAAAAGTCTAACACAGCACCCTTTAGTCAAACTTGATTCCAACGAATCAAAAACATAGTCCAAAATTTCTAATGAAAGTCCAGAGATAGCTTTGATGTCCCTAATAATCACATTTGACTGTTTTTGAATTTATCAAGTTTTCTCATTTTGAACTATTACTGAAATGAAGTTAATTTTTTAACTGCACAGATGATATTGCGTGTCAAAAATGCCCAGTTTTTAATTTTTCCATAACAAAAAGAAAAGTTATTTTGGTTTCTTATTATTCAATTTATAGAATCTTTTGAACAAAAAATTAAATTTTTTTTTAAGAACAACAATACAGCCGTAGCAAGTAAAACATTAGCATTAATGTGATGTCTCTGTGACCACTGAGATTGATTCTATTCATGCAATCAAAACTAAGAAGGTCTGACCGATCAAAATGCTTGAAACAAAGGATAACTGAATTGAGTGAATTCTATAAATATATTTCATTGATTCATTTATCTCAATATTTATTTCTAGAATGAACAAGTTATCATCTTTACCCAGAGGATTTGGTGCCTTCCCTGTACTTGAAGTGTTAGATCTGACATACAATAATCTCAGTGAAAATTCTCTACCAGGGAACTTCTTTTGTTTGGGTATGTATAACAATGTAGATACAGTAAAACCTTGATTCAACACTGCCATTTGTTCAGTCAAACTCGGACAGTAATTTAGTAGTTTGCAGATAAATTGAGGGAGGTTCATAAAGAAAAAAAAACATAGAAGAAATAGATTCTTGGACTCCAAAATATTTTTGCGATAACTAAGGTGGCAAAGTTATTGAGAAGAATTATAATGATGTTTTACTGTACAATTAGTTTATATCATAATGATGTTCACCCTGTTACCTCTTAAAATTTATGTGGGATAATTATTTCCATTGAAGTAGGGTAATGTTGTTTTACAGCCCAGTCAAGATTATTACACTTATATTGAGGTGGTCAGTTCAGGCATGGTGGAGGAAAACCGGAGGGCTCGGAGAAAATCACCAACCTTTCGCAACCTAGGCGGTGAGAGGCATTGTGGTTGCAAACATGTGTTTTAGACTGTTCTATTTAATCTGGAATTTCAGGTCACACAGTCAGATTCAAATGTGAAAATGTTTATTAGCTCATTTACTAAAGGTCTATAGTATTCTCAGGACATTCTGATTTCCTCCACTATCCCAGAACTGGCCATTTTGATATAAATAAAAATATAAATTGGGTTAAAAAATTCCATAACACTTTCTTTATTTTAAAAAAGTATTTATTATTTATTTATTTATTTATTTATTTATTTATTTATTATTTATTTATTTATTTATTTTGTAGATACTTTGAGGGCTTTATACCTTGGTGACAATGATTTTGAAAGAATTCCAGTTGAAATAATGGCTTTTAAAAATCTACAGATTGTAAGTATTGTGACATAGGTAACAAAGTCACTCATGCGTAAATTGTGCTTTCTGAAATTCTTGTAGAAAATTAATATAAAGATGAATAATTAAGGCAGAATGTTTTTATCTTTGAGTATTAATTCACTATTTTCATTTTGTGGCGAAACTGGTTTATAGTGTTATCAATGTGTTTGACAATAAACTGACAGAGACTTGTAAAAAATCATAGAAGAAATTGATAATCAGACTTTAAAAATTATGGAAATAAGTGAAGTGGCAAAGTAATTGAGGGGCATTGAAATACATTTTTACTGTACATGATTTTTTGGCCATCAAGTTTTTTAGGTTACACTATAAATACATTGTAGCATTATGTGATGAAGTTTGGACTATACTTCAAACAGGCCTAAATCTCAAAATTGTTGGATAGAGGAAACAAGAGTGTCAGGAGAAAACCAACAACCTTGCAAAATTTCTCGCACTAGGCTCTGTCTGCATGGGATTAAACCTAGATGATTAAAGGCTCAGGCACTTAGATTCATTATAAAACAATAATAGTGTCTAATGCTTTATTGAAACAAAGACATTGTGCTAATAGGTTTGCCAAACTGATTGGTGATTTCTATTTTGTTAACAGTTGGTATTGAGAGATAATGATTTGGTAGCTTTACCAAAAGAAGTTGGAGAATTACCACGGTTACGAGAGCTTCATATTCAAGGAAACAGATTAACTGTTTTACCTCCAGAAATTGGTAAGTTGTTCACTGTTTTTTTTCTTAAAGCTACTTTATGAATTTTATTGCTCTGTGCTGAAGTGAGAAATAAGGTCTACATTTCTCCTGTTTTAGCAGGATGTCAATATTTATCGAAGTTATTTTTTATTTTTATTTTTTCTTATTGAGTAATTTTACTCCCATCAGTATGCCTACATTTTACATGAAGTTGGAAGAAATTAATACTAATGCATTAGAAATCTTATTTGTGTCATGTCGCTCATTATTTGAACAGCACACTGACTGAACTTACAAAATGGATTCTGTAAATTTGGGAAATCCTCATATTGTTTTGTTAACATGTAAATTCTTGACAGTAACAATATATAAGAAAAAAAATTTAGCAAATATTTCATTTGGTGTAATTCACTTTCTATTGCTCTGACCATCATTGGACAGCAAAAAAAATTACAGTATATATAAAAATGCAATTCTCGTGAAAATTAATGGATGCAAAAAATTCTCGATTTAAAAAGAAGTGTGGTACACAAAATTATCAATATGATGATTTTCATAAAAAAAATGGATACATAAATTTCCAAATTTTTGGTATGATAATAGTATGATTGCTGTACATATAATGAAAAAATATAAAATCTTATTTTTCTGATTTACAGGTAACTTAGATTTAGTAGGATCAAAGCAAGCATTCAGGGGAGAGAACAATCCATGGGTAAATCCTATTGCTGATCAGTATCAAGTTGGAGTCTCACATGTGTTTGATTACATTAGATCTGATACATACAGATTGTAAGTATTTCTCCCTTTTACCCCAACTTAAGTATTTCTTCCCTTAACCACAACCTGCAACCCTTTACTTCAAACCCTAACCCCAACTCCTTCCTTTACTCCAATACCCTTCTGTAGCAACAGCCCCTATCCATTAAACCCAACCACCACCCCTTTACACCTACATCCACCTTTTCTCTTAATTCCAACCCCTTTCCTTAACTAACCTCTTAACGTCAGTCCTTTCCTAACCGGAACCCATATCCCTTAATGCCAACCCCAACACTTTACCCCAATGCCACCCTTTCTTTAGCCCAAACCCCCTTCCCTATCCACAAACCCTGTCCCTTGACCCCACATTTTGCTCTTATCCAATCCTAACTCTTTACTTCAATCCTCACCTAAGCAGAAGATTCAGTTGAAATCAAACAAGCTAAACCAAAATTGAGAATAACATAAACATGGAACCATGTTACATACATGTATATATATATATATATATATATATATATATATATATATATATATATATACAGGATAATTTTTGATAAGTTGCTATGAGTGTGTAGACATATGCATAATATACATTGTCAGTCATGGATACATGGGGGTAGCTTTGTGTAATCTAGCTGACATGGCACTGCAGTGCAAAGGTTAAAATATGCCCATACAAGCCTAAGGCCTAAGGCTTTCTAAATAATACAGTCAAATATTTTTATGAAATTATATCTAAATTTTATTTTTCAGTTTATATGGACGACATATTGCAGCAGATGCTCCTCCACCACCAAAGACCAATGACAAGTCAAAGAAGATTAGTCGTATGGGATAGTGTGTCGCAGCAGAAAATCAGTTATCATCCATTTAAAGCATTATAGACTAGAGACTTATTTTATTGTGATAAATTTCATTATATAATTTATATCACTTTATTAGACTTAGAGAATATTGTAAATGCTCTAAATTGGGAGTTTTGGAGTTGAAATAACTTATTATTACTGCTTTACCCTCCCCCACCTTCTGCAAATGAGAGGTATGTCCGTCTTTCTGTCTGGCCATCCATCCCAATATTGTGTCTGCCTTATATCTTCCATATCTATGGACGGATTTTGATCAAACTTGGAAACCAACATGAGACGATGTGTTGCAGCCGCCTTCTTGGTGGGTCAGTGGTAATTCATGTCCAAATGAGGGTCGGACCTGCGGGTTGCAGCTCTAAGATAAGTGTTTAGGGACAGATGGACAGACAGACGGAGGGAAAACTTATAGTCCTTTCTGGTTTCACTGAGAATGGACTTAAATCACAGACTCTCCTAGAAAAGAACTTTTACTTTGTAATGTTGACACATGAATAAAATTACTGGCTAATACTCAACCAACAACATACATTTTCCTGTGAACATGACAAGTGTGAAAATCACCTTTTTTCCCATGTTATTGATTTCATTAAAAAAGTATTTTTGCTTGGAAACTTTGAGTTAGCTGTTACTTTTGAGTACAATTATACATCTTTTTAGTTAGATGAATACCATAGTATGTGACAATAAATTGCTAAAGACACTGCCAATAGTGTGTGTGTGTGTGTGTGTGTGTGTGTGCTATTTTAATCTTATTTTAACATTATCTATCATAATAACTAATGCTTGTTTTTGCAGAAAACTCAAGTGATGTTTTTTGATGATTGTTATTATATATATATATTTGTATCATGATTTTATGTTATTACATGAGTGTGTATGATGAAATAGTTGGCTTTAGCTAGATATTAATTTTTCTGTGACATATTTGTTGAATTTATAAACCAGTATTATGTGATAAGTTATATGAAATATGTTATTTTAAAGCTTGAGGTGTATACATATATTTATGTAGGTTGTTCACGATCTGATGGCACTGTAAACAGTGGGTCAGTCCCATTTTTATAATAGGGTTGTTGACAATATAATGGCACTGAATGCAATGATTCCATTTTAATATCAAGCTTGTAACAATTAACGGCTAGAATCTGTTACTAGTACTGTAAAACCTACTGCAGTGACCACTTTTATATAAAGACCATCTGTCCATGAACCCCACTGTTTCAAGGTATCTTTGCATAAATTTTCAATGAAATTGTACTGCTTTATAAAGACCATCTGTATACATGTACTTGGGTTCATTGGATGGTCTTTATATACAAGGTGTACTTTATGCTATACAATCACAATTATTTGTTGGGGATTAAATTTTACTGTTTTCATGGAAAAGTGAATACATGTACCTTGCAATTTTATGTCAATGAAAATTTTTAATCAGTAACACCTTTACTAGATTTATGTTCACAAGACCTGATTTAATGATATTTTCTGCTCATCAGCTTTTAAACCCATGAATACTGTATTAATAATTCGACATTAACTGGTTTATGTGATTTTGACTCAGTGTGTTAAAAATTTGCACAGATCATGAACAACCTATACTTCAAATGCATGCAAGATTCATAATAAAATGTTTACAAAACTTGTTTGCTAGTATTTTGTTTTTTATGGATTTATGCAGGATGCCTGGAGAGAACCACCAACCTTCTTCAAGTGAACTGACAAACTGTCTCACACTAGGATACAATGTATGTCCGAGTAAGATTTAACCTTAGATATTGAGAGCCATTGCTTTTAGCAGGTCAACCACCAAGGCTAATTGATAAAAACTGAACTAAAATGTGCAACCAATCAAAATATAGCAGAATGGTGTTTTAAGTCCCAGACTATATTCTTTCACAATGGCCAATTCTAGGATGGTGGAGGAAAATGGAGAAAAACACTAATCTTTGGCAAGCAAACTAAATTTTTCTGACACCAAGGACCTGTCCGACTTGGGTTAGAACCAAGGTGATGAGAGTCCCTGCAAACAGTGATGATGTGATTTAGACCACATACATGTACTGAAAACCAACTTTTATTCGCAGCTATTGACTTTCGAAGTTACTGGTATCTTACCAAAACTATTTCATTTCGTGATATGGACTATAGAAAAATATTACCATAATAATACCATTTTCAGAAATAAGTCTGTGACAATATACTTTAGCAATTATTCTAACCTCACAAAACACACTAAAGTAAATCTTGAACAATGAAAAGTTGGTTTACAGAATGTATATATTGCATATTATATCTGCAACCTCATGATATCCGATGATGGAAAAATGCTCCACATTGATAAATAGAGCTCATTCCTTAATTCTGTTATGAATCTAGCCAGAAATAGTTTTATGACACTTAGAAGTCTAAAGGAATTAAAATTTCTACAACTGAAAATATGAAAAACAGTATTTTCAGTAATTCAAGAAATTGGGACACAAGTTCATGAAATAATGCCTAATCCTAGTCAAGTTTAGGAAAAATGCAGCATAAGAAAAAATCCTGCTGAAGGCACAACCTAAAAATTTTAAACTATGAATGTTTAATATTGAAATTGACACAAAATTAAAGTTAATCCTAGAATTGTCTCCCCCTTCTCCACATCAAAGCTAAAAACTGCACACAAGTTACATTCAACTAGGATTCTTTAAATGCAAAATAATTAGTAGCCAAATTTCCAAAATTTGTGAAAATATAGTCCTTTTTAAAGTATTTTTCCACAAATTTGCTAAAATAGGTTACTTTTTGAAAGAATTCCTCAGAAATTAGTAGCCAATGGCGATTTTGGCTACCAGGAATGGAAACATGGCATTCAAGAAATACAAAGTATATTCGGTGTATCAGTAAAACTTTACAGAGTATTTGATTTACAACTGTAGTAGTCTAGATAGCTCAGTTAGTAGAGTACTTGCCATTAGTGTGGAAGGTTCAAGTCCTGGTTTTGCACCTTCATTTTTCCCCTTTCCTGATGCACAATAAATGGAGTTAAGTTGAGTAATGAAGTTTAACGTCACAGTCAAGAATATTTCACTTATATACAGACATCACCAGCTATAGGCGAAGGTGCAGAAATTATACCTGTGGGTTGCGCTGATGGCATTATACAGTAAAGTTCTTTATTGTGTCAAGCCCACCGTGACAGGTGACTTTATTTTAAGTTCTTATCCGAAAAAACCATGACTTTCATTTTGTAATACCGAGTGCTTGGTGAAAGAATAGTTATTACACACTTTCACATCTTAAGTCAGACCCAGTTGGGGTTCGAACCCACAACCTTTCACATACGGAGGATGCACAATGAAGAAGGTAACTTTATAAAAATAATTCTTTATTAAAAACAATTTCTTATATTACAACTTGGCAAATGCAGAAAACAAAAATTACAAAACTGTGAAATTAAAACAATTAAACATGACAAGCATTTAAACAACCACTTATACAATGATAAAATAAAAATGTTTCATGATTATAATACAAGAACTATAGGATTCATCCATGTTTACTGGTACAACACGATGGTCATGGTTTAGCGGGTATTATACATGGACAATATGATGACAAAAATCTATCAATTTTGAGTCAATGTCATTTATTTGATAAGGTATTCTCTGCTAGCCTAATTATGGACCATAAAACATTAAAACTCTGATTAAGATTGCCCCATTTTGGCACAACATACATGATAGAATCTATTAGTATTAGTATTAAACAATTTTTAAGTTGCTCAAATTAATGAAAGAAATAATAATTTCCAGATAAAAAAGTTTTCAACAATCATACATCCTCTGATACACAAAAATTATGCTACATACAGTTAAACCTGTCTTAAATGACACCTGTTTATCAAAATGCCACCTGGCCCAAGTTTCATAATAAACCAAGTATCAGTTTTCAGCTAAGAATTTCCTTATAAACTAATGTTGGCAAATTGTTGCAATCTTCCGAGGTACATGTACCACAAATATCAATTTCTGGTTAAACTTAATTACAAACAACTTTGATACATTGCCACTATTTGTTCAGTAAGTTTTTGGTGTTATAAAAAGCGTTTGGCAATAAATCTAGGGAAACTTATAAAGAAAACATACAAGATATAGACTTTCGGACTTTAAAATGCTGTGGCAATAAGCCATCAAATGCCAGTAGCACAAGTAGCCAAAATTGATTATAAAAAATACCATTATTGTTATAAAATTTTAAAACAGAACATGAAAACATGTTAAATGCACTTAATTTCTTATATATATATATATCTATATATATAAGAAATTATATTTTACATATACATATATATATATATATATATATATATATATATATATATATATATTGATGATTTCTGACATAATTTTTATTTCCATATATATATTACCTTTTCAGTCAATCTTTTAGTACATGTATTTGTTTTTAAATTGAGAAAATCACCCTGTGGTTGTGAAAAAAAACCATAAGATTTTTAATTCTTTCTGCCTTTTTCATTTCAAGGTTTTTGTGTGTGGTCTAGTGAGTCTACCTGCACCAACCTTTCCGATTTCCAAAATATTGCAATAAGGCCCAATATGGGCCCCAAATATGATGGAGTGAGAACCAGTTGTCTTTTTTATACAAGTTAAATTTCAGCTATGTTATGACAAATAATAAATATGCTGCCTTTGGTATATATTGCACTTCCATACTGAACTAAACTTATGGCGAGGTTAATTCAAATTCTATGTCAGAATCATCAGCTATGTCATCAGGATCAATAGGGGGCGTCGGCTCTGGACCACTGTCATATTGCAATATTTCTTCATCTGTTAAATGCATAGAATTGCCTTCAATAAACTGAGCAAATCTGAAAATTAAAATCAAATGTGTATTAAAACCAAATAAAGTTGAGCAGTCTCTTTAGAGACAAATCAAAATCTGTCAAAAGACATGGAAGATATGACGAGGACAGGATATTAGGAAAGCCTGCCAGATGGACACAGGACAAGGTGATTACTACATGTATATACCACATGAACATTAAGCTTAAGTGTACTACTAGTATGTGATGAATTATCTGTAACATTTATTCAGAAAATATGGAAAATGTTTGTTAACGTCTCCTTTTTCTAAAATAAAAGGAATTTTAATAGGAAATCTATAACTATGTGATATTATATAAAATGGAAATAATAAAATAGCGTCACACAAACATTGTGGGGTATCACATAATTCTCTTGCAAACTCCATTCCATCAATTTCACTTCGGTCTGCAAAGTTTGATTGTTGATTGAATCAGGTTTATGGTTTTAAGATTATTTCACTTATATCAAAATATTTCCAGCTGCTATAGGTGAAGTGATTAAAAATTAAACCTTTGCAGTGTATTCAGGACAATGTGCTGCGAGGGTTCTTTAGCAACCAATGTCTACCTTGACACAGGATATTACCGTAGTTTTTAAGGTCTCTTCTGAAGGACTTGTGATTTTCATTTCTAAATGCCAAGTGCTTGGCAAAAATACAGCCACTTCCTATTTTCAAACGATTAAAAAGTGAAATTAACGACCATACAATTTGGATATATTCATTTATACTAGATTTACCTATTAGGACTCTGTAAGCGACTTAAAGTTTTCCAAGCGTTACAATCTGGGCTCCGGCAGTAATTACGTAAATCTTCTAATGCTTTTCTGGTTTCTTCTAGACCCTGAAGATGATATTCTTCCTCTGTTAGCAGCCGTGGTTTAGGTGGAAATAGTTTATATCTGCAATGTAGCAAGAAAACAAGTTGAAAGTTGGATTTTAATATAAACAACTACTGGGTGGCCAATATACAGAGGTGGCAATTATAGGAGGTTTTACTCAACAGATGGCCTTTATAATTATAAAGGTGGCGACTAGTTTATATTTTTTAATATATATATATTTTTTAAAAAGTCAGAGAAACAAAGTAGCTCACAAAACCTTAAATTTGATAATTACACTCTTAAAAATATGCACTAAGTCTTAAATGTTGTGGATACAAGATTGAGGGGAGTAAATGCTGAAGAATTGACATTAGTAGCTCGTCATAGGACTTATACTTTATATAGTGAGCAAAAGTGTATAGTAGTACAGAAAAAGTTAATTAATTAAATAATTAAATAAATAAATAAATAAATAAATAAAATAAATAAATAAATAAATAAATAAATAAATAAATAAATAATAAATAAATAAATAAATAATAGAGAGAGAGAGAGAGAGAGACAAGGATAATGATGTAAATCTAAATTTTCCAATTTTCCAAACAGTTTCCAAGAGACAAGAATAATGATGTAAATCTAAATTTTCCAATTTTCCAAACAGTTTCCAAGAGACAAGAATAATGATGTAAATCTAAATTTTCCAATTTTCCAAACAGTTTCCAAGAAATCTTTATTTGTTTCAGTCCTGTAATTTATCGAGTGAGCATACTAAATATTCAGAAATTACGAAAAATAGAAATAAACAAAAAGTTTAAATGCAATAATTATGCTTTACACTTCAATCAAGATGATGGAGGAAACTGAAGAATCCAGAGAAAACCACTTTTCGCAAGTGAAATTCTCATAATAGAGACTGCTGGACTGGGATTCAAACCTTGGAAGTGAGGAGATTGCATGTAAAACCACTCAAGTCTCTACAGATCCTGAAAAAAATGATGGATTTTACAATCATGTAAAATATTAAAAGAATTCTTACCTTAAATATCTGGTAAATCTGTTACTTAGTAATCCTTTAGGAAAATTATAAATTGTTAACAGAATGAGGATTATCGCAAATGAGAGCTCTTTAATCTGAGTTCCGTTATACACAAGTACAAGTCCGACACACTGTAAAGACCACTGGACCAGATTTAACATCTTTGGGTCCGTGATTGGTCCATATCTATAACATATACCAAAACTAATCAATCCTGTGGTTATAAAATATCCCAGAATCCATTGCCAATATTCATATACTGTATTAGCTACTGGATCAAATAATTTGTTTATGAATCCTGTTATCAACCAGAGTGAAGTAGAACATCCCACTGTTAAAAATACATATCCAGCCGTCTTCAAACTCTGAAAATAAAAAAATTGAAAAGTATTTTAGCAAATTACAACCATGGTATATGGTATAATGAAAACCAAACATGCCGAAATCCCTGATTAGTAATCACCGAGCCAAATCCCTCATCCCCTGCCCATGTGGTCTCTTAACATATTAAAAAGGCATTACAAGTGACCCATTTTCAAATGAGTATAACAACACATTTACAAATTTAACTTTTTTGTCCAGATAAGGACAAAATCGCAGTATGTGTTAACAAGATTTTTCTTTTATTGTGTTGGTGTATCTAAAAAATTACAATTTTGAAAGTTCATGGTGTAACTGTTTTACAATATGAATTAACCTTGTACTACAAAAGTGTGGATTTTACAGGGCTTTGATTATTCACTCGTCCTGATGAGTGAAATTAGAACTGGGACGAATGATGTTTTTATTGCACTCGTCACGGTGCCAAGTTAAATTCATCAGACAAATACATCATGGGCTTGTTACAATTAATAAACAACAGACAATTTAGTGTAGGTCGGGAAAACTGTGTATAAGGAGGTCAATTGTAACAATCCGGGCCCCTTTGTAAAAATCTTTCTGTTCTGTTACAAGCATGAATCAACAAAATCATTTGAACGTTTGCATCATATGTGCAAACCGCTTTGCATTTGGAAGTCCCTTACTGTAACGTTAAATCCAATCGATGTTCCGAGTGCTTATATATTTGTCAGTCGTCTATCTTTTACACTTGTGGTGACTGTGCCGAGTTAAATTTTCAAATGCCGAGTGGTTTTCTTATTCAACTAGGTACTGTGCCAAGTGGAATTAAAAATTCTATCTAAGGCCTTATTTTAACTGTGTATGCAATACTAGTATATCTTTCTTAAGACAGATTAACAGAATATTACCATTAAAAATTAAGATTAAAAACTTTAGATAAAAATCTCTATGTCCACAGACATTTCTATATTTTAGTTACCTTTGGAAATAATCTATATAAAATAAATACAAGAACCAACAAAGAGGCCATAACACCAACTGATACACCTGTTCCGTAATGTAGAGTTGTGTTTCTGTAAATAAAAAAACATCATATAACATTTCAGCAAAACATAGCTTAGTTGAATATTGGAAAGCATCAAAATACATTTAATATTCGATCATCAAGTCCTTCAAGAAGTTTTATGTCCGTAATCACAATATTGTTGATAAGTACATGTATCATTTTTCTGTACATGTATCTAAAATTATCCTTGATATAATATTTGACGTCCCATAAAATTTCCATGTTCAATTCATTCTCAATTTTGATTTTACACGTGATTGGTGTAGCCAGGAGGTGCTCACCCTTCAGGAGAATGCAGCATAACTTCCCGGGTGCAAGTTCACAAGTTTAACTTACTAGTAATTTGTCAGTTTTCATAAGTTTTTGTTTTGCTTTTGGGATGGACATGGATTGATATTGTTTGTGTTTGATAATTCCAACAAAGTTTTAACAATGGATGGTAACATAAGTGACACATTCATAAAATGAAGTTAAAAATTACTTATTGGCTTAAACAAGAAGAAATTTTAACTTGCACAAGATGTTGACTTCTCTTAAAATTCCTTGTTGTTGAATGGATCACAGTGTCTCATATGGCCTAGCTTCAAATCTTACTCACTCATGTCAGAAAGTTTATACATTTACTTGTTTAAGGTGGGCAAGTTTCTTCAGGTACTTTGATTTCCTCCACAATCACTTACATATCTGCCTCAATATCAGTGAAAACATCTTGACTGGGGTCCACTTTAAGAGAAACAAAATTGTATGATTTTTGTGATGGTAGAGGAAACTGGAAGACCCAAAGAAAACTACCAACCTTCAGCAAGCTAACTGATGAACGTTCTCATTCTAGGATCTTCTAAATACTGAACAAATGGAATTGGAATCGCAAACTATCATGTGTTAGTTACCTTATGAAGTGATCAATACAACAAATGTGCAAAATGCCTACATCACAAATTCCCGGAAAAACTTTGTTCTGGAAAAAAATGCCTACATCACAAATTTTATTTCTATGGGAAATATCCAATGGAAACCATTTTACCACACTAGTAAACTCTGTTTCACAAACATGTTGGTCCTTTATTATCAAATTACTTACTGACTCCAACTTTTAGCAGAGAAAAATATAACAATTCCAGCTAGCAGGTAGGCAACAAACCACAGTTCAATATCTGAAAATATACAATTTGAATTTATTATATACTAGTATAGGTGTAGTTGATTAGTTGGTTGAATAATGTATATCAAAATAGCAATTTGCAACAAGTCAATTATTTTTCTTATTAATCTCATAAACATGATTCATGTGGTGTGTGAGTTTGTACAAGTATTTCTGTTCTGTTTTGTATTAATGTGCACTTAACCTTCAGTTAGCTTGAGAGAGAGAGATGGAGAGAGAGAGAGAGAGAGAGAGAGAGAGAGAGAGAGGAGAGAGGAGAGAGAGAGAGAGGAAGAGAGAGAGAGAGACTTACACTTTACACTGAGTGAAGCAGTGTAAGGAGCATCAGTTTCTACTCGTATACAACTAGCATTGAATGAGAGAGAGAGAGAGAGATGGAGAGAGAGAGAGAAAGAGACTTACACTTTACACTGAGTGAAGCAGTGTAAGGAGCATCAGTTTCTACTCGTATACAACTAGCATTGAATGAGAGAGAGAGAGAGAGATGGAGAGAGAGAGAGAGACTTACACTTTACACTGAGTGAAGCAGTGTAAGGAGCATCAGTTTCTACTCGTATACAGCTAGCATTGAATGAGAGAGAGAGAGAGAGAGAGAGAGAGATGGAGAGAGAGAGAGAGACTTACACTTTACACTGAGTGAAGCAGTGTAAGGAGCATCAGTTTCTACTCGTATACAGCTAGCATTGAATGAGAGAGAGAGAGAGAGAGAGAGAGAGATGGAGAGAGAGAGAGAGACTTACACTTTACACTGAGTGAAGCAGTGTAAGGAGCATCAGTTTCTACTCGTATACAGCTAGCATTGAATGAGAGAGAGAGAGAGAGACTTACACTTTACACTGAGTGAAGCAGTGTAAGGAGCATCAGTTTCTACTCGTATACAGCTAGCATTGAATGAGAAAGAGAGAGAGAGAGATGGAGAGAGAGAGAGAGAGACTTACACTTTACACTGAGTGAAGCAGTGTAAGGAGCATCAGTTTCTACTCGTATACAGCTAGCATTGAATAGAGAGAGAGAGAGAGAGAGAGAGAGAGAGAGAGAGACTTACACTTTACACTGAGTGAAGCAGTGTAAGGAGCATCAGTTTCTACTCGTATACAGCTAGCATTAAATGGAGAGATGGAGAGAGAGGAGAGAGAGAGAGAGAGAGACTTACATTTTACACTGAGTGAAACAGAGTAATAAGCATCAGTTTCTACTCCTATACAACTAGCATTGAATGAGAGAGAGAGAGAGAGAGAGAGAGACTTACACTTTACACTTAGTGAAGCAGTGTAAGGAGCATCAGTTTCTACTCCTATACAACTAGCATTAAATGGCTGGAATGCTAAACCTTCTCCCTCTTTCTTAACCAGTAAATAAAGCTTCTGTACAATTCTCAGAAATGAATTGAAGTTATTCTTCCTGTGTTCTATTTCCTCAACATCATGGCCATACACAACATGGAAATAACTGGGAGCCTCGTTCTTAGAAAAGGTAATTTTTACCTGTAAATATAAAAATGGGCATGAAATTGAATTAGTCTTCATGAAGAGTAATGAGAAGCATTTGGTGCAGATTATTTAATTATTTAATTACCATAACCAAGGTAATTAACTACATTTTAGCAGCAAAAGATTGTTTCTACAGAAATTCTGACTTAATCAATGACGTCATAATTTCTATGGATTCAGAAGTATGCTGAACTATGTGGCAACTAAATGATCAAGTTGTGAGATTTCTTAATGCCAAATGTCCCTTATTAAGACATCAACAAGTTAAACATGAAAAGGGATGTCATTTCAAAAGTACTCCCCCCCCCAAAAACAAAAATTGGGAATTCCACGTTTTCTCGTTTACTTTCCAAAGGTAGGTAGATTTTTCTCATCTATGGTATTCTACACGATCTAAGAAATGACAACCTCAATTTAAGTGAAAGAGTCTTGACTGGGGTGTAAAACACTGTTCCTCTACTACACTCCACTTTTTTGAGGTGACAAGCTACTAACTAGAGAGGTCAAATTAATACAAACCAAAACATTGGACCAAAATAGTAACAGTGTTTCCTTCTGTCCTTTGTAACAAAATATCGCCCAATTTGATTCAGTACCACCTCTCACATCTGCTTTTAGTGGACCTGCTGGGTCTAAGGTGTAACCTGAAAATAAAAAATTACTTCAGCAAAACTGTCTTATAATGCCATAAATTAGTGTACTACACTGTTTATCTGTGACACTATTTGCATTTGAATTTTGGAAACCCATGCTAGACATAATTTTAAATACTGCTTACACCACCAATGATTTTTTTACAATGAATTAATTCAAATTGGCACATTGTTCTAGAATAGATATTCCCCAATTTGTTTATTCAGTCATAGGTATGATTATGACAAAGTATGAAATCTCTATATGTTTTAAAACCATTATTTAGCTTTTTATCTTGCTTGCTTTGTTTGAGCAGCCTGTTTCAATTGCTTTTTAGTTGTAAGTGTCCTTTGTAGCGGCCATAAGTGTCCTTTGTAGCGGCCACAAGTGACCTACTCTTTTTTTAACCCAACAGAGGTTTTTTAGCATGCACTGAGACATGGGATCTTGGTTTTGAGTCTCATCCGAAAGACTATTCTGGTACTGATCTTTTTACAGCTCTTTTTGTATATAGGAATGTTGCTTTTTTTCAATGCATGCACCACTTGTGTGAAAATACACCAATGGTGGACGACACAGTATGAAGCTTAAGATGTGTAAAATGAACTTTCCACCTGTGGACCGTGAAAACATGTAATTAGAGCCAATGCTCTGGCACATGACAAGATGGGCTAAAAACTTTCAGTAGGCATATTTACAAGAATCACTGGAGGGATTGTCAATACAGGTTAAAAAATCAACATGTGAAAAAATATTCACTGGTGGAAAACCTGGAAGTTAAATAATTTACATATTTAGGTCTATCAGTTTATGTCACTTGCTCAAAAAAGCAAAAATGAGATGCACAAAATTTAGATCTGATCTTAATATCCAACAATTTTTTTAGTAACATGTTCTTACAAGATTTGTGGGGTTGACATCTGCTCGCTGATAACACAATCAATTTTAGAAACGAAACTAATATCAACTGATAAACAAACATTATCAAAAGTTCAACTTGTTTGAACCATGGGTCAAAGGCGCCTTTAAATGTCGTTTAGACGCTTAACTTTTTTCAAAATGGCTTCCTAGTCTTTCAAACGCACGCACAACCTGGAGTGCGAGCACTTGGCTGCTCGGGATATCAGGACGCCAGGTGGACGGGTTTCTAGTAAAACGTTTTATAAATAAAAAGAAGGACTTTCTTGTTGATTTTCCAAGTATATATAAAGGATGAAATATATCAATACAACCATATACTACGCGAAAAAATAATGTCAACGACCCTATTACATTGGTCCTGTACAGGGCGCTTTCAGAATCATTACCTTCTACATGTAGGCTACTGAATTCTACTTTCATTTTGTGAGCTGTGAGACAGCAAAAATTCTGAGATGGTAAGACTGGATTGCAAACGTTGTCTCATTTCAAAATATTGCAATTTCTGTTCTGGTTTAGTCTAATGGAGTGCAATTAGTATACGAGTCACTGACTCTGTCTCCTTTGATGGATTTTGATCTAGCTTGGATTGGAGCAAAAATCATCAGTGTGAAAATTTAGATAAATTATTATGCATTCCACAAAATCAATTAAATGATTGTTAGTAGTGGCTATGATGGAGTAGAGTGAAGTAATGTGGTTTTAACAGGGATGTCATTAACTTTTGAAGTAGCAGGCTAATTTTTAAAAGTAATAGGCAATTCATTGACACCAAAATCTAATTAGAGATTGGATTTAACCACTTGGAATACAAAATATCCGGCATCTTTTTAGAGAATAGGAAGCTTTTTTTGCCTGCTACCGGCTTCTATTGACATCCCTGGTTTTAACACCCCAGTCAATTCCGAGATTTATTGAGGTGGTCAAGTCTGCAAAATTCTGGGATGGTGGAGGAAACTGGTTAGCCCAGAGAAAACCACTGACCTTCAGCAAGCGAAATGACGAATCTTCTTACAGTAAGATTGCCTGAGTGAGATTCGAACCTAGGTAAATAGAGACACTCCAATCTGTAAGTATGGCTTGAGACCACTCTGCCCACCAAGGCCTATGATGAGCAAAGATTCATAATTATTTTTAACAAAAAGCGGTTAATACCTCACACAAACAAGATGCAACATCAGCTAATAAGAGGATCTTAGGAGTGCCTTCCTCGCTTCCTTTTATCTTGTGGTGTCCATCACTTTGCTACCCTTTGGAACGATTCAATATGCATTTTGCAAACTACTATACCTATGGCCTGTATGTGAAAGGAAAGAGATTTTGCATTGGGCCAGCAACCCTGCTAAGTAAAACTTTGACACTACAGAAACCTGTAGCAGAGAACTGAACGAGGGTAGCAAAATCTAATTATAATCTCTTAAATGTTTGATTTTTTTTCAGGCTTCTACAGCAAAATCCACAGTTTTGAATGCAGCAAACCAGTTTATTAAATTTGTCAATAAATGTCCATCTCCATTTCATGGTATGTATTTTATATTTCATTCTGTCAATTCATCAGAGAATTACAAAGCTCAAGATGAAGTTCAAAGTAGGTTGGTTGGCAGGTTGAATGTTGTTTTAGGCCATATCAGCAATATTTTTCAGCTACCATATTCATGTTGATAAAATTTTCTTATTAAATTGAAGGATTAATCTTAACAAAAGCTCATTTGGTGCATGAGTTTTGTGCAAGTGTTTGCGATCTGCTTATTACTGGTGCAAACTAAAGATGATCTTTAGAATCCTAGTAAATTGTCTACAACTTTAAATAAACATTGCAGACCATTCCGCCCATTACACTGATAATGAGCCAACCAATAGAGGACATGCTATAGCAAAGAAAAACCTCCTTCTCCCTTGCAATTAACTGGGATTGAATGTAGAATGTTGTGACTCCTCAGTTTTGAAGTCTATGTATACCCCTCCCGCACCCTCCCCCAGTGACCTATGGTCACCATTCCGCCAGGAAATATATTTCAGATATTTTCATTCAGTCTTGGAATCATCACTGCGTCTTACACATTTATCGATCAGCCACCATTGCTCCTATGATGTAAGAATACAGTGGCAATATTAAATAGGTCATACTTTTCAATAACTGCTTTGCATTGGTAATGATAATTTAAATGATAAATCTGTTGTTTCAGTGGTTGATGAGATCAAGAAAGATTTGGTAAAGGCTGGATTTAAAGAGCTTAGAGAGGTTGATACCTGGGATATCCAGCCATTGAATAAGGTAAATGTAACATTTAAGACTACATTAATTACTAATTACACATGAAATTAGCTTCAAATGATCATAATTGAGTGTTCCTTAGTTGTATGTTACAAGTTACAACCAGTACAGTCACACCTGTATTAAATGTGTTGACTTTGTAAAAGCTTGATTTACAGGGCTTGGAGACTGAAATCTAAAATGTATTGAAGATTGCAGAAAATGCAAAAGCAAATCAGAATATTGGAAAGTTCAATTTTACACATATCATGGTCCAATTGAAAATCATATGGTCTCAGGCCACCTCGCCCCAGTAATTTCACACAATGTTTTCTTATTACCATGACTATACTAGTTCATGTTTGTGAGCCTCCATGGTTGAGTGATCTAAAACACATGGTTATGAATCAACCCCTAGGTTTGAATCCCAACTTTGTAGTTTCTAAATATGAGAAAGTTTGTCAGTTCACTTGCTGAATATCAGTGCTTTTCTCTAGGTATGGTACTCAAGTTTCCTCTACCCTCCCAGAGCCTAGATATAAATGTTAAAATCTTGACTGGGTGTAAAGCACCATTACCATACTCCACTTCATCAAACCATGATTGATACAAAATTATTTATATCTGTTGTTATCTTATTAACTCTTATTTTTTTATTCTCAGTACTTTGTTACCCGTAACCAATCTACCATTATAGCGTTTGCTGTTGGTGGGAAATTCAAACCTGGGAATGGCTTCAGTATTGTCGGTGCACACACAGACAGTCCTTGTCTCAAGGTAAGTTTATAAGAGCTGACACAGTTATGATAAACATCTTTAACAGTAAAAAATAATTTTAATTTTTATTTGAATTATTAAGAAATTGGGTTTATTTATTATCAATCAAAACGGGTGTTGAAATTAAAAAGGTGTTTAAATTATTAAGATGTTTATGGTAGCTGTTTCTGTATGTCTGTTTCATTCTGAAACCTTTTTCAAATTTATCATAGATATGGATGATATTTTGCCAGCCAAACTTAATGAATATTTACAATATCTGTAAAGAGGTACATGTATTTGTATGAATGGCGGTTTTTTAACTGTATACTTACCAGTATATCAATTATATAATATATAAAAAAAATTAAAAATTGGTGTTAGACTTTACCAGTAGAAACTGCTCCACTGGAAGTAAAGTATCGGAAAATAAACAAGTAACCAGTTAGCATTTTTGACCAATAAGACATCCCTATTTTAGATCACGTGACAGCTTGGGTCCTGAGTATTTTTGAAATTTCTCATTCTACAAGTTATACCACCTGCACTGCATGTACATCATTTTGTTTTAAATTGTAACATGCATACTATTTATTCTAAGGTCAAACCAAACTCTAAGAAGTCTAAAAGTGGATATATGATGGTGGGTGTTGAGTGTTATGGTGGAGGTACCTGGCATACATGGTTTGACAGAGATCTAACTGTAGGTGGACGAGTTCTTGTAAAGGTAAGTACGGTACTGTGAAATCATTTAATCTTTGTTTCTAAGACATTAACAATACCATTGCAAGAAGTGTTAAATTCATGGTTTTTGGTTGCAAGATAAGGTAAGTTTGTAATTTCAGTAACTTGTAAATTTGCTGGTTACTGTGTCCATTTGGATTCTACCAACATTGGCACACTACAAAAAAATAATTGGTTTCTCATTATAGTTACTGTAAAGGGGATTGTTTTCGTGGAGTGAAAATTTCGCGATTTATGAAATCTGGTACATTGTATTTTTAAAGCATCAGCCATGCTGAATGCTTTATAGCAATCGTTGGATTTTTTCGTATTTAGCGCCGCTCTCATTTCACATTGACAGCCAATCAAATCCTTCGTTTCGACTGAAATTACGGGAATTTCCATATACGGTATCCCAGGTATGTATAAACTTTAATCTGAGTGATTGGGTCTCCCGGAAAGTTACGAAAGCAATGTTTTTATCATGTACACATGTGCCGATCTGAAATGTATTCATACGCGTATTAGTCCGTAATTGTTTTTGCTGGATATATATTTTAATTCTTCACTTTTGTATAAAAACCATAAAAATCCATGAAGTATACGCCCCTCGGAAAGCCCAACAAAAATGACGATCTTGTCAGTTCGCGCCGACGTTCTTTTTTTGACCTACAGTGCTGTACATGTGGTTGTTTTACAGTCGCCGCCATATTGGATTTTTTTAATTTACGCAAAGTGACATCGATAAATAAACACAAAGTATGCTCATTAAACAGTTTTAAGTTAAATAACTCCAAACATGGATCACATTTGATGATAAATTATATATATATTTTTAAAATTGATTGTCAATAATATTTTCGTTTTGGGATATCCCGACTGGTTCATTTAATATTCATCATAACGTCACGAGGATTTCCCGCTTCATTGGGTATTAAAATTCATTCCTGTCAGTTTGCCGGTAGCGAAATTATGCATAACAAAAAAGTAGAAATCAAAGATTATTCCCAAAAATGTGATACGAAACTGAAAGAAGAAGTTTATTTTCAAGTTATTGGCTATGTTGATAAATCGTTTGTAACTCGTGAAGTTGTGTAGGATATTGATACTGTAGTTCGTATGCAAATTAGCCATGTGTTTGGGGGCATGGCATTTTACACCCGATGCCCCTGCTTAAATGTATTCACATAGCGTAGTGACTGACCTTTTTAGTCCAGTACACCCTCGCCCCTTTTACCTGTCCTTTTCAGTTATCAGTTTAATATAAAAACGACATGCTTTATTCTCGAATCTCTGCTACATACTTCCGATCTTCCGCACACACTCCACGTCTCACCATATGTCTCCAAAGACAGACAATTTCATCATCAATGTTCATTTAAATACCCTTTCCAGTTGTTTAATTTGAAACAACAAAATAAATCGCAAGAAGGAACAACTTGAAATCAAAATCTAAACAAAACTGAAAAAAAAACGATGTTTTAAAATTTTCAGATAAAATTTATTTACCTTGTTACAAGTCCTTATTACTGTCCGTTTACTCGGCTGGAGAGAATGGAATAAAGCTAATATCTCAAAGATTTGAATGGCACGGTTAAAAATCAAATAATCATTTACTTACATGAGCCGAGTCGTTGCTAATAATCCTTATTTCGATCTAATCCGTGCATTATAGCTCCTTTAATACACCAAAATGTATTTTGGATGGGTGTTTACAATGTTAAAAATTTTGACAAAATGGCGGAGTCTTTCGTGTGACGTAATGATGACGGAAGAATTAATTATTTACGTAGGTTCGCGAGGGGTACAATGAAGGGTAGTTCAAAGGTCGGGTTGAGTTTAAAAGTTCGAATTTACGTCAATTTTTTCAAAAGTTTGAAAATGCAGAAAGGTAATTCACTTTATTACTTTATTAAATCGATTTTGGTCATCCCAGTTACGCAAAAATCAATCCGTTCTTGAGATGCACTAACCTACGTAAATAGTCGACTCTTTCGTCATGACTACGTAACATAAAGAACCCCGCCATTTCGTAAAAATGATTACCATTGTAAACACCCATCCAGGTTATATTTTGTCGCATAAAATGATAAATGTAGCAAGGATGGAGCCGAAACAAAAGTTTTCAGTTACGACTCGGCTCATGTAAGTAAAAGAATCATTGATTTGTACCCGTCGTATTGAAATTTATAGAGTATTTTGCGATCTTGCTTTCTCCGAAATAGGCTAAATAAACATTAGATCGTTTTACAGTGGATATCCGATTAAAGTTGTTGTCAGTAGTTTAATCCATGGTTTTTACAACCTTTAATTTCCTTTAATGAAGCCATATTACTTTATTTCACATAAAATGTGGCCACTGGACATTGAGAAAAACTGAAACAAAACAGTTATTGTGCTTTCTTAAGTTCTTCCGATTTCTAGAGCACCGTTGGTGAAGTAGAACAGAAACTAAGGGCGGAGAAAATATGGTACCAATCTTGTGAACTCAACTCCTCTTACAGTTTTCAACCAAAAACCTTGAAACTTCACAGAATGTTTATATATATATTGAGGACGTGCACCTGACTTTATGGAAATATTTCAAGATTTTTTCCCCATTTTTCAAGACTTTGAAACTTAGTCACTTTTTAGCAAGTATTTGAATGGGGGTACCTACTTTGTGAACTCAACTTCTCTTACAGATTTCAACCAAAAATCTTGAAACTTCACAGAATGTTAATATATATATTGAGGATGTGACCTGACTTTATGGAAATATTTCAAGATTTTTTCCCCATTTTTCCAGACTTTAAAACTTAGTCACTTTTTAGCAAGTATTTGAATGGGGGTACCTACTTTGTGAACTCAACTCCTCTTACAGTTTTCAACCAAAAGCCTTGAAACTTCACAGAACGTTTATATATATATTGAAGATGTGCACCTGACTTTATGGAAATATTTCAAGATTTTTTCTCCATTTTTCCAGACTTTGAAACTTAGTCACTTTTTAGCAAGTATTAGAATGGGGGTACCTACTTTGTGAACTCAACTACTCTTACAGTTTCTCTTAAATTCAAAGTAATTTTATTGTAACATTTTAGTTGTCTAAAAGATAATCAATTAATTTTCAATTAATCCTATTCAGAAATATTTCCCCCTTTTGTACTCAATTCTTGTCAACAAACTTTTTTTGAAAGTGACAGTTGCCTGGACAACTTCTGTAATTGGGAGGTACAGATTATTAGCTTATTGTGTCAGGATGGTTTATACCAATTCAGGCTTTTGAAGCTCACTTGGACAATTTATATATATTCAACAATAATTTTAAATACATTTAAATTATTTCTAAAACAAAGGTTTTATTTTTATTTTTTTTTCAAATTAATTGTGAATTCAATGAATAAAATTAATGACTTCAACAATGGTTAATCTGTCAGTTGCAAGTCAAGGGAAATAGCTGGTCATGGTGAAAGTTTTTTTTGTGATGATGACACTATGGCGATGATGATGTTGCATGATGATCTGGTGAAGATGATGACAATAATAATGATGATGATGACATTCAGTTCTGCTGCTGTCGATGATGATGATGATGTCACCATGATGATGATGATATGACATGAGATATAATGATGATGATGTCACCATGATGATGATGTGACACGAGGAGATATGATAATGATGTTGATGATGGTGATGACATGAGTTCTGTTGATGCCGATGATGATAATGATTATCGTGATGAAGAAGATGATAGTGATGGTGGTGATGAAAATAAGCTCTGCTGCTATGAATGATGATGGTGATGATGACGATGTGACTTGACGAACTATGATGATGATTATGATGGTGACATGAGTTCTGTTGCTACCGATGATGATGATGATGGTGGCAATGATGACATTCAGTACTGCTGAGCACTGCCCATAGTATGATGATGATGATGATGATGATGATGATGATGATGATGATGAAGATGATGATGGTGGCAATGATGACATTTAGTACTGCTGAGCACTGCCCATAGTATGATGATGATGATAATGATGATGATGATGATGATGATGATGATGATGATGATGATGATGATGATGATGATGATGATGATGATGAAGATGGTGATGATGATGATGGTGGTGGTGGTGATGACATTCAGTTCTGCTGCTGTCGATGATAATAATAATTCACGATGATGATGATGATAACAAAGCCATTGTG
The DNA here is from genome assembly GCA_021292105.1 of Anadara kagoshimensis. Classification (NCBI taxonomy): domain Eukaryota; kingdom Metazoa; phylum Mollusca; class Bivalvia; order Arcoida; family Arcidae; genus Anadara; species Anadara kagoshimensis. The sequence goes on along the minus strand of CM037867.1, from coordinate 21,507,892 downwards.
TTCATGCTGATGATGTGACATGATGATGATGATGATGATGATGACATTCAGTACTGCTGCTGCTGATAATGATGATGATTATGTGACATGAAGAGCTATGATGATGATGTGACCATATTAATGATGTAACATGAGGATTTCTGAAAAGGATTAATATAATGGTGGTGGTGATTGTCATGGCATGGGTTCTACTGCTGCTGCTAATGACGACGATGATGATGATGATGATGATATCTTCATGTTGATGATCAAAATGTGATATGAGGAGTGATAATGATGATGATGGTGGTGATTATAGATCCAGTTTGGGTTTTCTTCCAGTCAACTGCGTTTTAGTGGAGTTATGCCCCTTTCACTTTGTGAATTTTATCAAAATGATGGTTTCTCTGGACTTTTTTCCGTTACGCTTGAGATATTTCACTCAGATTTGGGGTCGGGTCTTTAGTAGCCTCTCTTGGTTTTTGAAAAATTGAAAATTTATATTTATGCAAATTACTTAGTTTACTCAATTGATAAACATTGCGTGTCATGTCCATTTTGACCATTGTAACATATTTATACGTTAGAACCTAACAACTTGCATAAAAAGCAGACTTGTTGTTAGAAGCTTCCCGATCACAGTATCTATTATTTGCATGATTTTCATTTGTTACTGATTCATTAGACAAATCTCAGTTTAAAGTGCACATTTTTTTTTATCAAATTGCTCAGTTTAGCTTATGCTTCAGTACCTTCAGTACTTTGATTCGTGGGTGTAATTTTCTTGTAAACAGTATTAATTGGTGTATATTCTATATATTATGATATATTAATCTGTATGATAGAAACATTCACATGGATAAAATTTTTGCAGTAATTTTTTTAGCGCAAAATAAGTGAAAATTTTACCCACGCAAAATTTTTCCTCTTCATAGAAATGTTTACTCAGTCACGCAAACCACTTGATTTGGAAAGTTGTAGAAGTATGTGAACCCAACAGTAGAGTAGAGTGATAGAGTTTTAAGCCCCAGTCAAGATTTTTTGCAAACAGGGAAGAGGCTTCCCTTTAAGCATTGGCATAGGCATAAGGCTTGAAAAATTCTGATGGAAAAATTGTGCAATCAATATGGCTTTGTCGGTAACAGTATGTAGGCAAGTTGCTGGGTTTTGGTTATTCATATTATGCGTTATTTTGACAGCTTAGAAGTAACTGTTTCAATGGTTTGAAATATACCATTACCTGATTTCACTTAATGGTATGTTAAGGCTTTAGGTTCAGGGATGATGGAGGAAACAGGAGTGCTCAGAGAAAACCACAACCTTCAGCAAGCAAACTGACAAACTTTCTCAAACTAGGATCTACCTGAGTATGAATTGAATCTAGTCAATGAGAAGTGCTGTGATCCATAAATGAATGATTTAGACAAGTCGGGCACTGAAGGGGTGCATTATAGTCCGGTTAACATTTTATGATTTATTTCCCCGGTTATTTCCTTTGCCACTTCACATTTACAAATGTAGCAGGTGACCTCTTATGTAAGTGAAATATTCTTGACTGCCATGTAAAACCCATTTCAATCAATCAATATTGTGTGCTTTTCACCACCACAGAGGAGGTGCATTATAGTCAAGTTACTACTTTAATACCGTAATTTATTTATCTAGAATGGAGGTAAAATAGATCACAGACTTGTCCATATACAGAAACCCATTCTACGTATACCTAATATAGCCATCCATCTACAGAGGGACATGAATGAAAAGTTTAGTCCCAACAAAGAAACACATCTGTAAGTACTATTCCCTATACAATGTATTACTTCTGTAAATGTACTTAATATCACTGGATTATTTGTGAATTTATGAAATTGACCATATGATAGAAAATGTATATTATTTTATGAATGGTACAAATTTTCAAAAAAATAAGCAAAAATTAGTTCACTCTGAATAAAACCACAGTTTAACAGTTTATTAGACAACTTTAGGAAGCCTTAGGCTTGTATAAGCACATTTTAATCCCTAAATTGTGGTGCTAGTGATAACTACCCTGATGTGACCATGATTAGCAGTGTGTGTGACTAGTATGTGTACATGGATGTCTGCTTTGTACTAGCACACATTTGGGGGGCAGACTTTTAGGTGGTAGCTCAAGGAGACGGCAGATACAGGGGTTACAGTTCCACAGATACACTACCAACTGAGCTACATGTACATGTACATGCTTCCAGAAGTAGAGGTTGATGATATTTAAAGTTTATAGAATCTATCAATCCCTGATGTGTGAGGTAGATATGATTCAATTATCCTTTGTTTCAAGCTTTTTGATTGGTCAGACCTTTTCTGTTAATTTTCATAAAAGGATCGGTTCTAAGTGACATCATGTTATTATGGACAACATACAGAGACAGGTGATTTTCTTTATAAGTCTTCCTCAATAACCCCTTTATAATGTCAGAATTGGACTGCATAAACAAATGATGGCAATAAATTGAAGTTTCATTGTAATTTATTTGTTTTTACAGGTGCCCAGTCTTAGCAGCTGCTGTTCAAGCTGAACTCAAGGGAGATAACTCTTACATAATGTTTAAGTTATCTGTCTTACAGGTGCCCAGTCTTAGCAACTGCTGAACACGCTGAATTCCAGGGAGATAACTCTGACATAATGTTTAAGTAATCTGTCTTACAGGTGTCCAGTCTTAGCAACTGCTATACAAGCTGAACTCCAGGGAAATAACTTACATAATGTTTGTAATTTATCTGTTTTACAGGTGCCCTGTCTTAGCAACTGCCGTACAAGCTAAACTCCAGGGAAATAACTTACATAATGTTTGTAATTTATCTGTTTTACAGGTGCCCTGTCTTAGCAACTGCTGTACAAGCTGAACTCCAGGGAGATAACTCTAAACAAGAAACAAATGAGGCTGAAGGAAAGTCAACAGAACCTACAAATCAGGTAATATTGAAATCAAAGTAAAACCTGTGAAAACTGGCAAATTTATTTAAATTGTAACTTAGTGAACTTTTAATAGGGAAGAGAGTACAGTGCTCCAGGAGGGTAAGCACCTCTAGTCTAGCTAGCTACAACTACAGCTCTACATATTGAATCAAAATTGAGAATGCAAGGTACATAGAACCTTGATACATATATATATCCAAGAACATTGTTGTATTGTTTGTGTATTTTCTATTATAGACCTGTTTTACTCATATAAGTCTGCTCATCTAATCAAAATACCGTACCAGACTTTCAGGATGAATATTCTCTGTCAAATAATAGGATTTCAAAACCAGAAAACAGCTTAGACACATTTGGAAAATTGTTATGGTAAAATTTAAGTATTTTGTAACTTCAGTGATATATTATATATCACCAATTTTCCCATCACGTTTTTAAAGTACCATACACTACTATTTTTGTTATGCCCTAATCGATGTGAGAGAACATATAGTGTTTACTTCATTTATTTAAGGATTGAACTTTAATTGTACTGAATTTATTTTGTAATAATTTCAGTTGGTCACGTGCTAATTGAATGAATGGTGAAGCCATTCATGAAGGAATTTGTGTGTGACCAACTGAAGTAATCATCCCCAATAAATTCATTACAATCACAGTTCAATACTTATATTTACAAACTTTCAACTCTAGAAATGCATAGAACCCAAAATAGGTCCAAATAGGGGTACATTCAGGGCCACTTGGCATATTCAATCTATCAAAGTTTCAACATATGATTATGATGTCAATTTAAAGCCTGCTAATTTGTCAACGTCAAAAGAAACAAACAAGTAACGTCATAAGTGAAAGGTCGCGCATAACCAGCCAAAGTTATAAGTAAATATCTTCAGTTGCTCTCAAAAGGGTTATTGAATTTGATTGTTAATATTCTTCTAAAATTTTGTTCACCTTTTTTCTTGAAAACTATTTTACAGATCTTTATGAAACTTCACATGAACAGTCTTTTGGTGGGGTAGATTCATATATTGCACATGATTTACCAGTTGGGGTTCATTTAGAGGGCATTTTTGAAATGGCATGCCCCATCTCGTTTAACATGTTTCAGTTATGACTTGATATTAATTTTTTTTATTTTGTATTTTTGCTTTAGGCAGATAAACACGATCCAGCACTGGTAAAGTTGTTATGTCAGGAGTTAAATATAAAACCAGAACAAATGATGGACTTTGAACTTTGTGTAGCCGACACTCAACCTGCTGTAAGTGGCTTTGTGTAGAAAAGATTGATTTCTGTATTTACTTTAAAAAGTGAAGAGTGGGTTGGTGGGCTATTGGTGTTCAAATGAGATATAATTTAAAACACATTAAAACCTGTTTATAAAAGACCTCAAATATGAATGTCTTAAATATATAGAATGGAGTGTAAATGTAGTGAATTCCTAGTGTACTGGAGATTAGACCAACAAGTATACATGTAGGTAAAAGACAAGGAAAGCCTCCATCTTGCTCTGTTGTCCACCGAATATTTAAAAGAACTGATTTTTAATTAGTGATATTGACTTGGTCACATACATGCACAACATTACAGTCTAACCTGCCTTAAAGGCCACCTCTATATAAGGACCACCTGCTAGTAAAATTTTATTCTAATTGCTCTTTATTAATCTTATTTGAACCTGTATATAAGGGCTATCTCCCTTGGGTGTCCTTATTAGACAGGATTGATTGTATATACAATTTACATATAAAGGTATTCATGTTTTCCCCAACAATATTTCCAAAATTCCAGTGAATTTTTGTATTTCTAGGTAAAATTTTAAAATTTTAGCAACACAAATTAGCTTTTCTTAATTATAAATTAAACCGATTTTTCCAATTTGTTTTTGACGGTTGCTTTTATAAATTGTAAAATTTTATTGTTCGTTTTAATTTTATGTAAATATAATAGTAACGGTGCAAAAATAAAACTCACTTGTAGTTTCACAGACTATCATCGGACATATTGAAATTAAAAGTATGCAATTATAGAATTAACTTTTTTAAAGTACGTACATGTTTAACACCTAAACATTAGTCAGACTATACTCGGTCATTATTGTGTCCATTATTTTCCAGGCAGTAGGTGGCGCCCTTGATGAGTTTAGTGAGGCAATGATCATTAAGTCTTTATTGTTTTCATTATTTTCCAGGCAATAGGTGGTGCCCTAGATGAGTTTATATTTTCACCAAGGTTAGATAATCTGGTTAATGCGTATTGTGCTACTCAGGTTAGTATCAGTTTCTACTTCCTTTTGTAATCTTAAATTAAAAGAAGTATTATAACAAGATTTTACTGCGGTGATAAGTATGACAGCAGTATTATTTAGAGGCATTAGAGTATAGTCTGTTATAGATAGGATTGGTACAGAAAAGTCACAAGGTCTTTAGGAAGAGACCTTAAAAAACCTATTTTCTGTGTCAAGGTATTACCGGTAGTGGCAAGCTAAAGAACTCTGCCTGCACATTGCCCTGAGCATAGGCCAGTTAATTGAGTACTCGCCTTACATGTGGGAGGTAGCGGGTTCAAACTCCAGCCAGGTTTGACCAAGACTTAAAAATAGGCAGTGACTGTTCTTTTGCCACACACTCAGTATTTAGAAATGAAAATCACAGGACCCATTTGAAGAAATCTTAATAACTAATGCCTCATGTTATGGCAGGCTTAGCGCATTTACGAACCCTCCATGTGCATTGTCCTTAGTGCACTACAAAGGTCTAAATTTCTGTCACTTCACATATTGCTGGTGAATTCTTGATATAACTGAAATATACTTGACTTGGACACAAAACCACATTTAGTCATACAATCAAGTCTGGTGTTCTTTCCTGTTAAAAGTTCTTTGTTGCATTGACTATTGCCAAGTACTGTGAACAAACTTTTATTCACATGTGGCTAAGTTTCTAGTTGTTCACAAAATAAGAGGACACAATAATTGCAAAAGTTTTTCGATTCAAACTTGTTTTTCAAAATGGTATTATTTATCGCAAATACTCAACTACATATATAGGCAATATTGTGAAAGTTCACATTCACAAAAGTTAATTAATATCTACGAATAAAAGTTGGTTTTCAGTACTACATGTCATTCAGTCACAGACTGCTTTCTCCGGTCCTCACTAAATTTTATTTATTTATTTATTTATTTATTTATTTATTTATTTCAAGATATTTATTTACATGTATTTCAATTTATTTATTTATATCAAGTTATTTATTTATATCAAGTTATTTATTTATATCAAGTTATTTATTTATTTATTTATTTATTTATTTATTTATCTATTTATTTATTTATTTATTTATTTATTTATTTATTTATTCAGGCTTTGATAGAATCATGTAATGGAGACAGTATAAACAGTGACACAAATGTCAGGTTGATCTGTTTGTTTGATAATGAAGAGGTGAGTTAAACTTGTCTAAATCAACTCCTCATTCATCTTAAATATATGTCATTGTATACCAGTATAAATCTTAAAACTATTTAAAATTTCAATCTTATTAATTAATAGGGTTCTATATCATTTGATGATATTAACATTTGTATAGGTCTGTTTTGTCTGAAGCATTATTGTGGCTATTTTGGGGAAATGTGAAGTTATGCGATATAATAATAATGTCTTTATTGCTCAAACTCAATTACAAACAAACCTGCCTTAAAGCTACCTGCTTATAAAGGCCAGTAGAATTGAATTCTTTATTCATACTATTTGAATCTGTATATAAAGGCCTCCTGGTTCCCTTGGGTGGCCTTTATATACAAGTTTGACTGTATATGTAATGCTGACACACAAGTGTTGTTGCAGATTGCATGGCCTTACATGTACATGTATGTAGTTGTATTGTATTAAAAAGTATTAAATTGTGGCCTTAAATCTTGATTATGTATAGTATCATGAGCTAACTGTATTATTTCAGCTGTAATACATATACAGGTGAGCTACAATGTCTTTCTGACACTTCTTATTATTCCCCATTGAGAAATTGGCAAGTGGATATAGAAAGGTATTCCACTCATTCATCTGTGTGTCTATGCATCACACTAGTTCTCCAATATCATCCATCAGATATTGATTAAACTCTACAAGAATGATCAGTAAAATGTGTAGTTGTGTGTTTCATTTTTTCTGTTCTGGTTCAAAGATTTTTCTATGAGTTATGTTTTTTTTTTTAATACCTCTTGATGGTTAGTTTGCTTTCACTGACAGTTTCTTGTTTACTGTCATTTACAGGTAGGATCACAGAGTGCCCAGGGAGCTGACTCCACCCTACAGGAATTGATATTACGCCGCCTTAGTGCTGGGGGTATTTCAACAGCTTTTGAAGAGGCCATTCCAAAGTCCTACATGATCAGTGCTGATCAAGCACATGCAGTACATCCAAATTACTCGTAAGATGATGAATAAATTTAAATGTGACTTGTAGAGCTACCTAGACAGAAGGTTCTGGAGTACCTGGCCTTGCGTTCAGGGCGAAAGTTTGCATGTGTCACTTAATTTGCCAGTTATTTTGCTTTAAGGATTGTAATTTGGATGTTTTTGAATTTAATTCTCAATACAGTCACAAAGCTGCATTTAATATATGTACATGTATATATGCACTGAAAAAATTGATAAATTTGTAGATCTGTGATATTTTAAATCAAAGGGAGTTGAAATCAAACTTCTCCATTCAGTACTGTCTAGGGACATCTATTAAGGGATCAGTTGCTCAATTAATTTCAAACAAGATAGAGCCATGGGGCCACTGATTCCTACTTTTGCCAAATGACTCCATAGGTAAGGACTTTGATGGTCATATTTAACATTACTTGTATATGAATGCCAAAATAATGAAGATGTCGTGTTTTAGAGGATAGGTTTTTGAAAATGGCCCCTTCTGAAAGATTCTAGGTTGAACACTTAGATTTATAGGTCATATAAATGCCCCAAAAGAAGTTTTATATATATACCAGTACTAGTATTATTGCAAATGTACATGTAAGTTTATCATATATTGTTTAAAACCAAGTTTTCTTTTGAAAAAATATAATTTTGAAAAAAATTCATTTAAAGATATCCATAACAGTGTTAACTTTTCTAATTTCAGAGAAAAACATGAGAGCAATCATCAGGCAACTTTGCATAAGGTAGATATGATTTTGCTTTTATTGTCAGTGTCACTGTATTTGTGATAGCAATTATGAAAACTTTTCATAGAAAATACAATAAACTTGAATATTTTTCCTAGTTGTAACATAAATCCCCATGTGGATCCATTACATGATTATTATAGAACACTTGTATCTACACAAAGTAAAACATTGCTGCTATGGAGACTTTACATGGTATATCTGAACTGGAATATGAAAGCATGTTCAATCAGTCAACCTATCAACCAACTAACTTATGAATCAGTTTGACAACTAATTAATCAGTCAGTCAGATAATCTGAAAATCATTTTTATTCGCGAATGATCTTGATCATTCTCGAATTTAGCTGTTACATGCAGATTTCTCAACCCGAATATTCTTCCGTTACAGATAATCAACTCTCTCTCGTATGTAGGTTCAAAGTTGAAATAAAGGTAGATAACTCAAATTTTGAATGCAGGTTATGGACGTTTCGCCCCAATATTAATATTTTCCGCCCCAACTATATTCTCCGCTTTATCATACCTGCCAACCCTCCCGATCAGGGATTGAGATTAACGGGCGCCCAGTTTTTCGCTCTGGGCGATAAATGTATCATACACAGGTCGCCCAGGGCTGCCAGGTGGCGATTAGAATTTTCAGTTCGGTGTATTTGACATTCCGATCCGTTTACCGATTTCCTGTTTATATTTCTGACTGGCGACAATAATAGTAAAATTGAAAAATGGGTATCATATAGTTAACAAGTGTAAATGGACCGGTGTTCCGACCGGAATTCAAATACGGTGCCATTTCGTTTCCTTTTCTGATATTTATGTATAAAATGATACTTCCGGCTTTCTGCCATGTGGAAACTTTTAGGAGCATCGACTCCAAAGGCTAAACAAGGACCTGCGGAAAAACGAAAGTACTATCAAGAGTATGATAAGTCCAAACGCATCGGAGCATATAAAAAAGCCATGGGAAGATGGCAGGCCTTGGTTGTATGATACGCAGGACGGAATGAAGTGTGCCGATTGTGTAGAGTTCGACAGGAAAAAAAATCTGTATTTACCGAGGGTTGCACTAGTTATAAACTTGACAGTGTAAATAAACATGACATTTCTGAATCTCACAAACAGGCCCAAGCCTTCAGTAATGCAAAACAAGTTCCTGCTAATAAATCAAAATCTGCCAAAATTATACAGTCATTGACATTGGCAGTACCTATAGATCAACATTTTCTGCAAAACCATTCGTCAATGTAATTGCAGATGTTGAATATCGAAAAGTAAAGCAAGGGATAGAATAATCCAAATGTATATGCCTGATATATTCAGATCAACCATCACTCTTGACAGTTCATTGTATGGCTCATCGAAAAGTTAAGCTCAATCCCTGCTGATGTGAGGAGTCTCCCCATATTAAGACAAAATTTTTGGAATTTTGTGCTATCATACTGCTTTTCCCGTTTTTCAAAGCATTCCGTGAAGTCATCCTTAAAAAATTATAAATTGATTAGAGTGAAATCTGGGATAGCGATCACTTTGTACAGTGGTCATCTGTCAACTACATTTTTAGCTCACCTGGCCTAAAAGGCCATGTGAGCTTTTGCCATCACTTTGCGTCCGTCGTCGTCGTCGTCGTCGTCGGCGTCGTCGTCGTCGTCCGTCGTCCGTCCGTCGTTAAAGATCAACTCCTCAGAAACCACTGGGCCATTTGCAACCAAACTTTGTCACAATAGTCCTTAGGTGGTCTACTTTAAAAATTGTGTCCGACATGTCCGCACCTAATCCAAGATGGCCGCCAGCGGGTAACATAGATTAACATTGGACCCTATGGGAAAATATGTTCAAAGATATTTTGCTCTGAAACTACTGAGCCAATTGGAACCAAACTTGGTCACAGTAGTCCTTAGATGGTACCTTCTGAAACTGGTGTTTTTTAAGTCTGCACCTAATCCAAGATGGCGGCCAGCGAGGAACATAGGTTAACATTGGACCCTATGGGAACAATATCAAAGATCTTTTTCTCTAAAACCCTTTAGCCAATGGGAACCAAACTTGGCCACAATAGTTTTTGGATGGCCCCCTATAACATTGCGGTTTTTGAGGGCCACACCAAATCCAAGATGGCCGCCAGCGAAGAACATGTTTTAACATTGGACCTTATGGGAAAATACGTTCAAAGATATTTTGCTCTGAAACTACTGAGCCAATTGGAACCAAATTTGTTCACAGTAGTCCTTAGATGGTACCTTCTGAAAACATTGTTTTTTTTAATTCTGCACCTAATCCAAGATGGCAGCCAGCGGGGAACATAGGTTAACATTGGACCCTATGGGAACAATATCAAAGATCTTTTTCTCTAAAACCCTTTAGCCAATGGGAACCAAACTTGCCCACAATAGTCTTCATACATGCCATATTTTTATGGGAGCAAACTGTGAGATTGGTGGCAATTTTAAGGGAGTTTTGAAAAAAATAAGGGAGGTTTTACGTAAACCTGTAATGCAGACAATTTTCACGTATTCTTAGGTTTTTTGAGAACTATAAATGCTTTTGTATTTTGCCACAGCTTGATGTCTTTTTCAGACTTTGATCTTTTGTCTGAATTTTCATGAAAAATAATTTAGTGTTCATTACATTTTATACAATATTTAAAAGATGTGCATTTTGTCAAAACATTAAATAAAACACAAGAGTAGATTTTTATTACAAATAATTTTCTTTCTTTTTTCATTTTATCAATGAAAAAATTTATTCATTAGATACCCACAGTACATATTCAAGACTTTTTATTATTAGGCTACAAGTAAGACTAAATAGAAAATCTATGGGACACAATAAGATCTTATATTGTTAAGTACATTTTTTTATTCAACTGTTCAATGAAAGAATGTGTTTTATTTTTTATCTGGAAAAATAAATAAGTTACACAACAAAAACCTCCTTTCAGATGTTTCCTTTCCATAATCATTTTATTAACGAAAAGTTGTATTCATCCAAACAATCACCAAACAGAAAGTACTGTCAAACATGTGCTTCCAGTTTAATTTGTTTACTTTTTACTTTTACTATTTTAACAATGGACCCTATGGGAAAATAAGTTCATACATATTTTTCTCTGAAACTACTGAGTCAATTGGAACCAAACTCGGCCACAATAGTCATTTGGGTCTTTACATTTGGTATTTTAAAATAACATCTGCATTTAAAAATCAACTCCTGTGAAACCACTTGGCCAATTGCAATGATATTTGGTATGTGTCTTATTCTTGGAGAGTACATGTCAGTCTGCCATATGACTTTTGTCTTTGACCTAAACTTAACCCTCCAGTGACTATGTTTAACTTTTTGGATTAGGTCAGTTTCTCTAAATCTCGAATACTACAATGGTAGGTCAATGATATTTGGTATATAGCTTGATCTTGGATAGTACATCAGTCAGACTGCCTTATGGCTTTTGTCCTTGACCATAATTTCATGGTCCATTGACCAGTTTTTGGATAAGGAAAATTTCTTGGGTATTATACATGAAAAGTCGATGATACTTGGATGTATTGTCTCAAAATTTTGAAATATGGTTTAGTTTTGAAAGGAAATAATATTGAATTTTTGTGATAGAAATAAATATTGTGTAATAAATTTCAAGCATTTATTTAAACATTAGACAATCTGTTGATTTTCATTCTGCAACAACTCTACCTAGGTGAGCTATACAGGCTCCTGGGAGCCTCTAGTTATCATGTACAGAACCTTTGTAGAGGGGTCACCTGTCAAACCCAGTCAGCGGGGATCCTAACGGCCACCCGATTGAAAAAATTGTTGTTTACAAGATTTACTAAAATTATGCTGGTCTCGGAAATTAAAAGTCTTCCAAAAATTATTGAATTCTTAAAACACAACTCTGGTGATATAAATAATAATAAAATAATAGTTAATTTTTTCAAGTTATTTATTTATTTAAAAAATATCCTCAATTTTGACATGAAAGATATCAGAAGCTTATTAGCTCACCTGAGCCAAAGGCTCAGATGAACAATTGGCATCTATCTTCATCCGTCTTGTATAAACTTTTTAGCTCACCTGAGCCAAAGGCTCAGATGTGCAATTGCCATCTATCTTCGTCCGATGTGCGTCATGTATAAACTTTTCACATTTTTTATCAATTCCTCCAAAACTACAGAGCCAAATTGGATGATATTTGACAGTAATGGTCAAGTAAGGGGTTTTCAGATTTGCACAAATGCAAGGATTATGTCCCCTTGGGGCCCCATAAAGGGGAAATTTGTGAAAATCTTTAAAAATCATCTGCTCTAAACCTACAAGAGATATAACTTAGATATTTCATGTAAAACACTATGGGCACCTAGTTTTAGATTTGCACATATTGTAGCTTTAGGGGCCAAAATGAGATAATGGCAAGGTACTTGAGGGGGAAATTGCAAAATTAATGTATTTGTCAATATATTTGAAAACTATAAGCTTTTTGTATGGGCATCATCATCATGTGTATTGGAATACTGTAGGCATTTGCACAACGGTAATTTTGATATATGAATAGAGGTCATAAGTTCAAAGGTCAAGGTCATAGATGTAAACGAATACTGAAATGGTTAATTATGTCAAAAACTTTGAACTCTTTGTGTAGGCATGTATATTAGAATATTGTAGGCATTTGCCTTACGGTCATTTCCATATATGAACGAAGGTCATAGGTTCAAAGGTCAAGGTCATAGATGCAAACAAATACTGAAATGGTGAATTATCTCAAAAATGATAAACTTTCTCTATAGGCATGTATATCAGAATGTTATAGGCATTTACACAATGTTCATTTTGATATATGAATGTAGGTCATAGGTCTAATGGTCAAGGTTATAGATGCAAATGAATACTGAAATGATTAATTGTCTTAAAAACTATAAACTTTTTGTATAGGCATATATGTTAAAATATTGTAGGTATTGGCCTAACAATCATTTTGATATATGAATGAAGGACATGAGTTTAAAAGTCAAGGTCACTGATGCAAACAAATACTGACATGGTTAATTATCTCAAAAACTATAAACTTTTTGTATAGGCTTCTAAATTGTAGGTATTGACCTAATATTCATTGCGATATTTAGATTAAGGTCATGGGTTCAAATTTTTCTTTACCTTTTTAGTTGTTTATAAACAATATATTGTAGCTAGATTTCAGATATATTATATGTAGCACTCTTATGACTAGTTATGTTATAATACATTTGCAAAAAATCCTTACATATAATTGGCCCTTACTGCTGAAAATTTATTTGGACATTCTCTTTAATTAATGTCAATGACCATTGAACCTCTGCATGAGATATGTACTCAGCTGCATGTGAGCATTAAGGCTCATGGACCTCTTGTTTAATATTAGGGTCTCCATGACGATGGAAGTAACTTTGACCATCCTTGATGGTTCCATACATGCATTTATTTGGATTGAGCTATTTCCTACATGAATCCTTAATATTGGTCCAATGTGTGAATATTAAAACAGCCCCATGCTCATAGTCTGCACATTGCACACTACATGAACCCGCTATGTTGTGTTGGGAGCAATGCAAGGTGAACATAACAACCTCCTTTCAGTTACCTGACAACTTCATATACCTGACACTACATTGATGGAGACACTGAACTCCCTGTCTTTCTAATCTTTCGCGAATTTTAGTACTTTCAGTACTTTGATTATTTACTTATATTTACTGTATATTTATTTATTTATTTATTTTATTTTATTTTATTTTATTTTATTTTTTATTGATTTATATAATTTTCTATTTATTTGATTATTTGTTTATGTATTTATTTAGCTATTATTTATTTATTTGTTAATTAATTAATTTATTTATTTCACTGATTGATTGCTTAGTTATGTACAGTGTTGTTATGTGTTAAAGGATGTGTTTTTTGTAAATACCGGTACTTGTCAACATATTAATCATCCTAAATATTTTCTGAAGATATACAATTTGCAACTGACAAAAGTATATCTTAATATCTTAACCTCAGAACCCCCAGACCAAGTGTGATGTAGGGGTGTTTGATATTAAGCTTGGTCCTCCTGTACCAAATAAATATACATGTATACATATACACATATATATAGTATATATATATATATATATATATATATATATATATATATATATATATATATATATATTATACAAATATACAAAAAAAATTAATCAGGAAATTAATCAATGATTATAAAAGAGACTAATATATTTATTATTTAATTTATTTTCAGGGTGTTGTGATTAAATCCAATGCCAATCAGAGATATGCTACAACGGCCATTACAACAACTATACTACGAGAAATAGCAGCTAAAGTAAACGCACCTCTACAGGTACACACATGTTTGTCTCTGTTTTTAATCAGTTTACTGTCTATATACGGTAATCATAGCATGTTGACAACCCTGTTTCAGTTACAGGAAATAAGTGAGTGTTCTACCTTAATTCTAAAAGATCAAGACCAGACATTCTGGTGGTATAACACTCATGGTTTTTGTCAGCGTACCATGTGATTAATACCCCTTAACATTTGTGCGGAACATTTTGGAAAACATTTTTACGTTTAAATTTCCCGGATTAATGTCTATTTTTACAGGAAAATGTGAAATAAAGCAACACCATCATCAATAGAAAAATTGTTCTGCAGAAACTATATGGGTTATCACATGGTGCACTGGAAAACCCTAATCTGTCTGCTATTTACACCACTTACTAAACCATGGCTAGCTCAATTTTGCTACATTCCATTACTTTATTTTCTAAATTTACCACCTGGTAAATTTCACACAACCAAACAGCTGTTTATTTTGTTTGGCACCATGATAGAGAAAACCCTTAAAAACCCCCATTTACACAGATTGCTCCAACAGAGGATCAAATCTGGTCCTCCAGGTAATATGGTAAATGGCACAAGGCAGGAAGATCCTGACTAGAAAGTCTTGCAGTAAATCCCTCTATTTGTTTTACTACATGTATATACAATGTTCAGCACTAAAACGCATCATGACTACCTCAGCTTCTCACATTGGTTAAAATAGGATTGATTTCATTCATGTACTTGCATATATATCTGTACATTATTATGCCAGCAGAACTTTGATAAATTAAACATTGTTTTCTCAAATTACTTAAATGACTGGAAGTTATTATTTTGCCCTAACACACATTGAAGGGTTTTGTGGTTGGTGGAATGTACAACATTCGTCTGTTATTCCTTGCTTCTTTTTTTAAACACATGCATGTGGAGCACTTTGCAAAGTTATTTCTCTTGTCACTACTTCTGGGGTTGCTGAGTTGGTAAAGTGCTTGCTCCATAAGTGAGAGGTCGTGGGTTCCAACCCTGACTGGGTCTAACCAAAGACTTGAAAGTGGGTAATGACTGTTCTTTTGCCAAGCACTCAGCATTATGAAATGAAGTCATGGTTCTTTCAGATGGGAACTTAAAATAAATGAGGTCCTGTGCCATGGTAGGCATGGCATGATAAATAACCCTGCTGTATAATGCCATCATTGCAACACCTAGGTATTTCTGCACCTTTGCTTTTAGCTGGCAACATCTCAATATAAGTGAAATATTCTAGACTGGGACATTAAACAACTTTACTCAATGCCACTTTCTTTCCATTGTTTTACCAACATTTCTTAATTTCAGGATTTTGTCGTCAGAAATGACTCACCTTGCGGATCTACCATTGGACCAATAATGTCCTCAAAACTGGGTATGCCAACTATAGATGTAGGGGCACCTCAGCTCAGCATGCATTCCATCAGGGAGATGTGTTGTACTAGCAGCATACACCAGAGTACAGTTCTGTTCAAGGTAGGTTATGGAATAGTAGACTATTTGGCAGTTCTATCAAGGGTTGTACGGTACCAGTATTAGATGGTTTGTATGTTAAAAATTAATAGTTAATGTTTGCAGCATCTGTTAATTTTTAGGCTTTTCAGTTAAAATATTAACATCTTAATCTTAGTGGAGAGTATTTATAAATGAAAGTTTACCATAAGCTTTTCAATATTAATTAACTCTCTCTCTTTCTCTCTCTCTCTTTCTCTCTCTCTCTCTCTCTCATTTTCATATTTTAACTAGCTTGTAAGCCGTGTGCTGGACAATAACTATTGTATTCCAAAATGTGTTTTAAAATAAAGGTACTACTGTATCCTGTACCGGTATTAGATGGTTTGTATTTTATGAATACAACCATCAACAAATGTAGTACAGTCAAACCTTGAATTATCACTATCATTTGTTAAGTCAGATTTTGGCTTTGAAGGAGACTATAGGTCATAAAAGAAATAAACAAGTTTGGCAATAATTGAAAGGGGCGTCATAAAAACATGAACAATGACAAAGGAAATATTCTTTGGGACTTCAAAATAATGTGGCAATAAGTGAGATGACAAAGTTATCGAGTGGAGGAAACCATTGATCCTCTTCAAGTGAACTGGCAAACTCTCTAACACTAGAAACTGTCCCAAGTTGGATTCAGACCTACTGTGACTGACAGTAAAATTCTCTTTATATCCATAGAAAATCAAATAAATTTGAATAAAGTTTGATATTTTTCACTTACTTGTACCTAGTCGTAACAGGAAATCTGTATGCATATCCGCGATTAGCCCAAAACATATCTGCATAGGGTAAAACGTTGGTGCTGTGGGGATTTAACATGTTGAAAAACCATGCAAATGGCGGATTCTGTTGCGCATATGACGTAAAACGTCACCAAGGACATCACTTCCGGTGTAAACATCGTCATTTTCGCATGTGTAAAATCCCCATACCGCCAACATTTTCCTTTCTACAGACATATATTATGACAATCACGGATGCTCATACAGATTTCCTGTTACGACTAGGTACAAGTAAGTGAAAAATATCAACCTTTATTCAGATTTGTTTGATTTTCTATGGATATAAAGAGAATGAACTGTCACAGTGATTCCTACAGTAGGTTTAGAGGGATTGTGATCCGTAAACATGCACTTTAGACCACTTGATAATTAAATAGAATTTTCCTTCTAGAAACAAAGATTGTACAAGCAATTAAAGGCTTTGTAAAAGCATCTCTTTTGGAATAAAAATTTAGTACATTTTGGGATAAATGGTTTCGTGTTATTGTGTTAAGTCCCCCAAATGAAGTGGGGGACAGTGTTTACTTCATTTCTTCAGCCAACATTTTTTGCTACTATTTCTTGAAAACTATCTAACAGTTCTTTATGAGCCTTCAAAGGAACAATCTTTAGTTGAAGTAGGTGTGCCGTTGAATATTCATATTTTGATCGTGAACATGGTTGGGAAAACAGCGATTTGCCAGTTGGGGTTCGTATTGGAACCCTATCAATATGGCTTCCCATTTTAGCTAGAAATTGATTTTAATTAACATACATGTATTTCAACACGTTTTTTTTTCTCTTTTCAGGCCTTTTTTGAGAACTATCCATCCGTGTTTGCATCTTTGAATTTCTGATGATTGTATGGTTTAAGTGCTCAGTAAATAAATTGTGAATGTAAAGTTAGATATTTATTTTGTTGTGATAAGCAGTAAAAATGTGTTTTAAGCAGTAAATCAACGAACAAATATAGATATTCAGAATATGAGATTATTTGTATAGACAAGACACTTAACCAGACTGGTCTTGTCTCGACCATTGGAATTTGCAAAGATATCAATCAACATAGAAATGAGTATTTTTCCAGAGTTATCTTGTTCAGTCCGTTTCAATCACTTCATGCAATGTAGAACTTAATATACTGTTTAATTGACAAGAGGGCCGGCCACGCCCAAAATGTTCCGAAAAAGGCTGGCATGATTGAAGTTCACACAAAAATAATGAAAAAAAACAGCCTAAATTTTGCCATTTAATGATGTCACTGACATTAGTATGTTGTTAGTTGCTGTGAGGCTGCTTTGGTACGGTGATGGCAGCCAGTGTCGGAACATAAAAGGCATGGCCGGCTACACATCAATTTATGAAATAATAATTTTAAGCATATATTCAAGATTAAATGAAAGATTGTACTACATCAATTTAAATGTTTTGTAATGAAATCAATTATTTAGTAAATACAATTAAACGATTTAATATACTTGAATAAAAATTTCAACTTCGTTAAATGTTATTTGTGTTATATTCAAAAGATTCGAATGGAGTGATAGTGTTTTAAGACCCTGTCAGTTATTTCATTTACACCAAGTCAGTCAGTTCTGGAATGGTGGAGGAAACCAGAGTATCCAGAGAAAACCAGTAAACATTTGACTTGCAAACTGACAAACTTTCCCATACTAGAATCTACCCAAGTGGGATTCAGACCTTTGCAGCGAAAGGCACTCTCATCCGCAAGCAAGTGCTTTAAACCTATTAGGCACAGGCTCCAATATTTAACATGTTCAAAGAAACATTGAAAGCAATGACTGAAATTAGGATACTACAAGTATATGTGAAGAAACGTTTATGAAAAAGAAATATTTGCAATTTTCAGCGACTCTTGTACTGCGAATATATCTTCTCAGCGAAAATTATTTATTTTCTCTTGGTTTACTTCCTTACAGTTGTAACCATGAAAATTTCTTGCCATGACATAGTTTAGAAGTTTAGCAGTTTCTTACTGCTAATATTTCATCTTATACAGTACTTAAACAAAAGTATCCCTTTTTGTCACAATACCCTGTATATATGTACTTGTCAAGTACAAAGGGAAGTAAGTAACTTGTGGTAAAACAAAAATAGTGATAAGATATGCAAGTCACACAATGTATGAAAGTGGAGATAAAAAGACCAAACTTCAAGGCCACTTTGACTTATTTCTGTCTCTCCGTGAGGAGAATTGGGCCGTTAACAAGTTCTCTCAAGGCCACTTTGAAGGGTGATAAAAACATTAAACAGATTTTTGGCAAGTTATAACCCATGTACCCTGTCAAAGATTAATATACCCTTCATATATGGCTCTGGGTACATAAATCTTCAACAGCATATATATATGGGGCCATGTAACCTGCAAAAAAAATATAAAACTTTTTATGTAAAGGAATAATGGTAAAATATATCTATGAAAAAGTATTTTATTTATTCTTTGTTCTTTTCAATAATATTTATAAAATCAATAAATAATCAAGTACATGTATAAATGATACAATGAACGATATAAAATATATAAGCAGACAACATATACAGAAATTCAACAATGTACTTAATGATAGTCACGATTAAATTCATACAATCATGTACATTTTACAGTCCAATCTGCCTTAAAGACCACCTCTATATAAGGAACACTTGCTTATAAAGGCCAGTAGAACTGTATCCCAATTGTTCTTTATTAAAGTTATTGGAACCTGTATATAAAGGCCACCTGCCTAAATAGGCCTTTACTGGTTCCTTTGGTGGTCTCTATATACAGGTTTAACTACATGTAAATCTGTCACCCTTCAAAGAAATTTCTCAACTTGCCAAGGCACACGGAAATATTTTTGTAAATCTGCCAAGATATATAACCAAAGCATCATGGAAATCATAGTTAACAATGCTGAACTACAAACGTTTTGAAGGGTGACAAAATGTTATATGTGGTTTTGGCAGGTTACATGGCCCTATTTATCTTATCAAAAATTGATTACAGTCCAACCTGTTCTCTATAGAAGGGCCACCTTCTTATAAAGGTCAGTAGAATTGTATCCCAATTGTTCTTTATTTATATTATTTTACCCTGTATATAAAGGCTACCAGTCCATAAAGTCCACTTTTACTGGTTTCCTTGGGTGGTCTTTATAGACAGGTTTCACTGTATGTAAATTTTTCACAGGGTACATGGGGCGATGTAACCTGCCAAATGCCTGTATAGCTTATACGTATATCAATTACCTGGACAAACGTGTTCATAATAATTATTGCAGTGCATAAAAACAAAAAACTGTTGCATTTTTATAATTAAAAGCCTAATCTGAAGAACATTTAGATGAAATGAAGTGAAAAATAGACTGATCACACATATATACATATATCATGAAAGCAAAAAATATGAAGAAAAAAAACAGGAGAAATGTTTTGATGTGTCCTTAATGGTGAGATATGGTTAGAATTTGAAATCATAACTCTCTTCCTCTACTGCACAGAGATAAAACATTATTAAATGTACATGAATCAGAAAGACTTGAATCTCTATATACACCCCCCCCCCTTTATTCATGATTTGGGCAGAAGTTTTACAATTTATAAACAAATAAATCATGATAATAATAACAGTATAGGTAAACAACATTGACCTGTCCGCTTGACCTTTGATTTAAATATTTATCACGGACCAAGTTCATCCATGTATAAGGAGCACAGGTGTTTATTTGGTCTACATAATGCGAACACTTATCATGTACCTTGAGTACATACTATTAACAATGAATCCTACTACAACCCATTTATTGGGTGGATCCTTCTATATGAATATTCCTAATGAAAGGTCAAGTGGATAGGTCAATGTTGTTTACCTATACTAGGAGTGAACAATATATTCCTCCACTTTCCACTTTGTCTGGGGGACAAATTAATGCATGAATTCAAGATTAATAACTGAAACTTCTACAAAAATTAATATTAAAAGTGTGTGCAACAAAAAAATGAAAACAAGAGTCGCATGAAAAATTCTGATTTTCCTATTGCCAGTAACAATTCATTTGAAGCTGAATGGACTATGGATTTAAATATCTTGCTAAAACTACATACATGTACATGTACCACACAGCCTGGCTGAGGCTCAAATATGTGACTCTTAAACCATGATTTTCCATAAAATCATTATTAGAACAATATAGTATAAAAGTATATATATAAAAACAAAGTAGCTGTACATGACTGCAACACAACGTTAAACACATTTTTCATAATTACAAAATTAAATTTTAACATGACCAAACAAAAGATTTCTTAGTACGGACTGTTCCTTATCACATACTGGTACTCATATATGCATATACAGAAAACCTGTATATAAAGACCACCTGAGGTACCTAATATTATTGAATTTCTGATTGATGTGATGCAAATGAACCTTGAACACTAACTTGCTGATAGACAGTACTTACACAGAGGTGGTTGCTAAAATATGCTTTACTATACCCACATAACCCATGGAACCTATTACTATACTGACATAACCCATGGAACCTAAGAAATACAGACTTTATAAACAATTGGTCTTTAAACAGAGCTTATTTCTGATAGACATATGGTAGACTGGTCTTAATTGTTAAGTGGTATTTATATAGAGGTGATTACAGCTGGTTTTACTGTACCCACTTAAGCCATGGAAATGAAGAAATATGACTTTATAGACAATGGGTTTTTAAACGATTCTGTTACTGATTGACATTGGTATAAAATGACTTTAAAACGCTGGTCTAGGCGGTATTTATATAGAGGTGATGGCCAACCACTGGTTTTACTGTTCCCACATGACCCATGGAACCTAAGAAATATGATTTAAGATGGTGTTCCAAAAGTGGTACAAAATGCCTTTAAAACATTTGTCAACTTGTTGTAATGATTGATAAGTGGAATTTATATAGAGGTGGTTGCTAAAAGCAGGTGTTACTGATATGACTGGTTTTTCTGTTGCAAAAAATTTTTTTAATCAATGGGTTTAATGAAAAGTTATCTTAAGAAAGAGGAGGTCACTATAGCAGTTTTTACTGTATTCACATAACCATTACATATACACTTTATATATAAAGAAATATTTGCTCAGATCTACCACACTGACAACAAATAATGGATTTCTTTCATCTCCCACATGAAACCAGGGTCCCGGTGGCCAAGTGGTCTAAAGTGTGTGATTACAGACCACAGCGCCTCTCACTTTCTAGGTTTGCATCCCACTTGGGACAAATGCAAGTGTAGGAAAGTTTTCTAAGTTCGCTTGCCAAAGGTCAGTGGCTTTCTCAGATTTCCTCCACCATCCCAAAACTGATATAAGTGAAAGAATCTTGATTGGGGGTGAATGAGATTTGGATATCCAAAACATGCAATTTTCCATTGAAAACTTCTATATTTCACAACATTGCTGAGGAGTACTTTCCATAACAAAAAAAAATGAAAAAAGCTCAGCACAGAATGCCAAATTAAATGGTATGACATGGAACATTACAGCTTCATGTTCTTCATCATATAATATGATTGTATATAGCAAATAATAATTTCCTTTTTTGTGGCTCTCCCAAGGTCCACAGTCTCACTAATTATAAGAAGACTTACAGAATCAATATAATTTTAAAATCAATCATCAAATGTTCTTTTATATCAAATCAAGATATTTAATAATAAATCAACTTTCCTTCGTTTCAAGCATTTTGATTGGTCAAATTTTTCTGTTATGTTTGCATGAATGAATTGGCTCTCAGTGACATCATCTTATGGATGACGACAGAGGCATTTGAATTTGTACGCCCCAGCGAAGTTATTTTTTACTTGCTATGGCAATATTGTTATTTAAATTATTGATTTGTTGTTGAAAAAATTTCTTTAAATTGAATTATAAGAAATGAAGTTAATGTTTCTTTTTGTTATTGAAGCATGAAAGAATCGGACATTGCACACGAAACATAATTCCGTAATACTTCCATAACAAAAAGAAAAATTAACTTCATTCCTATAATATAACTGTCTAGAAATGGTGTTTATATAGTAAGTTATGATTTGTTTGTTTTGCACAGCAATGGAACTTACAGCACTTTAAACACCATTTCACTAGACAATTCACTAGACAGTTCAATGGTTATTTTACATTACATTTTGCATTGAAAATCTTATTTTGGTGTTTTAATCATGAAACATCACAAAGGTAAATATTTCAATTTAATTCCTATTTTAGATCTTTGCATACCACTATTATGCAGAGAGAAAGCGAGAGTTTTCGTCTAAAATACATTTTAATACATGATTGTTTAAAGCTTAGATTTTTCTATCATAAGATTTCCATTTCCAAATATGTTATTTGGATCTAAATGGTGTTTCACAGCCCTCAAAGTTCCGAGTCCAGTCTCGCCAACTGTCTTCTTCAACCATCTTTGTCGTAGCTTTCCCACTGAAAACATAAATTACGAAATTAATCATTATTTCACAAGCAATTAGATCAAAAGACATTAATTCTCACTAAGAAGTGTTGCAAAGTGATTAAAACACTCAAGGAATAAGACAAGGGGACATAATTTTAACTTAAGTAGTGCCAAGTGGTTAAAACTCTCAAAAGTCAAGGTTTTGAGGTCCAAACAGATTGTGTCTTGAACAAAAAATTTAATCTAAATTGCACCAGTGCATTCACTGCTTGCATTTCATCCAAGAGAGAGCCCAATACTCTCAGCCACTATACAATAAGATTTAGTGGGTTGGACTCCATTGCAACAAGTGAGGAAATATTTTTCATCGTCTTAGGAACATGTGCTTGTATTTATATTAATCCTTGGGATTAGTTAATGATAAATATATATTGCATCATAGTAAACAGCTGCAAGGATTGTCTAGTTGCTTCTTATACAATGTACTTGTATTATATATTATACTAGTTTTAATTTTACAGCACTAGACGGCCATTTCGGTATACAATTCCTCATCAGTAGTGCTAGGAACAAAACTATGAAACCAAAATTGTTTTCAAGATGTTAAAAATATTTAAGATTTCATAGTGACTGACCAGATGAATATCTCCACACCACAGGTGGTGGTAAGTCATTTGGCTTGCAGTATTAGCTATGACCCTGGTCCATCACACATTTTTCAGAACTCTTCTGATTTATGTGTGAAAACTTTATTCTATAACAACATTTGAATCATTCAATCAATCCTTGAATCAATCCTTCTTAAAACTATTAGAATCAATATGTTCCTACCTCCATGATGATGTGAAATACTGCCTCCATTAGCTAATATCTCATCCCTGGCACTAGCCTAAAATGTAAATATTTGTAATTAAAATGATATAGTTATACTTTGTCTTATTACAAATGGCATATTTTTATGATATTAGTACAACAAGAATTATGGATGATCTATTTTTGCAATCTACACAGCCAAATTTTGCTTATCGAGCTTATATGTTAAACTTACATGAAATTTTTCACGTGAATCTCATGTGAATTGAGATTCACGTGAATTTCACATGAGCAAAAATTGGCTGTGTACAACATATCTTTTCTTCCTTCAGGGCCTTGGTATTTGAGTGGTCTAACTTATGATTGACGGATCACAGAACATCAGCCTTCTTAGTTTCAAAGCCCACTTAGACAGATTCCTGTGTAAAATAGTTTCCTCAACACTCCTGAAGTCTATCTTTCTCCTTCTATTTATCATCAAATGATTCGTAATGTTTAAGTTAAATTGAAAACACATGGCAACAAATCAAGGTTTTACTGTACTGGTATGTATGCTTTGGTGACCGAGTGGGCTAAAGTGCCTCTCACTGCCTAGGTTAAAATTCAATTTGGAGCAGATCTTGGTGCAAAAAAGTCTCAGTTTATTTACTGAATGGCCTATTCCAGACATTCCAATTTTTTCTTGATTCTTTAATGGATGATCTCAATATAATTGAAAGAATCTAAAATGGGACAAGAAACTTCCCACTCCATTCCCTTCCACTTTTCACTAATTTTTTTTTTCAAATGGTGAACTTTTTATTGACAAATTGACATATCACCAGCCACGCCCTCAATGTTCCGACACTGGCCGCCATCACGGTACCAAAGCAGCGTCACAACAACTAATAACGTACTAGTGTCAGTGAGGTTATTAAATGGCGCAATTCAGGCCGAGTTTTCTTTCTCTTTGCCTGTAATTCAAGCATGCCAGACTTTGTTGGAACATTGTGGGCGTGGTCAGCGATATGTCAATTATTTAATCAAAACGTATCTTTATCATGTTCATACCTCTATATCTTCATACATCTGTACAGGATTTGATATACCTCGATAATTAAAGCCAAAATAGAAATATACACAAGCTCCTGCATCATAAGTCTGTGTAACTCTGAAATTATAACATAAAACATATTGATATAAAACAAATAATGACTGAAATTTGATGCCATTTAACAAGTGTCCCCCAAAGTATTCCCAACTTTGAAATCCCTAACTCAATTTATTGCCAAGCCCCTTCATAATGCCAAACGCTAATTTCAACAAATGAGTGCAATGAGTTCCTTGGTATAAGCTTTAATCGGAATCTTTTGTAAAGAGGCATCAAGTTTAAAACAAGAGCAGTCTCTTGAAAGACATTGCTGAGTTGTTATTTGTAAGATTTGACCTTTTTATATTGACTTATGCACCTAAATTTGATATCTGACACATGGTCACGTGTTGGTTTAAATTTGTTCCAAGTTTGATCAAAATCTATCCAAAGACATGGAAGATATGGAGCAGACACGAATGAACAATGAACATCCAGATAGACTCACAAAATGATGCCGTTACATGTATGTCACCCTTAACTATGTTTCTATCGCCCTTAACTATGTCTCGGGGGTATAATCAATGGGATTGATGTTGCAACAGAATCTGCATTATCAATCCCTAACCTTTAAGTAACTACATTGTACATACCTGCAGGTGATGTATGGAGGAAACTGTATACCTCTTTCTTTACATTCTCTGTGTAATCTATCCTTAACATTTGTACACAGATCTAAACATCTGAAATATATTTACACATTTATTACCACATTAATAGATCTGAAATTACCTATAGTTTTATGTGCAAGCATAAGTTTTTTAGCATGAGAAAGTTTTCACAAGACAGGAAATCTGCAATGATGCAGGGATCAAGATTAGCAGGGGTCCAGCACCATAATGGCTCCAATAACATGGGCACTAAAGGTTACATACTTTAGGTACAGGTATTTATTACAACTTTTTTTTCAGGGGTGAGGTGTGCCCCTAGCTCAAAATAGTCAAACTTCATCCCTGTGATTATGAATTCTCATATAAATCTTGCTTGGTCTACTCCCTGGTAAATTAAAATTACAGAAGAAGTAAAACCTGAATTGGTAAATTATTAGGTTGCATGTCTATAATCAAGCCTGCGAGTCTCATTAGCTACCCGGTATTAGATTTTGTTTGAATATACATGTAAGAGTTTACAGTTAAACCTGTCTATAAAGGCCACTCAAGGGAACCAGTAAAAGTGGCCTTAATGGGTAGGTGGCCTTATGTACAGGTCCAAATAAAACAAATAAAGAACATTTGGGATACAATTCTTCTGGCCTTTATAAGCAGGTGGCCCTTATATAGAGGTGGCTTTTAAGGCAGGTTGGACTATACAATATTTTGGCATAAAAGAACAGACATTGCAATTGCCTATTTAATAATTTGTTAAATGATGCCATTTTACAAACTTTATTGTCATTTGTCTAGTACCTGGAAATTACAAAGTCTCGCTGGTCTCAGGATGTTATATACAAACCTAATAAGGTAATCGGTAGTTGGGGTTTCTGGTGCATAAAACATTTTGGGGATTTTTTTTTCTTTCTATCAATATTGCTAATACATGTAGCTGTATTAACAAGGAAATCATTATTTTTTATAGAATTAGCTAGATTATCTTTCTATCAATATTGCTAATACATGTAGCTGTATTAACAAGGAAATCATTATTTTTTATAGAATTAGCTAGATTATCTGATTAAATACACATATGTAATTGGAGAAAACCTGCTATAAGTTACCATGACAACACTTACCTGTCCCATGGTACTGATGTCTCAAATGACTCAGAAACAATATAATACTCAAATCCTAAGTCCTGAAAAGATACAACACAACAAATTATACATACTAGGTGAAAAAGGACAATTCTGTGTGCATATTTGAAATGAAAATAGTATTGTAGTCAACAATTACTTTTTCAACAAAAAATTAAAATCATCAGTTTAAGCAATTAAAATATTTTACTCTCATGCATTTTTTTTAAAATTTGGTTTTATTTCAAATTTCATGGTATCAGAGTGAAACACTGATTGGTTATTTCTTTTATCTATCCTGGTAAATTAAATTTAAAGTCATGATCCTGGGGTTTGGCAATTAAAATTTTTCAGCCTTGCATAAAAATATTTTAAATTTGGAATCTCAAAAATATATTATTTTTCAATTTTTTCAGTCTACCACAAAAAAATTTAACTTTCAAACTAAATATTAAAGAAAAATACATGTACTTGTAGAAAGAATCCAGAGAGCAGCAAATGCCACCAGATAGTAGAGGTTGTCCCATAAACTTAACAATAGACTGACAGACACAAGCACCAGGTGTATCACAAATTTTAAGGTCATGTACAACCTGCTCTCAAGGCAGACACTGACTGATCCACTGAGGCAGTCAAACGTGAAGTGACTTGACTAGACGACATGTGAAATTTCTTTAATGTGATACTTACTCTAAGATAAGCTATAACAAATGTTAACATATATCCTCTTTCACCATTGTCTGAACCAGCAGCTAAACCACTGTAAAGAAAAAAGTTTTATGGAAGTTAAAATCTTCATCAGTGATAAATTTCCCTGCAGTTGTAGGTTTGTTAAATCAAATACTCGACAATATACAATTAATATGTATCATCATCGTTTTAATATCTTTTAAAGATAAAATTCAATACATTTATTGGGGTCATCAGTAGTTGAGTCATCTAAAGCACAAACTTACTGATCACAGTGTCTCTTACTGCCTTGGTTCAAATCCCACTCAGGACAGATCCTAGTGCAAGAGAGTTTGTCAGTTCACTTGCCAAAGGTTGGAGGTTTTCTCTTGGCACTCCAGTTTCCTCCACCATCCATGAGCTGACTGCATTGGTACAAGTGAAAGAATCTTCACTGGGGTGTAAAACTTCATTACTCCGCTCAAATACTTTTATTGAAAGAGACTTAAATTTTTCTAGATTAAAATACTGGTAGTCATTTTTAGCACTAATATATTGACAACATACCCAAACTGTGATGCAATTTCATATACTCTCTTTTCTTGAGCAGCAACTTCCTGAAAGA
Source organism: Anadara kagoshimensis (assembly GCA_021292105.1). Taxonomy (NCBI): domain Eukaryota; kingdom Metazoa; phylum Mollusca; class Bivalvia; order Arcoida; family Arcidae; genus Anadara; species Anadara kagoshimensis. The sequence continues at coordinate 21,479,734 of CM037867.1, read as the reverse complement.
TTAAAGTCACAACATTTAGACCTTGCTATAAATTCCATCAAAGTACATTGTTCTGAACAACTGATTATTTTGCACTTTATGTTTGCAAATAATACAAATTATGGATAATTTTGTAATACAATGCATCTTCATATAATTATCATATCATTCAAATAGTTGGAATCATTTTTATATAAAATCAACTTGTCTATCTTAAGTTAATGGGTCTTGATTCAGTATGTACATGTATGTGTAAATTTTCACATTATTATGTGTCAATGAAAGATAGTTAATAAATACAAGTAGGTCCTTTAGAGAAATTAAACATGGCTTTTTTGAAGTTGAATCAAAAGAAGAAAAGGTCAGAATTGACAGGTGGCCAGTTAGCCCAATCAGTAAAGTGTCATATTAGAATTTAGAAGGTCCCAGTTTTGCCACAATGTTTCCCTTTCCTGTTACAATTGTAACAAGACTAGTAGAATATGTGGAGTGCCAACACCATGCTGTTACTGTGATGCTTCTGTAATTGTCAACAGACAGATCTTGGTGATGCTGGTTCTGAATTTGGTGTAGATAGTAAATGATTAGGCAAAACACCAATATCTGCTTGTGGTTGTATATTTCATGATGTGTTGGATGTGGTCAAGTTTTTGGTATAGCTGACCTTCATACGGACTTGTCTAGACCTATACCATGACATAAAATTAACAACTGATAGCAGGCATTGGCTTTTTGCCTCATTATCCAATTGTGACAAGAACTTTGAACATTATCATAGCAATAGCCCACAATCTAAGTTCTATAATTACCTCTTTTGTTCCTTCAAACAGTAAAGTAGCCACACTTAGTTTATATGGGTCAAATCCTTTAATTTTTGTGACATATAATTTCTTTATTCCATCTACAAAACTTGTAAATAAGGAATTACTCTCTGGTTTTAATGCTGAACCTGAAATATATGTATTTAATATTTACATACTGTATTACAAAGGAAAACTAGAAAAACTGTGAGCCACAAGCTCACAAAAAATCCATCGGATCAAATTTTGAAATAGAAGGTGCACATCTACATGTACATTGTATCACAAAGATTGTGTGAAAGTTTCATGAAAATCCATTGAAGGGTTTAGGAGGAGTTGCGGATAAGAGATAGGTACTGTAAGGTATAATGGAAGGAATGACCGACACACGGACGGACATCCCTATCACTATATATGCCCCCACTTTTTAAGTGGGGGTATAAAAACATCTCATTATAATTCCCCTTCATTACTTTGCCACCTAACTTATCACCACCATATTTTGAAGTTCCAGAGTCTGTTTCTTTACATTTGTCTTTATTTTACTAGTATAAGTTCTCAGAACATCTATATCTACAAACCCTTTATTGCTCTAAAATCTTGCAAAAAACAAATGGTGGCATTGATTCATGATTTTACTATAAATATTTGTTGTGTAATACATTATACAATTATTGACTTTTGATGAGGTAAACAAGGGTTTATCAACCTCAAACACATTATATTTACCGAGGACATAGGCCGAGGTGAATGTTATGTTTTTGAGGTTGATAAATCCTTATGTCTATCGAATCGAAAGTCAATAATTGTTTTATTATATGACCAATGATTTTTATCACCTTAGTATTATGTTTTACAGTATAAAACGTAAAAATTACCTTTTCTTTTTTCAATTTTACATCACATAACGTTGTATGCGTTTTTGCGTGGTGAACATTACCCATTGTTACCTCACATAATTTTGCGTGCGTTTTTGCACGGTAAACATTGCCCATTGTAACGTCATAAAAACATCGCATGCTTAATTGCGTGGTGAACATAATAATTTATCAAGCTCACCAAATGCCTTTTAAACCAATCAGAAAAGGGCAAAATCATTGGCCATATAATAATAAACATTAATTGTTAAAACAAATCCACCTCAGATCCATATCTGTATGTGTCTTACCATGTCATATTCACTGTAATAACAAACAAAAAACTTGATACTAAAACCATCAAAGTACATACCAGTGAATATTTCTATTTATACAGTATCAAATTATGAATACATACCAAACTGAAACTGGTCATTATCCATCAATCTAATAGAGGCTGGAGCACATCTCTGAAATAAATAAATTTTAGAGCAAGACTTAACTAAATATAGAAAACATTTTATCTAACATTAAACTAGTTTTTCTATCTGATTTGACGAAATACAAGTTTTATCGAATACACATGATACAGAATCTTGGCGGTAAAGTGCACATGCACTTTCTCATGGTGACGTCATTAGGGAGTCAATGTAAATAATGACAGTGGTTTTCTGTGGTAAAATGTAATTTTTTCAACTAAAGTATTGTTTTCTATTATTTAAAATAACCTAATTGAAAATGTTAGATAAAAATATTATATACACAGTGTGTATGTACAACCCTTCGTATCAGGTCTCAGGTCTCGTCCTGATACTGAGGGTTGTACATACACACTGTGTATATAATATGTATGTATAAAACTTAAAGCAAGTATCCCAGGAAAGAGGTGTGTTATCAGCATTTAGCTGTTACCATGTGTACCGGTACTTGTCAGTATACATGTAATTTCCATGTTATTGAAGATTGATTGATTAAAAATTTTCATTTCTCCAGTGTGCTCAAGACAATGTGCAGAAAAGGTCCATTAGCATGATATGCCTACCGTGACAAGGGGCATTGGATTTTAAGGTTTCTACTGAAAGATCACATGTTATTGAAGAGAATACTGAGACAGCAAATGATCCCAAATCAAATGTACACACTGTCCCCTACACATGTCCATTAAGGTCTGTCAAGCTTATTTTTCTATGGAAGAAATGAGTTGAAGGTAAACCTGTATGTCTGGTACTCAACTACACTTCATAAGAAAGTTATTCTGGAAGTTAAAAAATTCCTTCAAATGATTTTAATCAAGTTGCAGGTAAACATGTAAATCTAAGCCCCCATGCATTAATATATGTAAAATGTAATATTTTTTCGAAAAAATTAAATTACAGGCAAAGAAGTCAGTAACAAAATGTAAAACTTCCCTGCATATTCTGAAAGTTTGATGAAGTTCCTCTGAACAATTTAGTGAGAAAAATTCCATTTTCGTCTGAACAGTAAATATAATTTGGACTCTTCTTTTTAAATTAATATTTTCTCTAAGTTGATTTTGTAAAAAAAAAAAAAAACCCTATACCTGTCTTGCTATTTCTCGAAGGCACTTCACACCATTTTCAAAGTCTGGGAATACTATAGAGCCATACTTCTTACATTGAGGCAATGGACGTATCTTCATGGTGACTTCCGAGACAACCCCTAATGTACCTACAAAAAACAAACTCAAATATAACTGTATGAATTTGAAATCAAATCAAAATCTCCATGTTTAAGTCCCTAGATTCCACATAGAACCATGTCATAATGACTTCTGAGACGACCCCTAATGTACCTACCCAAAAAAAAAAAAAACACAAATACATTTTTGTCTGAGATAACTCCTTACGTAACTTCAAAAACAAGACACATGTGATTGAATGAAGCAGAAAAAGTTAGTCTTGAGATGGCATAGATCCATGTTTTTGGAAATGCCATACATTATTGTGAAAGCACACAGCTTAACATAGTGGTCAACAACAAGAGTGAAGTAATGGTGCCAAGATTCTTTCACTAAAATTGAGATGGTCAGTTCTGTGATAATAAGCAAAATGGTGGAAGAAAACTGGAATACCAGAGTAAACCACAAACCTTCAGCAAGTGACTGACAAACTTTCTCACTTGTTTAATAAGAGGAATTTAATCCTAGGCAGTGAGAGGTGCTTTGATCTCCAGCTTGCTTAGAACTTACAAAGTAAAATCATTGGTAAATTGGTTTAATGTATTTAACTCAATGTTGTGAGGTATGCAGAATTATTTGAATAACAAGAATCGTTATTTAATTAACCATGGTACGGGTTGGGTATAGAGTTTTGGTAAATCGGGTACACAAATTGGTACCCGTGATAGCTAATTAATGGATCGCCGGCTACACCCACAATGTTCAGACAAAGAGCTGGTATGCTTGATTTATATGCAAAAAGAATTAAAATTCTGCCTGAATTTTGCCGTTTAATGATGTCACTGGCACTAGTATGTTGCCATGACGCTGTGATGGCGACCAGTGTTGGAACATAATAGGCATGGCTGGCGATACATCAATTACTATAGTCCATACCCTCTGATCCCATTATGAAGTGATGTATATCAGGTCCTGATGACATCCTCGGAACTTGACAGTTTTTCTGCATTACACCTTTGGGTGTGACTAATTTAACATGGACTATCTGTAAAATGAAAAACATGTGTATGCTCATTATATAACAAATTTTCTATTATCAAAATAAAAGTACAGTCAAACCTGTCTATAAAGGCCACCCAAGGGAACCAGTAAAAGTGGTCTTTATGGACAGGTGGTCTTTATATACAGGTTCAAATAATATGAATAATGAACAATTGAGATATAATTCTACTGGCCTTTATAAGCAGGTGACCCTTATATAGGGGTGGCCTTTAAGGCAGGTTGGACTGTACATATATGAAAAGCAATTTTTAATGAAAAGTTTAAGTAAACTGAACTCATTTTACAAATTTTGTCTCAAAGATAGTGAGTGGAATAACCATGGAGTTGTATGCCTCAATTAAATAACAAATGTGAAGTTGTTTTTGTACATACTTGTGTACTTGCTTACTTACTTTACTCAGTCAGTTTCAATCCCTTCTTAGTTGTAAGCGTCACTCTCTAGCGGCCACAGGTGGCCTACTCTTTTTCAAACTCTACAGAAGTGTTTATAGCGTAAACTGAGACACGGGACTTCGGTTTTGAGTCACATCAAAAGGACTATACTAGTATTTTTGCTATTTACAGCTCTAATATGGGCAGGAGATGAAAATCATCTCAGAATATTTCAAAGTCATGAGTAAGATTCGAACCTACAACCCTTGAATTCTAAAGCCAGTGACAGTACCATTTGGCAATGTCCGCCCATAATTGACATGATCTAATTGGTCAAAAATAAAGGTTGAGAAATATAGTGATTAATAGAAGAGCTTTTTTATTCAACAGAAAACTATCAGTCAAACATGCTCATTAGATTTCTGATGTTTATTGTTTTACACAACCATGAAAGAATTTTTAACACAAAATAATTCAATGTGACAATCACAATGTTATACTTACTAAATCTTCAATATTTCCATAAATATTTTTCTTCATTCCTGATGCCCTGGTCGCCACCCAACCACCTAATGAACTAAATTCCATGGAATCTGGTTCATGCCCTGTACAAAATCCCTTTTCTGCTAACTAAAATTCATAATAATGACAGATAAATAAAAAATTCTAAAATGTTTCCATAAAATCTTTCAGAAATCTAGTTTTATTGGAGATGATCTAATGATAAAGTGTCCTTCACCATAAGTGACTAGACAGCCCCTAGCTAGTAATCTGCAAACAAATACGGTTTAAAGTTTTAGAAATAACCTAGGTTTTAGATATTGTAAAATTGATACCATCCGACCTTCATAATGTTGTACAACCAAAGTTCTTCTGCCCTTTCATGCAGGTGGCAGTTTTACACAGAATATAACCATTGCATCAATATAAAACAAATTGTAATGTTGTACAACCGAAGTTCTTCTGCCCTTTCATGCAGGCTGGCGGTTTTACACAGAATATAACCATTGCATCAATATAAAACAAACTGTAATGTTGTACAACCAAAGTTCTTCTGCCCTTTCATGCAGGTGGCAGTTTTACACAGAATATAACCATTGCATCAATATAAAACAAATTGTAAATTTTGTACAACCAAAGTTCTTCTGCCCTTTCATGCAGGCTGGCGGTTTTACACAGAATATAACCATTGCATCAATATAAAACAAATTGTAATTTTGTATTGTAACAAGAAATGAAGAAAATCAACGATGTTTCAAACAAAAATATTATGATTGGTGAGAAAAATGTCTCCCAAGTTTTAATTAATTTTTTCAAAAATATGTGTATAAATATATGTTAGTTACCCTTCTTTCTAAATCCTGACCAATTATTCCAGCTTCACAACATGCTGTTAAATTCTTTTCATCAACCCATAAAATTTTGTTCTAAAAATTAAAAAAAAAATTGTACTGGTAGTCTAATAGATACATGTATACTTTACAATCATATAACAATCCATTACGAGTGTCCATGTAGTACAGCTTGTTCCTGAATCCAGTTTAAAGTTTGTTTTGTGTTGTATTCTTTGTATTTAATGATGAATAAATATCGTTTAAACTACTGTAGGAAGCACTGTGACTGTGACAGTGAAATACTCTTTATATCCATAGAAAATCAAAAAGATTTGAATAAAGATCGATATTTTTCAATTACTTGTACCTAGTCGTAACAGGAAATCTGTATGCGCATCCGCGATTAGCCCAAAATATATCTGCATAGGGAAAAACGTTGGCGCTATGGGGATTTAACATGTTGAAAAACCATGCAAATGGCGGCTTCTGCTGCGCATATGACGTAAAATGTCACCAAGGACATCACTTCCGTTGTAAACATCTGTCATTTTTGCATGTGTAAAATCCCCATACCGCCAACATTTTCCTTTTTACAGACATACTTTATGACAATCGCGGATGCGCATACAGATTTCCAGTTACGACTAGATACAAGTAAGTGAAAAATATCAATCTCTATTCAAATTTATTTGATTTTCTATGGATAAAAAGAGAATTTCACTGTCACAGCCACAGTGGTTCCTACAGTAGAGTCAAGTTTTCTGGTCCTTGTTTTTCATGTTATGACAGTGTAAAAACAAAGTTCATAGTTCCATGTTTCTTTCATTCCTAAGTTTGATCACACACCTGACAGGTATATCAAGCTAAACAGAAGGTGCTTACCCTTCTAGAGCACCTGACCTCACTTCCCAGGTGGAAGTTCATGTGTTAAGCTAAAGTTGCAACTTCAAAGGGTTTTTTTTTTACTTTGCTTTCAGATTTTGGTTTGGACATAGATTGGTATGTTTGTTTTTAATCTATTAGCCAAGGAGACTATTGTAAAATAACCAGTCCTTTCCTAAATGTTACCAATCTCGAACACTCAGACTGGCTGTTATTTCAAACACTGATATTGACTTCATAAAAAATAACTAAATACAAAATGTTGAAAGAAATACCATTTGTGATGTATCAAGGGAGATAATCATTCTTCTTTCTTCAGGGGGACATTCTAGAGCACCGGATACACTGGTCCCACCTAGTAAATAAATGTGAATAAGAACTTAATATGTAAACAAGGTGACATTCTAGAGCTCTGGTTCACCTAAAAATAAAACAGAACTTATGTAAAGCATATCAACATGATCAATTAGAAAATATTCACTTTCTTAATCTTATTAATATAAAAGGAAATGTGAAGTCAAATGGACCTGCAGTTTTTTTGGGTTTTTTACCAATACTAATCTTTATATGATAACTTCATTGCATGTGCACCTTTTAGTGTCAATATTGGACTTTCAAATCTCATGTGGGACCCGCCAAAATGAAGGCAAACTGTTCTGGACTTTCCGTTACAAAATATTAATTTTGAAACCCTGCTTGTCCAGAAACAACCTTCCAAGGAAATGATAAATGGCTGATATATAGACAATCTTACCTCCAAATGGTATTATAACCACATTATGTTTACATGCCAAATCTACCAATCTTACAACCTCATCATGGGATTCTTAAAATAAAACAAAATACAATTATTGTTAAGTGGGAAATATCAATGTTTATTTTAGATAGTGATTTGAAGATTTGGCAGTAAAACGGATGTAAAATAGAGGAAAGAAATTAATTTGAACAAATATCATGGCAATATATGAGGTTGGCAATATACATATTGAGTTGAGTAATGGTGTTAAACTTCCGAATCAAGAATATTTCACTTATATCCAGATGTGGCCAGCTATAGGCGAAGATGCAGAAATGTTGCCTGTGCATTTCACTGATGGCATTATACAACAGGGTTCTTTATCGTACCAAGCCAAACATGACCTCGTTTATTTTAAGTGCCCACCCGAAAAAACCATGACTTCCATTTCCTAATGCAGAGTGTTTGGCAAAAGAACAGTCACTACCCACTTTCAAGTCTTGGGTCAGACCCGGTCAGGGTTCGAACCCAAGACCTCCCACTTACGAAGCGAGCACTCTACCAACTGAGCTACTGCAGTGGTTGGCAATATAATTGGAGCAGTGCATCAAGGTTATGCTCAGACAAAGTGCATAAATAGACTGGCAAAATAAACTTTGTTTCGGGGGGGGGGGGTGTAAAAGCTAGAATACAAATGTTTTACGGTATTTTAATTTACTAAAGTAAATAGAGGATCTTCCACATTGGATTTATTGAAAGAGTTGAATAAATTTTTATGCAAAGAGCCTTATGGCTCTTGCATAACCATTCTATTAAAAAAGTTTCATAAATTCAATATTACATAAACACAAATGAAAGATTCTGTTTATTGTATAATTTAAGAAAAACTTAATTTTTTATATCTGTAAAGTGTTTTCTCAGCTTTAACAGAACAGCTAAATTAGGCACAAAACCATAAATCATACTGGCTAAAATATCGTATGTCATTAACCACTGATGCATCATATTTATGATACTATACCAGTGTAAAATGATTTTCACTGCTACACAATATTGTATGGATTTTTTTTTTTTTTTTTTTTTTTTTGGGGGGGGGGGGGGGGGGGGGGGGGGGCGGCATTATACAATAATAGCAAACAAAGAATGGAATCTATACATAATATAAAGGTACTTACTTGGCCAGACCACCAAGTCTGGGATTCTGTTGAAAATTCCTTCCCTTAATACAAACAGCTCATGTAATGTGTGACCTTTAACAAAAGTTAAATAAAATAAGAATTAGAATAATGATATACAGACAGTATAACTTATATGGTGAACGGCAGGAAAAAGGGGGTTTATAAAGATTTTGTCGCCCTAAGAACAGCACAAGATTCGTCTTTTTAACTTTGATTTACATGTCCTATCAATTTCTAAGAATTTATTTAGGAACAAGTTTGTGTAACCTCGACCGTCCGTGATTCGAGACTCTAATAGAAAACAAACTAAATTTGCTAACGCAACAAGAATTTGAGAGCTGAAAAATAGACAACTGATTTTTCTGGATAGTTTTACAGTAAATACCTAAATTTTGTCTTTAATGCATGAAATCGTCACTGCAGAGACGATACTCGCGTATAATAACTGAAAACAAAAATGGCCTCGAATCTTAGGACGCTCTCGATTTTAGGACGGTCGACCATATATGTGAGGCGTGCGAGTGTTTTGTGTGTTCAATCTTGTATCAGCACACACCTAGAGCAACTTAAAGGTGCCAGTATAATCAATAATTTTATCAGGGTGAAAATGTTTCTGGGAGGATATAAGTTCATGGTAAAATCTATCTGGCAGAATATAAGTCATGGCTTATTTCGTAAAATATTATCCACAGATAACATTTACCTATAAAATACTATCCATAGAACAAATTTCACAAGAAAATATTTCATGGGGGATAAAATAAACTGTTACACTAGTTCAAAGAGTCAGTATGCTGTAGACAAGCATACCACTTCCAGAGTCACATAATACTGATACCGAATGAGCCAGTTAATACTCTGTCCTCTTAATATTGAGCTCTGGGCAAAAAAGCAGTATCTCAAATTTTAAAATCTTATGTATGACTCCTTTAGGGTTCAACTCAACAACCTACTGCTTTCGAGGTGGATACTCTACCAACGAGCCCCGGCCGGGTCTGACCCAAGACTTGAAAGTGGGTAGTGACTGTTCTTTCGCCAAGCACTCGGCATTACGAAATGAAAGTCACGGTTCTTTCGGATGGGAACTTAAACAAGGTCCCGTGTCACGGTGGGCTTGGCACGTTAAAGAACCCTGCTGTATAATGCCATAAGCACCTTTGCCTATAGCTGGCGACGTCTCAATATAAGTGAAATATTCTTGACTGGGACGTTAAACACCATTACTCACTCACTCTACCAAGAAGCCATCGAGGAGCTCCATATTTAAAATATTTTCTTCACTGTTCCAAGATTTTTTAAGTAATACAAAAATAAAGAAAGGTCTAGCTCACATATATATTTTAAATTTTCAATCATGATCATTGCATCATACTTAGTAATATTTGATTTATTTACAAATATTACCATGAGCTCTGAACAGTCTATCCTGGCAGTCATCACTGCTGGTCATACCAGTGCGTCTAAATTCTGATAAGAACTCTTCATTACGTAGAGGAGCTGGAATATCTCTTGCTGTTATTTCAGGCTACAAAATAAAACAACGGACATTTGTAATTACATTTGTCAATATCCCAAACTTAAAAGTAGAGTTCAAAAGATCAGTAAATGAAAATGTAACATAAATGTTTGAGACCAATCTCCATGATACAGTGGTTCAAAATGCCCCAAGTTCAAGGTCCAGGACCTATTGATTTTACATTAGAATCCTTGACATTTGAACTGTAAAAGAACCATGGACCTGTCATTTTTACCAGGAAAACACTACATTATACTATAGTTGCACATGAAGCTGTCAATGACGATATTGGACTTTAAAAACCTTATGTGGTACCTGCCAAAAATAAAGGCAAAATGTCTTGGACCTTCCATTATAAAACATAATTTTGAACCCCTGTGATAAGAATTCTTTTTTACACAATGGTAATAGGATATCTCTGGAAGAATTAGACAAGAACCTCTTTTTAATTACAGAATAACCTACTACAGCAACCACCTTTACACAAAGGAAAACTTGTCTGTTGAGACTGGTGGTCTGTTCATTCTAGAAGGGATCATGGACCCATTGATCCCTTATTTGGCCAAATGACTCCATTGTTAAGGCCTTAGTGGGCAATATTTAATGTTTCATGAATACAAAAATATAGATGTTAAAGTGTTTTAAAGGAAGATTTTTTTAAAATGGTCCTATCTAGGAAAATCCTAAATTGAACACTGTGGTGTTCTTATAATCTTTTGCTTTAAAATTTTTATTTCAACCAAATAAAACTTATATTATTAAACAAAAATAGTAAAATATCATTATCATACCTGAGCAGGAGATTTGTGATCCAGACTTATACCAACTTTAGCACACATCCAATCCTTCAATAATGGCATAATCTTACCACTTAAACTGTATCTATAACATCAACAAAATAAACATGTCAATATATTATATTCAAAGTATAAGTTGACAAAGATAAATGTGGTACACTGTTTATAAACAGTAGAGAGTATAAACAATTTAATGTACCGGTATACAGCATGACATCATTTGTATATCAGGGGTTCAAAATTCCCTGGGTCCGAAGTCCGGGACTATTGATTTTACCTTGGGACCATTAATATTTAAATTGTAAAAGTCCCGCTGAACCTGCCATTTTTACCAGAATAATTCTACTTTTTCAATATAATTACATAATTGCACATGGATCTTTCAATGTTGATATTGGACTTTCAAACTTTATGTGGAACCTGCTAAAAATAAAGGCAAAAGGTCCTGGACCTTCCATTACAAAACATAATTTTGAACCCCTGTATATTATCTTGCCCTTTTGTGCGTTATGGTGCTGTTATTATATATCGTCATCGCGATTATCGTCGCCAAGAATTTGCCGATGGCGATATCATGGAACAAAGCTTACATCATGATATCACAGAACCCTGATTACGTACAAAACAGTTCTTTGAAATCATTGCATCACTTGTGTAGTGATCATGATTAAGCAGATTATTATTGTGGTTTTGTTGTGAACCACAAACAAATCACTGCTGACAGCTGACGTAATAAATATACAATGTATCAATGCATACTGTTTTCAATGTATATATTAGCTAACTGCAATTTCATATTGGGCATATTCCAGGGATTTATCAGGGTCTTTTGGGAAAAGGCCCTAAACTAAAAATTGGGAAAAACCTATCAACTTTTTGCTCATTTTGGGAAAACTTTGACATCATTTTTTATGCCATTTATGATTAAATCTAATGCTTTTAGCGTATTGAGTTGATTGAAGATTGAGAAAAGCAGCCACATTTATGGCCAGACTTCAGCTATGTATCTGGTACGATTTTCTAATTGGGAATTTTCTCAGCCCATTTTGGGAAAAAATCAATATTTTTTCCACTGGGAATGGGGCCGAATTTGGGGCCCTAAATAGGCCCATAATAAATCCCTGTATTCATCTGGAAATATTGCGATATTATCTCAATGATATCGTCAAAAGTTCAGCGATATCGCGATGGTGTAATGGTGTTTTAGGCCCCATTCAAGATTCTTTCTTTTTCTTTAACTTATGTCAATTTTGAAATGGTGGAGGAAACTGGATACCTTGAGAAAACTGCTGACTTTAGGCAAGTGAACTGACAAACTTTCTCACACTTAGATCTGCTTGAGAGGAATTTAAACCTAGGCATTGAAAAATACTGTAATCCAATAAACATTAAATTAGACTTCCTTTATACATTGCCATCAGATTATGGATGACCTATAGAACTTTGAGGCCCAAACACAACTTGACAATTTAGTCATTTCATGTTATCAGCATATCAGCAGGCAATCTCATACCCTATTAGATGAATATTTCCAATCAAACCAAAAGATAGTAGAGTGGAGTAATGTTGTTTTATGTCCCAGTCAAGATCTTTTTTATGTTGAGACAGTGAGTTCTCAGATGATGGGGAGAAATCAGAGGTCTCATCCAAAAAGCTCAATTTTGGCTATGCATACATCGTGTACATGTATTAACAACTTTTTTCAAAATCAATAAATAAATCACAACACTGACCGCCACATGATTTATTTTGTGTTATGCAATTCCTCTGCCTTTTCAGGCATTTCAATGAAGCTGTACAAAACGTCTCTGGGTAGTCATAATCTTTTTTTACTCACCTTTCTCCTGAAAACTGCACTTGGCCATCTTTTGTAACTAAAAACTTTGAATCATTATAACCCCATCCATTCCACTTCAGTAACTCTTGTCTACAAAATACAAAATAATAAATTAATGAAAATATCACAGAACATCCAAATGGCTAATCAGGTGGTTGAACCTGATGAATTTGATTCAAGTGCATTAAAAATCTGAAAAAAGAATAATATGGTGAACAAAATGGGTTATTATTTTACTTATATCAAGACATTACCAGCTATAGCTGACAGTGAAAAAAATTCTACCTTTGGCATAGGGGATCCATTTTTAACATTTCATCCAAAACTAGGCTGAAGGATGCTTTCATAATGGAAAATTCAAACACATGGTCATCCTATAGTAATTTTTTATCTCCCCGAGTTTATTGTACAGTACAGGACACAGTTATCTGCAAACAGCCTCAAAGTGGCATTAAAATTTTTTGAGATGTTGATAAAAGCCAAGAATAAGGTGGGTCTCATTAGTGTTCCCTGCGGCACTCCAGGTGTCACTGTTGATGGTTTTGATGTGCTATTAACTACTGCTTGCTGTTTCCTGTTGAATCCACTTCCATATTGATCTTTTGATTATGTAGTGAGATAGCTTGGTGGGTAGACTAAATTATTTTTGTCTTCAATGGCTGTGTGTATTGATGATAGGGGGCTGTTGGAAGTAGGCTGCCCCCCTATCATCAATAATAAGAGTAGTAGATGACAGAAATAATTCAGTCTAATGTGGCGGGCCTGACTTGATAGGTAGTCGGTTAGCTCAGTGGGTAGAGTGTCTTGCTAGTATTGGGAAGGTCCCAGGTTCGAGTCCCAGTTTGGCAGCTGCATTTTTTTCCTTTCCTGTTACATTTGGAGGCTTGTCTGACACTGGGAAGAGGTCCAAGGGTGGAACTTGGTGGTTTTGATTCAAGGGAGTTGAAAAAAAAAGGGAAGGGGATGTATTGGGGCCAGACTTGATAGGTGGCAAATAGCTCAGTGGGTAGAGCATCCCGCTTGCATTGGGAAGGTCCCAAGTTCAAGTCCCTGTTTGGCTGCTGCATTTATATCCTTTCCTGTTACACTATAATTTGGTGGATAATTTGATGAGCAACCTTGTCAAATGCCTTAGCAAAGTTGAGAATAGCAATCTCCATTTGCCATTTGTTTGTTCATTTACTTGGTGATGTCATAATTAAACACAAACATTAAACTTCTTTAAACATGACAACCCTACTCCCCCACCTACCTCACCCAAACATGCACCCATGTCACTGCCAAACATAATTTTTTGGCCGATGTTATTGACCCATACGGGGAAATAACAAATCTGTTACAACCACATATTTTTCCTATGAAAGCCCTGTATGTAAGCGCATATGGTTAGATTCATACCACGAGTACCTCCGATTAAATATAATCCAATTAACTGATGTACTCTCATATTTAATCGAATAATGTTTTGTAAAATATTACAAATGTGTTGGGTTTTTTTTTCAGCATCATGTTTCTCGATTGTGAAATTTATAGATTCAAACTAATCTGACGATAACCGATTCCCAATATTACATAATGAAACACAAACTAGACCATAACTACGGTTATTAACCTTTTTTTCCTTCCACTGTACCATGATTACATAAAACGAAAATAGATGGGGGGGGGGCAAGGTTCTTACCGGCGTTTAGGGATCGTTGGCGTCTCTGAAGTGACATCTATTTTTCCACTACTAGAACCGTTGCATGGGTTCAAATTAATTTTTAGTGGATTCTCGTCTGTTTTTGACTCATTTTTGTTCGGTGAATATGTAGTGTTTGGTTTACAAGTGGCATCGTTCTTCCCCGAGTCCATTTTTCTAGCAGAAGAATTTTGTGTTATCGGTTATCCCTTTGATCTCGCCACTCTGTTCGGTCAAAGGTCATTTTCCATTTCTTCCGATGTATGGAGAACACACTTCAGTGCGTTGTAATATATGGTATGTTGTGCAAAACCCTTAGTTTCAATTTAAAATTTGAATAATATTTTAGCTCAGGAAGGAAAGAACCACAATTGCTCACTATACCCGTTCAGACAGCGCTTTAATTTTGACTATTTAAAAAAATCTAACTTAAACTTGAAATTTGTTTCACTCGACTGCAAAAATATTGTGTAATGATCAGGCGGAATAACTCTTCCAGGTAAATTTCACAAACCTCGTTACCAAGAGCTATCGATAACTGACCACTGGGTAACTGACAACGTCACATGGTCATTATGAGATTAAAATGGACTGATGACGGTAAAAATGATTCTAAGAGATATTCCAAGCAAAACAGTATATTAATTTAAATGTTTACATGAAGAGGAAAATATACAAGTCGAGAGAAAGAAAAAGTAGATGGTTATTTAGAAGTAGAAGATATACTGTTTGTTAGGCAAAAAACAATGGGTTTATCCTTTTAATTTACACAAAACAGTAACTTGATCCAGTCATGAATCAAATTGCATAAAAATGCTATATGTGTGCGCAATACAATTATAAGTAAAAATGCTAATACACATTTTAATAAGTGTGATTATTTACGATACACTGCACCCATCCATTCCCAATGCTAATGTTTAACTATCTTATCAAATTCATTTAACAAATATTTAATTGGTAAATGCAAAATAAATAAATAAATAAATAAATAAATAAAATTTTGAATAATATTTTGGCCCATTATTAGAAAAAAAGAAAAAAGAATGTATTATTTATATCAATAAAATACATTTTTGCATCAGAAAATTTCTCATATTGCAATAAAAAAACAAATAATATGTATAAAATCACTTTTACAAAGTTCACATAATCCATGATGTCTTGGTTTTCTGGTATAATCTTCCCACGGCAAACTTCAATAGGTAGTTTCTGATTACTATATATTCACAATAAATTAATATTGCTTAAAGTGGGATCTCACATACCAGTAATTAAAAGATTATCAATAAACATCCTGTTTATTAGTAGACCTTTATCACCTGTAATCAAAAGAACTTACCGTCCAATTTGCAAAAAATGATTGACACGTGTGTGTATAAATCATTAGATATGAAGTCTCTATGATACCCGGTAAATGTTATTTCTGTAATTTTGAAAAGATATATTTGACCAAATTAATAAGATAAATCCAACAAATTAATAAGATTAATTCGGATTGAGATACTACTGATGGACCGACTTACTGGCCTAATGAAATTAATTTTGAAATTTAAAATTATCAAAAATATACTTTTTTCTTATTTAACTAAATTAATAATTTATAATTATTTTTATTGTCTTAAGTGTTTATTTCACTTTCATTCTCCTCACTTTTCTCGTTATTTATTTGAAAAAAAATCCAGAACATATATGAAGCTGACTGACAAATCTGTCTTTAATTTTTAATTTTTTAAAACTTTTAATAGTATATTCAAAGGTCGAGAGAGCATATCACCTTTGTTTGGTTATTATTATTATTTTTTACCGTTTTTTACCTACGGGGAAGTCGGTGACTTGTACCGGAATATTGGTGGGGAAAATAAAACTTTTATACGTGGTGCGGTGTCGGCCATATTGGATATTTCCTCACTAGATATTCACAAATTCCCCTATTTTTAAATAAAATTGGAAGTAATTTGCCGTCAAAACCAACATTTGATTTTATGATTTTACCTTTATCAAAGTGTGCTCTAACACTTTAGATGTGGTCATTTTTGAAAAAAATCAAATTAGCGTGAAAAAACAGCCTATAACTAAAGGTCTTTCACCACATTTTTCAAAAATTAAACAAGAATATTAAGAGATAGTGCCGAATTAACTGCTATATTTTTAACTTAAAATGGAAGTAATTTCCCGACGTCCTAAAATTTTACAAAAAATACTGAAATAACCGGAATTTAATAAGGAACTCGAATAGATGTGGTCATTTTTTGTATCGTTTTTGGTTTCTTTTTAACAAAACAAAAACTGTACACCTGTTCTATATTTCTATGTACCGATCGTAAGACACTGAGCCGTAGATCGTTACACAGGTGAAGTACGACAATGTACATAATAGTTGCCTATGGTCAGATATTGATTATTGTTCACTTATTCAGTTGAGAAAGCTATGCGCATCCGCTTACATGAAACAAGAAAACAAGACAAGTAGATTATCCAGAGATCCCTGATTCAGACTTCATCAAGTTAGCTTGACTTAGGACAGAAATGGATCTGTTTTCAAAACGGATAGCTAATGTTTACCACTTGGCCTTAGTGTATTCATTGAAAATGCATAACTAAAAAAACTGTTTGAATTTAACTATGGCGACGTCTCGATATAGATGAAAATTTCTTGACTGGGACCAGCGACATTTAATCTGTATTAAATGTCGCTGTTGGGACGTTAAATACCATTAATCAGCTCAACATGTACGTGCCTTCTATTTGTGTTTTGTCATTGAATTGTATCGTTTCGTGTTCTTAGTTACGTTATCTATTGTCAAGTATAACATGATGTTTATCAGTTTCAAATTTCCATTTATTTTAATTCGAATAGATGCTTGTCTGTTACCAAATAGATGTTTCCAGTTACAAATTGTTATTTTATTTTTCATTTTCAACACAATGCGTATTTCTTTTTGTCTCTTGTCTTGTATGACTTTTTGTTATTAAATTGCAGTTTTATGTTCATGGTTGCGTTTGCTGTTGCAAAGCACATATGCATGGTCATGTTTTTTCTTTTACAACTTATTTTCTATTGCCTAAAGAAAAAATATAAAAATGAAAAAATGCATTTGGCAACAACCAACGCAACAAAGAAAAACGAAATTATGCAATGTAATGACAAACAGTCAAACATGACAAGACAAGACAGACCCATTTTGGGTTTTATAAAAGGAGAAAAATTGCAACTGGAAAACGTGTACTTTTCAACAGCTAACGTAATAAAGAATGCGAAAAAAATCAAACAATTTGATGATAATACAACTAAAAAAGAGAAACACACATCGGGTTTAAAACAGAAGGAAATTTGTCTCTCAAACATGAGCCTGACAACAGCCAACATAACAACAATACGAAACAATATGATTCACAGCCAAAACAGGATAAACACATATTTGATTTGAAATAGAAAAATAAAATTTGCAACTAAAACCATGTATTTTGAAAGAGGAAAAAAACATTACAGAACACAATCCAAGACGCAAAACAAAACAGGAAACAAAATATTCTTCAATGGCTAAACAACCGAACATTACAAGACGAGGAGATAGACAAACTAAACTAGTGTTTGTCTCTTCTTGTTTTGTCTTGCTTGGCCATTTTGTTGTTAAATTATATTGTACCGCGTTTTTAGGTTACGCTGGTTGTTGCCAAGTAAATGTTTCAGTTACATGATTTATAAATCTGAAAATTTTCATTTACAAGTTTCCTTATTCTTTTGTAAACCCAATATGTTTGTCTGTTATTGTCTTGTCTTGTTTGCCTGTTTTGTAATTGAATAACATTGTTTCATGTTTTTTTTATTTTTGCATTGGCTTTTTTTCCAGTATATGCTTTTCATTTACAATTTTCCTTATTCCTTTTTTAAACTATAAAATGAGTTTGTTTCTTCGTCTCTGTCGTGTTTGGTCGTTTTGTGATCTTTCACGTTCTTTGTTGAGTTGGCAGCTGTCAAATGTTTAAGCTACAAATTTACCTCTACTTGAAATATGTGTCTGTTTCTTTATGTCTTGTCTTTTTTTATTACTGAATTTTATGCATTATGTTCTGGCTTGCGTTGACTGTTGCCAAGTAAAGGTTTTTCACATGCAAATTTCTTTGTTTTAAACACAATATTTGTTTGTCTTTTTCTATCCTGTGTGGCCGTTTTGACATTGAATGATATTGTTTCATGTTTTGTTTTGCATTGGTTTTTTTCTGGTACATGCTTTTCAGTTGCAATTTTCCTTATTTCTTTTTTAAATCATAAAATGAGTTTTGTGTCTTCGTTTCTTGTCTTGTTTGGCCGTTTTGTTATTTAATTGCATTTTTATGTTCTTATGTGCGTTGGTTGTTGTCTAGTAAATGCTTTTAGTTGCAGATTTGCTTCTGTTTTAAACACATTTTGTATTTGGTTCTTTTTGTTTTGACTTGTTTATATTTAGTCGTTGTGTTATAAGATTGCATGTTTCTGTTCGTTGGCTTTTGACACGTACATGATTTTCAGTTGTTATTTTCTTTATTCGTTTTTTTAAATCATAATATGCGTTTGTCGTCTTGTATGACCGTTTTGTTATTAAATTGCATTTTTTCGCGTTCTTGAATGCGTGAGTTGTTGTCAAGTATATGGTTTTAGTCACAAATGGCATGCCTTCTTTTTCAAAATCAATATGTGTTTGTATCTTGTCTTATTTGACTGTTTTGTCAATTGATTTATATTCGGTTTCGTGTTCTAGGTTTCTTTTGCTGTTGGCAATTACGTGGTTTGAGTTGCAAATTTTCTTCTTCAATTTTACCCAATATGCGTTTGTCTCTTCTCTTATCGTCTTGTATGCATTGCAGTACTAGCTTTCATCTTCTTAATGTTGGTGGTCCTTGCCAAGTTAATAGTTTCTCAGTTGCACTTTTTCTTCTTCTTCTTTTCAAACCCAATATGTGCTTGTCTCTTTTTTCTCTTCTTGTTTGGTCGTTTTGTTATTAAATTTCATCTTTTGTATTATTGGTTGCGTTGGCTGTTTTCGGGTTTATGTTTTAGTTACAAACCGTAGTCTATTTTAATCCTTTAAACGTTTGTCTATTTTTATCTTGTCTTGTTTGTCTGTTTTGTAATTTAATATCATATCGTTTTGTATTATTGGTTGTGTTGGCTGTTGCCAAGTACATGTACATATTTTTCACTTGCAAATTTTTTTCTTCTGATGCTAACCCAATATATGTTTATGTTTTGTCTTAAGATTGTCAGTTTGCTTGCAAAAAGTAGTTTTTTTCTCTAGGTACTTCGGGTTTTTCCATCGTGCCGAACTAACCGTCTCGATATAAGTGGAAAAAATTTGGCTGAGACATAAAAATCCATTTCTCAACTCAACTCTTTTAATATACATTGTGTACATATTGAATATATTTATTTGTAAAGCAGAATAAAGAATTCAGGATTTATTTTCAAACTTTATTTTAAGATTCATAGATAAAAAACAAATATTTGTCAAAACACACAATTGAGTATATAAAGTGTTATCTGGAGTATTGAGCAAACAAACAAGTGATTAAAAACATAAAATTAAAAAAAAAGACTTATTGTCTGACAAAGCCATTTCTTTCACAGTTTGAACTACCGATACCAGTTTCAAATTCATTTTCTATACCAAGTTGTTTTGGTGATTTAAATCTGGCAAATTTGAAATCTGAATAATTTTGTTTGTTTTCAAGATATTCAGGATTTTGAAGATCGCTTCTAGCCTAAATATTTGGATTGAGTTGTTAAAAATATTTATTTGTACTTACAAAAAGTACTTTAAACTACAACAATTTGGTAAATGTAAGCTAAGGAAAATCTTGCGGTTTAGAAATGATAGTTTTCTTAATTCTAAAAATCTGGCAATTGAAATCTAAATAACTTTTTTCATGATATTCATAAATATAAGGTGTTGAAGAATATTCTAAGCTTATTACAATTATATAATTTAGTTTTGTTGAAACTATTTATTTGTAGCACCATTAAATATTATCAAAATTTGCCAGGTTTAAGTTACGGGAAATCTTAGTTAAGGAATAATAACGAAACTGAGGCCTAATCGTGTTTTTTTTTTTACACAACTGAAAGTCCAATTTGGATGTTTCATTTTGCTTTGCCAAAATCTGATACGAATGATTTAAGCGAAGCAATATTATTATAAGGATTGCTGTTGTAAATAAACAAATGCATCAAACATAATAAAACATAAATGCATAAAACATAATGCATGTGAGAAGGCGAATTGTATATAATTGACAAAACACTTTTGTTACCGTGGTGATCAGCACATCGTCAACGTTCTTACATCAAGTATAGGCAAACAACATTCACTTGTCTGCTTGATCTTTCAGTGGGAGTATTCATATAAGATGATCCAACCAATCCATGGGTAGTATAAGGAATCGCAGTTAATGCATGAACAATGCATGTTACCAATGACGTAGACGAAAAAACATCTGTGTTTTTAAACATAAATGTACTGGTCCATAATGAATATATAAACGAAAGTCAAACCGACAGTTCCATGTTGTTTGCCTGAAGCATGAATCTGAAAAAATATTTACACTTGGTCTCACCGATAGACAACAATAATAAAAATCTTCAAAGAAGACACTTAACATTTGATGTATACAAGGCGATGTTCCTTTTATTTACAGAATGTATTTGCTATTGTCATATACCATTTTTTGAATTTAATCATAAAATACATTCAAAAAATGGTATATGACACTATGTATAAAGTAACTTTTACACATGCATAAATGGATGTTTACATTTGAAAATGGGATTTTTCATAATATAGCGTAAAATTTAATTTTAGATATCTTTAAATAATTTATATATGTAAATTTCGATTGATGGATTTCAATAAATGAAGTATGGATATGTTGAAATAGTGAATAACAGTAAAAACAGCACTTTATAGGTGTTTCATTACAGTCATGGAATTAAGAGCAAAATGAATTTTAATAGATAAATCCTAAATTTGACTGACTCTGGAACACTAAAATACTTTTTCAAATTTTATGATTTTATGAATACAAAAGAAACTTGCCAATGATTATGAATTATAAAATGACACAAACAATATATTACATGAAAATATAAATAAAGAACAACATTACATGTGAAACAAATGCGAGCACAATGTAACAAAAACACAACTTGAGGGACTCACAATGGATAACAAAATATTTCATAATTAAACATAAATAAAACATGATATGAATGTACTGTGTTTGAGCAGAGGAGTTCATCGTCTTTCTTATAAACCCAAATAAAACAAAGCATTGTAAGGTGATGGAGTTTTCAACGACCATTATGGCTACACTTTCTTTGGTCACTTTTAGGTTTGACCTAAACATTCACTGACTCTGGAACACTAAAATACTTTTTCAAATTTTATGAATACAAAAGAAACTTGCCAATGATAATGAATTATAAAATGACACAAACAATATATTATATGAAAATATAAATGAAGAACAACATTACATGTGAAACAAATGCGAGCACAATGTAACAAAAACACAACTTGAGGGACCCACAATGGATAACAAAATATTTCATAATTAAAAATAAATAAAACATGATATGAATGTACTGTGTTTGAGCAGAGGAGCCCATCGTCTTTCTTATAAACCCAAATAAAACAAAGCATTGTAAGGTGACGGAGTTTTCAACGACCATTATGGCTACACTTTCTTTGGTCACTTTTAGGTTTGACCTAAAAGAATGCTTCTAAAACTTCGACTTCCGGCAAGCGAACTGACAAACTTTCAAACAGTAGCAAACTATAGGGCGATTCAAAAGTTGGCGACCAGACACCGTGATATGTAATCCAACACTTATTAACATCCTTCAAATAGAGTCCCTTGTTTTTCTAAGCAAAATTTGGCATATATTCTAGTGTGCATTACATATTATACCAGTTTTATATTTACAGCACTAGACGGCCGTTTCGGAATACAATTCCTCATCAGTAGTGCTTGGACCAACATTATGAAACCAAAATTATTTTGAAGATGTTGAAAAGCTACCCAAAGGACCAAAATATATTTTACCAAATTAAGCTAAGGGAATACTTTGCATAAGGGAGTATACCATAATTTTTGAGAAATTTCAAATTTGAAATGCGTGATTATATATGTTGACGACTAACACATTTATAACACACCTATTTCTAGCTTTAAAGGTCCCCCCCCTGAAACAAGACTTATTTTGTGAATTCTGGGGTAGTTCTATTTGGTGAAATGGATATTTAAAACACAAATAATGGAAAAAATAAAACAAAAACAAATGTATTTTCTATAAGTAGAATTTTCAATTCAGTATGGGATGTGTTTTCTTCATGTTGCGTTTTCTATATGTTGTATCTTCAATATACGTTTTTATATGCTGTAATTGCAGGTAGAATCTTTATTTTTGCAATTTGTAAATGTCTTATCTTCATCTTGCGTTTTCTGTATGTTGCATCTTCAAAAACATTTTATATGTAGTATTAGCTGAATACGTTTTACATATGTAGAATCTTCATGTTGCGTTTTCTATATGTTTTTATCTTTATGATACGTTTTCTATGTGTAGTTTAGTATCTCCTTACTGCGTTTTCTGTATGATATATATACATTGTTATAACTCTGATTTTTTAAGAACTTGAATGGATTCTCTCTCTCTCTCTCTCTCTCTCTCTCTCTCTCTCTCTCATTGCAATTCTCACTATATATTTGTATTTACAGGCACACATAATATTCTCCTCCTATCAGAGTCTTGTATTGGTAAATCGGCTGAATCATTATATTCGGACTTATGTACTCGACTGGCGATGGAGGGCTGTGGATGTATCTAGGTCCAAGATTTAAAGCTACCATTGGCATGGTGTTTGATTTATAATAATTCACCAGGCTGCAAAGGCATGGGAATGTCTGAAAAATACAAGCATAAAACAATTGTTTAAAGTACAATAAATATACATAAAATGCATTTTGGCCCAACCACTACTGATGAAAAATTTAGTTCCAAAACGATCGTTTTGTGCTGCAAAAATTACAAAAGGTTAAATAATAAATAAGTACATCAAATTTATATTTTCTAACCTTATTTTATAGAAATGTTCCACTTTTGTGTATGTACGAAACTATTTGGATTTTGATAAAAGGAATGCATACTAGAGCCAAATTCTTAAATAAGATCATCCCATAAGTTGTTTTTTTTTGTTAAAGAGGTAAAAATAGGCATATGGAGTTACCTAAAATATTATGCTTCTTTGATGAAATTCCAATTAACGATACGACTGATTCCTCAAATCCGGCATCATATTTATTCTTCTACTAATACCATAATCATGACACCAAATAAAGGTTGAAGCTATTTCATAAACGCGATGGGTTTAGTTTTTCTATTTTTTTCCAATGCATCCATATATGTACTTCAAATGCTTATGGTAGATTCATTTTAAAGTTAATATGCTATGACAGAGCTTGTTCACATTACAGACACTTGTTACCACTGTTGGGACTTATACAACGAAACTGCTTACAAACAAATTATTGACCCAGGCGTTTTGTAAGCCTAAGCGCGACTATTAACCAAACGTTTTACGGCCTGCCTTTGTAGTTTTACTTAATTTGTCCGTTTTTACTTTGGATTTAAATTAGCGCTATTAGCCAACATAAATACACTTCTAATTTAACATTAATACTTTTACAATATCGTCTTTTAGCGTCTTTACCTTCTTATGCTTATTATCAATGGAAAATTTTCCCTTTTTATCTTCACTTATTGGATAAGTCAATACTTGACCACTTATATTCACCAGTAAACTCAAAGGGTGGGTGGGTTGGTTTTTAGTCTCCACCAATTGCCACATGGCTTCCTAAAAGAAAACATAATAATTTTTTACGTGTTTAACTTAATGTGCCCGTTTTTTATTTTGCTTTTGTTTCAGGTTTGAATGCAATTTGTTATAAAATATGTAAAATTTGGTTTCACAATTTTGTTCCAAGCACTATTGATTGGCATTAAATGTAATTTAACCACTGGGTTAGTATATCTGCTGGTGGATTTTGAATACCGGAGGATGTTATAAGCTCAATATTCAATACTTTTGCATGTGCTGATAAATTATTAAAACCAGTATGATATGTAATATGCAATCACTTTTCGTGTTTCAACTAGTTTTTCTGTGTCTTTTCATTAGATATACACCAGCAGAATATACACTGTCATTATAATACCTGACCTGTTTGCAGAAAAATCGAATAATAGACCATTATGCTAACAACCGTACCGTGCCACTAATATATCAATTATATTTGAGTATGTGACAATATACCTTTCCGTATTCCAACAAATCTTTTCTGATTCTGTTAATTAAACGCTCATCGCCAGGTAAATTATCCCATCAATATTACACATGTGTCTTTGTTTTACTTTTGACTTTGAGAAATTAAATAAACTTTTCTCTGATTTTGGTCTCGGTTTTTGCGGTTGTGGCAACATCAAATCGTTTCCTTAAAAAGAGAAAGTAAAATTTTATTAACAACATTTCATATTACTAAGTATAATATAAGTAGAAAAAATAAATCTGCTTACCAGTTTGCATCATTTAATTGTATAAGTAATGTCATTTAAAATGAACTTTTAGATAAGATTTGTATACTATTATTAGATTCTTAAACATTTTTTGAGAATTTAAGACATTTAATCGAACAGCTGAAATTTTGAATGAAACAAACACAAACATAAAAGTTCATGTCCAAAACACAATCCTTAAGTAAATTCTGTGAAACTGACCAATTAGGTTAAACACGTGCACATCCACCAGGGAGGTCGGGTGCGGTTCTCCGGAAGGGTAAACATCTGCGTCAAAGTGACATGGAACGACGGGACAATATCAAAAGTATCCAGAATATTCCTCGATACAGACATCTGATAAGTCTAGAATTGCAATAACCCTGGGTTAACAATTTCTTTGAAAGCAACTTGCGTCGTTGTATAAAGTTTCCGTAATAGAAACAAGTTCTATTTAAGCGTATTTATACATAATGTCGCAAAAAATGTAAAGCATATTTTAAAGATTTTTTTCTTATTACGCCCATATTGTATTCCAAAAGTTGTTTCACGGTTATATTTTACATAATGAATAACTTTGTTTCATGTTTGAAAAAATTCCAATCGATCTCAAACAGGAACAAAAAATAAAATACCTGAATAAAGTATTGATTGTATAAAGGAAGTTGGTTGATTTTTTTATGTAATTTTTACTGTGCAAAATATTGTATCAGACTCAAGTTTCACAATCGTTCCTTCACTTAAATTCGCCAAGTTTTACATCTTAATAATTTTGTTAATTTTGCATATAAAGACACTTAAGGTGTCATTTTGAAGATGAATTCAAGCTTATGACATCTGGGGTTTTTTTTGGTCAATAATGGTAATTTTTAGTTTAGACATTGAAATTATCGTAAAACTGGAGCCTGCTATATATTTTTTTTACTTTTTTTAAAAATCAGAAAGTTTTTGGACATCATCAAAATTTCTTTGATAAGTATGAGCGCCCTGTATCCACATTATCATTGATATATTTAAAGTACCACAACTCCATGTTCCTTTCCAATCTTAATTTTAATTTTATACGTGGTTAGTGTAGTTAGCTACACAAGATTTGCCTATTCTTATGGAGCATCCGGTCTCATTTCATTTTCATTTTCAAGTTTACACGATTAACTTGATTGACCAAGTTTATAATACGTTTTTAGAGTTTTTGATTGGTCATGTACTGGAATTTTTGTGATTTATTGTCCAGTAATAAACAATATTTGAAAATTCTAAATTTACTGTAGGAACTACTGTTCGTGACAGTGGAATACTCTTCATATCCATAGAAAATCAAATAAACTTAAATAAAGATTGATATTTTCACTTACTTGTACCTAGTCGTAACAGGAAATATGTAAGCGCATCCTCGATTAGCCCAGAATATATCTGCATAGGGTAAAACGTTGACGCTTTAAGGATTTATCATGTTGAAAAACAGGCAAATGGCGGATTCTGTTGCGCACATGACGTAAAACGTCACCAAGGACATCACCTCCGGTGTAAACCTCGTTATTTTCGCCATGTAATATCCCCATAACGCCAGCATTTACCTTTCTACAGATATACTTTATGATAATCGCGGATGTGCATATAGATGTCCTGTTACGACTAGGTACAAATAAGTGAAAAATATGAATTTTATTCAATTTTTTGGATTTTCTATGGATATGAAGAGTATTTCACTGTCACAAACAGTGTGGTTCCCAGAGTAAGTGTTGTGGATGTATATGCCATTACTTACCTCTCCCATATACTTGATTGTCAGGTGAGATTGTACTGATACCTGGAACACTAGATGATATGTTGAAATTATTCTGATTCTAAAATTAAATTGAAAAATATACTAGTATAATGCAAAAAAACCTTCCAGTTTCATAATCACTTTTTAACTAAGATTTTTCTTAACTTAAATATCTCGCAAATCTGCCAAATCTTAATAATGAATTTGTTAATTACATATTATACCAGTTTTAATTTTACAGCACTAGATACAATTCCTTATCAGTAGTGTTTGGACCAAAATTATGAAACTGAAATTGTTTTTCAATATGTTGGAAAGAAACCAAAATATATTTTATCAAATTTAGCTAAAAATATACTTTGCATGAGGAAGAATACTTAGTTTTTGAAGAATTTCAAATTGTAACTAGCAGCAAATTTAGACAATAGTATATTTCTGACAATAATACACAATTATTGCAGACTGAGTTTGTGATAACCTCGTGGAATCGAGATTCAGATATTTAAGGTGTCATTTCGAAGAACTGTTTTATATTTTTCATTTGTAATTTCAAAACAATTAACTAAAGTTGCTAGAATGCATAGGTCCACTTCCCCTTCATTCTCAGCTTTGATAACACACAGAATCATTTCACTCGTGTTCAAATGGTGTCAGCAACAAGATCTCACATTTCCGTGTACTTAAAATTTGAATGGTGTTTGGATTCTGGAGTTCTGACATAATGACAAAAAAGCTGTAAAATGCTTCAGACAATGTCTCTCGTACATGTATATGGAAGTTGGTGCAAGAATTAAAACTTTTCTTTGTGACTAAATTTTTCTGCGCACCGGCCTAAACTATAAACTCTGTTTTCTATTCCACATTTATGGTGTAAAACATCTAAATATTGAATATCGGTCCTGAAAGACAAAGGTTGGCCCACCATTCATTATTTGTTGGAGTAACATTATATATGGATTAGTATGTTTGTTTTTGATAGATAGAAATTTACCTGTGAGAAGCCAGTCTGAATCTGAAGATTTCGAATATCTGAAGATTGTTGTGCTAAATCTGGTGCAGAAACGGCTCTAGTAGACGTAACATTTCCATGGGCGAGTCCATTGGTAGGAGTTGCTTGGGAAGTAGCTGCTAAAACTCTGTTGTCTTGCATTGCAAATGCGTCTGTTGGTGCATTTACTTGCTGGGCCTGTGGTTCTTCAGCCACACGTGGACCATCAGGTTCGTGCTGTGTGTATGGCGTTGTGTCTTGCGGTATAGTATTTTCTGATGGCGGAACTTGCTTTAAGTTTGGGATTAATTTTCCAGAGTAAACCATTTGCTTAGATCCTCCCATGCGTAAAGTTATTTCAAGCTGATATAAATACAAACAGAAGACATGAAATTATTAAAAAACTTGGTCTAATTTTGCAGAACGAGACCACCGTTTCGGAAAAAATTCCTCATCAGTAGTGTTCGAGCAAAAATTGTGGAATTTTACTCAATACTTTGAACAATATAGCTTATTTGTTATGAAATTATAGCTGATATCTCTGCTGGTGGCTGGTGCCCCGAGGACATCACAAACTCAGTAGGCAATAATTGGGTTTATTATCAGAAATATACTATTGTCTAAATTCGCTACTAGTTATAATTTGAAATTCCTCAAAAACTAAGGTATACTTCCTCATGAAAAGTATTTTTTCTTAAGTAAAAAATTTTATTTTGGTCTTTGGGTTTCTTTTCAACATATTGAATTAAGGTTTGGTGTTATAATTTTGGTCCAAACACTTCTGATAGGGAATTGTATTCCGAAACGGCCTTTAAAAAAATTTAAACTAGTATAATATGTAACTTATAAGTACATGTAGATAATTTTTATGAATAATGTTTAAAATAAATTAACTGAAACAGTTAAGGAAAGATATAACAAATGAGTGAAAATGTTCATACAAAATGTATCAAAGATAAAAGAAAGTATACCAGTGATGTCCAAATCAAAATTCAAAAAGCAAAAGTAAATACTGGCAAGTTAAATAGAGAATAACCTCGTTAAAATGCCCTTCGATAACTTTACCATCTCGCTTATCGCAACACATTTTTGAAGTCCCAAAATTCATTTTGTTTATGTTTTCTTTATCCGCTTCCCCAAACTTATCGCCAAACCCCTTTATAATGCCAAAATTTGACTGAACAAATGGTGGCAATGAATCAAGGTTTTACTGTAGTTAACTTTCACCAGGAAGATGAGGCCGGGCGCTCCAGTACCTCATGTTTAGCTAGCTACACTCAATACGAAGAATTATTCGTTGAAACGAAAAGGATCGGCCTCACTTCCCTGGTGGATGTTCACGTGTCTAACCGATTTTGTCAGTTCCAAATTTTTTACTTTGCTTCTAGATTGTGATTCGGACATGGATTAGTATGTTTGTTTTTGATAAAACATGAGTATAGTAATTATATCAAACACTATTAATCTCTCTCTCTCTCTCTCTCTCTCTCTCTCTCTCTCTCTCTCTCTCTCTCTGTGTGTGTATGTGTGTCACACATACCTCCCCGTTTGCGTCATCTATGTTTAACTCTGGGTTCTTGACAATATATCCATAGTCTGAAAGCAAATAAGCAGAGTAATAAACACATTAAATCACCAAAATTATGAAACCATTTTTTCCATGTATGTGTTTATAAACACCGATTAAACACCACTAAAACACCGCAAATCTTTTGTTGATAATCAGATATATGTCGCTATATCATGGAGGGAATTACAAAGTTTTACACTTTCATATACGCTCTGTCTTGAGTCAGATCGAGAGACATGTATCGGTTATCCGTTTACATTGTCTTACGATAACAAAGATGATGATGATGATGATGATGATGATGATGATGATGATGATGATGATATGATGATGATGATGATGATAGCGTTGTTGTTGTTAATAATTATAATGGCGCTGTTTTTTGTTATTGATGATGTTGATGGGGTTAGTGTTGTTGTTAATGATTATGATGGCAATGTTGGTGTTGTTGTAATTGATGATGATGACGTTGTTGTTAGTTATATTAGTTGTGGATGATGATGAAGTTAATGGTGATGGTTGTGTTGCTATGGTTGTTGTTGTTGTTGATGGTGATGGATGGTTGTGTTGCTATGGTTGTTGTTGTAGTTGATGGTGATGGTTGTGTTGCTATGGCTGTTGTTGTTGTTGTTGATGATGATGATGATGATGTAGTGTATGCTGATAGTTGTGTTGTTATGGTTGTTGGTTATGATGATGGTGGTGGTGGGGGGGTTCTAATGCTGCTAATAATGATTATGAGTTACCTTTATCGTTCTTCACATGTATGGAACCTGCAAACTCCGCTTCAGGTATCTAAAACATAAAAGGGAGAAATCATAAAAGTTGATATATTGGATACATTATTTCCTTTTTTATGGTTAACTGAAAAAAAGAAATTCTATTGTAAAAATAAAGAGTTAAAACATTTTAAACATCACATATAATTATGAATATCATTCAACAAATACATGTAATAAAATTTGTCGTAAAATATCATTGAGCAAAACAAATTTTAGTCATAGATAGTATGCAAAAAGAATTCTTTATTACTAGAATGGTCAGCATCTAAGTCATGAAATGGGGTTCGCCGCTGTACCACGTGATACCTTCTAACGTGTCTGCGAAACGCTTGTTTCCAATGGACATGGAATCGCACAATATGACGTTTTCCTGTAAAAACGACGTTATTTCGGGAAATTGTAACGTTGACGTTTTTCAAAATGTTCCGCACAAACGTTAAGAGGTATTGACCACGTGGTACAGCGGCGAACCCCATTTATTTCCACACTTTCCTAGTGAAAGTTCTCATGGTTAACTTATTTTGCAAGTTTGAAAGTTTTTATTTTGCTTTAGGATCTGTGATCGTGACTTTGACATGGATTAGTACATTTGTTTTAGTTCACTAAACGTGATGGTGAGGTTGGATCGGGGACAGGAACTCTGATTATACGACATACCCTATTTGTAGTAGTTCTTTGGCCAATGACGAAATCATCAGTTTCCCTATACGGGTTTATCATTGCATGAAGTTCCTCTTCTTCTTCTCTAATTTCCATGGAGTTGTTTTTGGTGTTGACCCTTGTTCAATAGGGTCTCTATGTATATTATTGTAAACTGACCTTGCTGTAATTGTAATAGACAAACAACATTGACCTGTCCGCTTGACCTTTCATTAGAAATTCAATGTATTCACATCCACCTAATACATGGATAGTTAATATTTTATTGTATTTAAACATTATTGAAATTATCTGCCTCATAAATTTAAAATATTAAAAATTCTTTAAAAATATATGCTTAATGGATAAGACCTTTCACACAATTTTGATTACACACGTGGCGGGTGTAGCTAGCTAAACAGGAGGTGCTTACCCTTCCGTAGCACCCGGCCTCACTTCCCTGGTGGAAGTTCACGTGTATAACCTAACTTGTCAGTTCCAAAGTTTTTACTTTGCTTCTGGATTGTGATTCGGATATGGATTAGTATGTTTGATTTTGATTATTGCGTTAAGTTGATTTGGTAAAATCAATTGTGGTCCTTCTATGTTTTCTCTCATTTTCACATCTTAAAAATTTCCACAATTTTGGTCAGATCACTATTGATGAGGAACTTTTTTCCGAAACGGCCGTCTAGTAGTGAAAAATTAGACAGGTTAGAACAACATAATATCACTAAAACTGCCCTACACTGGACACCCAAGGGTAAAAGACGTAGAGAAAGACCAAAGATAACATGGAGGCGCACTGTTGAAGCAGAAATGAACGATCTACACCATTCATGGGGAAATCTGCAAAAACTGGCTAATGACAGCAAAAGTGGAGAGATTTCGTTGCTGCCCCACACGCCAGAGGGAGTAATGGGCAGTAAGTAAGTAAGTACTATTGATGAGGAACTTTTTTCCGAAACGGCCGTCTAGTGGTGCAAAATTAGACAGGTTATGTAATAATATGTGTGACTAGATGAGTGATGGGCGTTTGTGAAAGTAGGGATATGTCATACTTACTCTCCTGATCTTTTATATAGGTATAGTTGGCGTCAGCACATGGAGGCGGTGGTGGGTGGTCGTAATAGTAAGGACTTTCTGGTATAGGATTATTGTGAATCACAATCGTTCCAATATGGACATTGTAGGGAGACTCTTTCCCCTTTTTACTTGGACGTTTCCCAATCACTTTTTCCACTTCTCTAATCACGTTCATACTAGTTTCTGTATCCGATGTTTGGGGATTATATGACGTCACACTTGACGCGTCGGACATGTTCCCGGATTTTCCAAAATGTCTGGTAAAATTTCTAAACTGTGGTTTATTAAGATGTCGATTTATCGGTTGTTTCAACTCGGTTTCGTCTCTTTGGTTTTCGCCGTCCAAGTTAGAAGATGGTGCTCCACTATCAGTTGATAATCGTCGTCTATTGGTATCGCGCTCCATATTTCCATTCCTGAAATATTAAACATATGCAGTAGCATTTATGCCATACATTTATTGTGTTTCTTAGTCATCCCTGTAATAAAACGTATCATCATTCTGCTGTACAAGCGATACACCTTTATGTTTTTCGGAACAATTATTTTCATTGGATATCGAGTCATATCATGATCAGTCCATGTTACCCCGTCAAATTCCAGAAATTTGGAGTTAATGTTTTTCAAAACGTCCCGAACAAACTTAACGGGGTGTTAAACAAGTGGTATCATGACGAATCCCTTTGTTATGCATTGCGCGATCGGCAAATATACGGTATGAAAATGCTTCGCGTTTCGCCAACTCATAGAAGTAATTGCCGAGTAATTCCGAGTGTAATCATTCGACGTGGCAGTTACCTCTAGTGTTGTAGCATAATTTGTCATTTGTTTAGTATAAAGCAGGAATTTATTGGTTAAGAATGCAGTGGGCAGATGGAATTCCGACCTGGTATGCAACATAACATAAAATATGCGAAACTAATACATTACATTGCCTCGCCTTATCCTCCACTTGGAACAATGAGAAGAGTTGAGTAATGGTGTTTGACGTCCCAGTCAAGAATCATTCACTTATATCGAGACGTCGCCAGCTTTCGGTGAAGGTGCAGAAATTTTGCCTGTGCGTTGCTCACTATACAGCAGGGTTCTTTATCGTGCAATCCCTACCGTGACACGGGACCTCGTTTTTTTAAGTTCCCATCCGAAAGAACCTTGACTTTCATTTTGTAATGCCGAGTCACTAGCCACTTTTAAGTCTTGGGGCACACCCGGCCGGGGTTCGTACCCAGGATTCCCCACTTGCGGAGCGAACACTCCACCAAAGAGGATAGATAGATAGGAAGTAATACATTATTAGACGTAACGGTCTTTAAAACAATACTGCGTGGAAAAATAATATAAATAAAAAGTAAAAAGAGTTATTGCGTATTTTCAAAATAGTTTTTCGTATATTCAGTATAGTATTTCTAAATTTAGAATTTTTAAAATAGTAAAAAAAAAAAAAACATTTGAAACTTATTTTGCAACAGTTATTTCGAAATTTCGGAATAGCTCATTCGTTTATTTGCAAAAGTGATTTCGTATATTCGAAATAGTATTTTGGCTTTTTTTAAGAATATTCAAAATATTTTGAATTTGTAGATAAAAGAGTTAACTATTCCGAAATAACGAAATAACTACATTGTGTTCCAAATACTAGTACATCACATAACTCTCCTGTTTATTGAAAACAGTGTAATATTTTTCATATTATAAAGGTACCCATGTAATACCACTTGATTGTGACGTAATCAGTTCTCACGCTTCTAATTAGTATAAAGCGTCAGAAAATATTCCGACGCCATTCATGTACTTCTTTTTTTTTACAACTTTTACTACGTCAGGCAAAAATGACTGTATTTGATGTCGGGGATACTGTAAAAGTAGACGGCGAAGGAATTGGTATAGTAAAAAAAATTCCCAAAGGGTTTGCTATATTCTATGATGTAATGATATGTGGAACGCAATAGTGACATCATTTTCGTAGCGGTTGCGCCTAATGACGTCATATGAACACTGTGTCAGTCTGTTGTTTATATTTAGACGTTTGAGGGCTTTCCAATTCTTTGAAAAGTAATTTTGATGGATTCGAAAAAAAACCATAATTTGAACTTACATACTGATTTTGTCTTTATTATTTTAGGTGATTACTTTACTTTTACTATCACTAAATAAAACTATATTCTTACTTGCGCAGTTAATTTGGAGGTGATTTGTCTGACCTAGATAGAAATCAGCTGTTTCTATACGACATCAAATGACATGTACATGTCATTGTGTCTCGGTATTTCGAGTTATGTGATATATAGAATCTTAGACTCGTCTAAGATCCTCTATATACGAAACGCGATTTCGAAAAATACGAAAAACATGATTTTTATACATGTCACCTTACGGCTTTCGTAGATTGACGATAAATATTCTTTAAACCAATCAAAATAAATCTTAACTTCTGTAATTTAATGAGCCATATGAAATGATATTACATAAAACATAATATATGTACCATGTATGTCCGGATATACCTTGAAAAAGAAAAGGGGAATCCCCTGTAGAATTTACAACTTATTTAAAATGTTTTCAATGACTTATATTGTAATTTATGTTTAGTGGTTAAGTTAGGATTTAAATTCTTTTAAATGTTTTTTTTAAATATTTCAAAAAACAAATAAAAAGAAGATTTTAATCATTTTAAGAATGTCCTGACCTAATAATTCTATTGTTCTTTTGAATTTCAGTCTTGTTTGTTTTTAAGTTGTGGAGTTTTAACTACAAGGGGGTAGGGGGAAAATGTACCTAGAAAACCAAAATTCAATAACACGGCGGTAAATCTCTTTAGTTTCGTAACCCCGACAGGTCTCAAGGTCTGACCAAAATTTTAAAATAGAAAGTTACAGTCCATTCGCCACGTACTCTGCATTTAAAAATAAAAGACACGGGGTCCTCAGAAAGAAACCTTAAAAATTAAACCCCGTGTCACGGTAGACGTGGCAAGCTGTACATTGCACTGAGCGCAAAGCAAAGGTCAGAGTTTCAGCTACTTCACCATATAGCTTTTGACGTCTTGGTATGTACGTGAAATGTTCTTGCCGTCAACCCTTTCAATCAATCAATCAATCAATCAATTAATCAATCAATCAATCGATCGATCGATAAATCTATATATCATTTCTTCCAATGGGTCTGTTTTGTTCAAAGCCTCGTCAGCTGAACAAGATAGCCCTACCTAAAACCCAGTCTAGCTGAACGAAATGGTTAGTGAAAACTGAAAACGGTTTTTTTTAATGACAAAAATGAAGTTTTTGACTTTAACTGCTTCTATTTGATAAAAACAATTGTGTACATGAACTTTTTAACAATTTGAATAGAAATTTCAGAAATGCGTAATCCTGGTTTGTATTGCATGAAACACAAAATTCAAAATTTAGCTAACCATCTGGTTTGGCGAACGGAGCTCTAAACAACCAGGTCAGAGCGGTCGAGTGGTCGAAACCGCGCGCTTACAGATCAAAGAGTTGAGTTGAGTAATGGTGTTTAACGTCCGAGTCAAGAATAATTCACTTATATCGAGACCTCGTTAGCTATAGGCGAAGGTGCAGACAATTTGATTGTGCGTTGCGCTGATGGCATTATACAGCAGGGTTCTTTAGCGTGTCAAGCCCACCGTGACATGGGACCTCGTTTATTTTAAGTTCCCATTTAGAATAACCGTGACTTTTATTTCGTAATGACGAGTGCTTGGCGAAAGAACAGTCACTACCCACTTTCAAGTCTTGGGTCAGACCCGGCCGAGGATCGAACCCACGACCTCCCACTTACGGACTGCGGCGAGCACTCTAACAACTGAGCTACCGCAGTGGTACACACTACAGATCAAAGAGATTCTCACTACTCCATATCGGGACCTTATGCAGCTGATGGTCGTAAAGTGCGATTTTATAAGTCACAGCGCCTCTGGCTTCCTCTCATCGTCTAGTTTAAAAATCCAAAGGACTCGTACTGTCTCCAAAATCTTAGAACTTACAAATGTGGATTGACTGGGGTATAAAAGTCCATTTATAAACTCCATTTCACAAATACCGTCTCCTGTTTTGAAAGTAATGTGACGCCCAAGCTTGTATTAATGAAGTTCCAAATATATAATAATAATAATAATAATAATAATAATAATAATAAAACTGGCGGATCCAGAAATTTGGAAAAGAGGAAGGGGTCCAATTTTCGATGTCGCGGAAGAACGAGCTAGGGCGATCTAGGGATACATGTACAATCAGAAAACTTTTGAAATGTAGCATAAAATTCTGAGCAAGTGAAACGCACATAAATAATATGGACAGAAATGAGGGAGGGTTTCCAACCCCACTGAATAAATGAATAAATACTCACTCCCATTTTGTACAAAGTTTTCCTTTTAGTGTTTTGAGTTCACGCAAATGTCCCAATACAGTCATGTTTTGTTAAACCTGTTTACTTATGAAATCCGGAAGAATGAAATGATTCTGTCTTATCTATATGACTTAATTAGTAACGTGAGCGCTTGATTAATGATATTTATGTATGAAAATAATTTAACATACAACGGTATATATTTATGTGACAAGACATTATTATAATACAGCAGAATATGGATAACTCGAACATTAATTCATAACTGCGAAACTTCGATTTCTCGCTGCACTGCGTCGATTTTTATATAACACGAACATCGATTTCTCGCTGCAGAACGTCGATAACTCGAGTATAGATTTATTACTGTCGAACTTTGATAATTCGAACATCCATTTCTCGCTGAAGAATTTCGTTAACTCGAACATAAAGTTATTGCAACAGAACCTCGATAACTCGAACATAGATTTATCGCTGCTTAACTTCGATAACTTGGACATAGATTTATTGCTGCCGAACCTTGATAACTCGAAAATCGATTTCTCGCTACAGAATTTTGATAACTCGAACATTGATTTCTCACCACAGAACGATGATAACTCGAAAATAGATTTATCGCTGCCGAACTTCGATAATTCGAACATGGATTTATTGCTGCCAAAATTCGATAACATAGATGTCTTGCTATCGCACTTTGATAATTCGTCGATTTTTCGCTGCAGAAAGAACCTTGATAACTTGAACATCGATTCCTCGTCTCAGAACAACGATTTCTCGCTGCAAAACGTCGATAACTCAGACATCGATTTCCCTCTACAAAATTTCGATAACTTCAACATCGCCGGGTTTCTCGCTGCATGACCTCGACTATCGATTTCTTTCTGCAGATCAACTCGAACATCTAAAAGAGGTAGTGTCACATTATGAATTTCCAAATCAGTATACGTCACGGACTAGCCCATTGTATGTATTTTTCTGTAACAGTCAAGAATATTTAACTTATATATATCGAGTCAATTTTAAAACTGCAAAACCTTCAAGCTTATGTAACAAAGCAGACTATTTTATTAAATGTTTTTTAAATATTTTTTTCCCTTTTTTAATTGAACTTTTTTTTTAAAATTGAACACATGAAAAGGTTTCTTATATAGTTATGCTGAAAACTTGAACACGTGCAGTTGAAAACATTACTATATATAAAGTGTGCCGAAAACTTTTTAAATTTTGTTTAACTTATGAATTTAATAAATAACAAATCGGACATAAATCGTAAAATTAATAGAAGCAAATAAAAGTTATTTTGGGTCTAACAAAGAATAAAATTGGTCCGGTAATAAATTAAGGACGATCTTTTTATGAAATAAATGATCGATTAAACGTAGAAAATATTATGAAAATTACGTAACGTTATGTTCAGACTTACGTTATGTTCAGACTTACGTTATGTTCAGACTTTTGGCAAGGAGCTATGTCGCTCTCCCCCCCCCCCCCCCCCCCCCCCCCCCCCCCCCCCCCCGACTTATGACTTCGCTTTTGTATCTCCAATTCATTTAAATTAATTCCAGGTCATTTAAAATTAAAAATTATTTTTTTTACAAAAGCGTTCAGAATCTCTTTATTATAGGTCTTTTCAGTCAGTTGCAATATTAACCTTTTAGTTGAGGGTAGACATTGGAAGTCTGTATTCATCATGTTTTATTATCATGTTTGATTCAATTTGAAAAAAGACAAGTAGTATACAGGTGAGTAGCTTTAAACTGTCGCTCAAATGTCCATCGAATATACAGGTAATAATTCAAATCTGTGGCTCAAATGTCCACTAAAGTCGTCGCTCAAATATCCACTAGGATTTTGTTAATTTTCGCTCAAATGTCCTGCGCCCGTATGGTATACATTACCTTGGAAACTTTATAGATCGTATTTCGGATTTGTTTTGTTGCACAATTTAAGCGGAAACATTTTAAATCATGACTCGGCCATTTTCACAACAAATGGTGTTTTTTAACTTCAAAGAAATTAAATTTTAAAGTTTATATTTAAAATAAAGATAAACAAGAGCGCTGTTGAACGGGGCAATATATATATATATACAAGTATATATATATATATATATATATATATATATATATATGTCTATAGTGTAAACAGGAATAATAAGAGAAGGTAAAAATTCATTCATGCAGAACATTCATTTTATGATATGCACATCTTCATGTGATCCTCAACACGTATACTACCGGTAACTTAAATTGCAATCAGTTGAAAACTGTGGGACTAGTTACATCCACCAGAAAATTTAGCTCAAGATTTATATGTTAAACATTAATGCATCTTATGATACCATACGAAATTTGAAAG
Source organism: Anadara kagoshimensis (assembly GCA_021292105.1). Classification (NCBI taxonomy): domain Eukaryota; kingdom Metazoa; phylum Mollusca; class Bivalvia; order Arcoida; family Arcidae; genus Anadara; species Anadara kagoshimensis. Next base: position 21,440,917 of record CM037867.1, on the reverse strand, counting down.
GAATTAAATATAAAAAAAAAAAAGTTATTGTTTTTTTTTTTTTTTTTTTTACATTACGTCCTTATTTTGGCATTAAAGGGTCATAACTCCTGAAAAATTTCATGCAGTATCTTTATTTTACAATATGGGCATCTTCATATGACCCCGATAACACATGCCAAATTTTAAAACAATCAGTCAAAACTGTTGGACATGTTGCACCCATAATTGAGACAATGAAACACAAGATACCAGAAACTAGATAAATAGAACCGTAACTCAGTGTTTGCAAAAAATTGAAATGCGACACAAAAATTCGTTCTACAAGTTATACATTTTTATTTGTTGTAAATCCATATTAAATATGAAAGGAATTAAATGAAAAAAACCATTATTCTTGCATTTTTACATTATATTAGACCTTTGGACTCAACCTGTGACCTCGACCTTTAATACCTGGAACTTTCATACGCCACATACCGCCATTTGGTACAAGTTTCATCTTGATATCCTCACCGAGTCAAAAGATATGGTTCAGACAAGAAACATGTTAATGTACGGACGGACACCGCCATACCATAATACATCCCGTTACACGGGCGCATAAAAAGTTTAAAAAAAAAAAACTACATCTTATAAATCTCGGGTTAATATTTTTTTTTACAACATATTAACACTTTCTTCAAGTGAATTTTCATTTTACATGCGATTTTCGCATGAATTATACATGATTTTTCATCAATTTCTCATGAATTTCATGCAATTTCAATATGAAAACGTGTAATTTGGTATGATTTACATGATCTATAATCTGATAATAACTAAAACCATTTTTAAAACAACGTGCATATGATTTTTAACTTATATGTTTTCTGTTACTAAATGTACATGTATGTGAATGCCGCGAAGTGTCAATAATTCTCTTTTAAAATAACTGTATGATGCAGACTCCAATTTTGAAACCAATTCTTAGTTGAGATTTTCCTTAACTTAAATATGGCAAATTTTAGCTTTATTTTATGGCCCTACAGATAAAAGTTTCAAAGCTAAGAGTGGTCTCCAAAATGACACCTTAAAAAAACTATCTTGAAAACAAACAAAATTATTTTAGATTTCAAATTTGCCAGATTTACGTTGAGGAAAATTTTAGTTACCGAGAAATTATTGTGAAAGGTGGCCCAGATAATCTAGTGTTTTTTCTGAAACAAAAGGTGTACAAAATATGTCAGATGGTATGTATCAGTATTATGAGTATACGCTTAACTGGGATAAAATATTTAAATAAATAAAAAAAAATAATGCCTCCAATTTTTCTACATGTCAAAGATACAGAAATCTAAAATAAACATACCGATCCATGTCCAAATCACAATTCCAAAGCAAAGTTAAAACTAAGAAAACTGAAAAACTAAGTTAAACCAGGGAAGTGAGACCGGAGGGTTTAGCACCTCCCGTTTAGCTAACTACACTCACCAAGTGTGTAATCAAAATTAATATGAAAGGAACATGGAACTATGAGGACGCCAAATATATCCAGCGTAATTTTGGATACAGAAACATCATACTTATCAACAATAATGTGATGACGGCCATGGAACTTTTGAAAAATTATTCTATTGTAATAGTTGGATTAATTAAATTATTTGGGGGTTCTTTTAAATAAAAAAAGAGGGTGAACTATTATAAGTTATAAATAGTAAATGCCATGCAATTCGAGAAGAACTTCTAGATTTTCAAGGAAAATAAATTACCGCCAGGAAATCATTGTGAAACGGGTGGTGGGTGGGTCTGTAACTTTAGTAAGGTAGAATTCAGGATATTGTTTTATCTAACATAAAAATTCGATGATGTCTCTGTATCAAAAATTATCTTGGATGTATTTGACGTCACATAGTTCCATGTTCCTTTCTTTCTTAATTTTATTATTCACGTAGCAGTATATAAACATACAAGTCAGATACCGTTGCCAAAAAAAAAGATTAACCTTTTTGTTATTGCGGAAGGTTTCAAAAACAAAATCGATGCACAACCACAAAATCGTCAAGAGCTAAGTTTTAGTTAATCATTGAACTGTCTTACTATTGAATCATCTAGAAATGGCGTTTATATTTTATAAAGTCCAATGTCGTCCAAAGCAACATGGCGAGCATGCTGATCAGTTTGATATGCACGGCAATGGAAGTTACATAGCAATAAAACCGATATTTCTAGACTATTCAATGGTAATAATTATTTACACTTCGCATTTTTTGAAAATTTTATTTTATTTTATTTATTTATTTGTTTGTTTGAAATCCTGCAACAACTTAAAAACACTGTCGTGTACGACGGACATGCATTTCCGTTCATCAATGACGTCACGCATATAGGCATGAGCAAGATACGAGTGACGTCACATTAGCATTGGCAATTATATATACTCAATTTGATCTCAAACAGAGTTTAAGACATTAAAACATCACAAATGTAAATATGAAAAATAGTGACTTACCTTAAGTGTGTCCAGGTGAAGAGTAGAGTTAGAGAATTCCAATAAAAAATCAAAACAATTAACAGTTTTACTTAATAAATCCCATTATTAGTTAGTTCAAAAGATCCACTGACAAAAAGGGGAGGTAATTCACTGCACAAAAATTTTCCAAACAAAAACAAAACTTTTTTCAGTCGAACTTCACCGAACAAAATCGAAATAATATATTCGAATTTGAATATTTATTCGAACTGGTATGACGCTGAAAGTAATTGTCTTTTATCTGTTTTGAACTAAATACACTTTTATTTTCCATTTATACAAAACTTTCATTTACAAATATCTTCCTAGTAATGGCTTCCATTGAACAAAACTAAAAATTAAAACGCATTTAAACTGTTGTGTTTTATCAAGCTTGCGTGACGTATATGTACTTTAGCAATTGTTGTAACTTGTATACTACACGTCCCCTCGAATAAAATCTGATGTCTTGAAATAATTGTGCCTCACATACATGTAGTTATATAGCACGCGTTTTCTCTGAAACCAAATTTTCGTTATTTTGCACAGTTACAATTCGGTTACTTCCTGGTGTCTGCCCTACGTTTTTTTTATTTTTCTCTCTACGTAATCATTACCTCTCTATAGGTCTATTTTAAGATTTAAGTTTTAAAATTAAGACCAAGTTTAATATTTCATCTGAATGCAACTCAATCATGCAAAACAATTTCAGTACAACATATTTTAAAGTCTTTTAACTTTACAAATAAATAAGATTTAACACTAAGCTACAGTAAGAACCTGTCTAAAGTTTAACATTAAGCTAACGAATAGGTGTCAAAAGCCTGGCTACCGAGTGGCTGAGATGAAGATAGCTAGTGACCGAAAGGCTGCCGAGAGATATATGGCAGCTGCTATACAGTACAGACCTGTTGAAAGTTAAACACTCACCTGACAAAAACCCTGACTGCTGGGTGGACGAAAATGGATAGCTAGTGGTGGGGGAAAATGCCAAAATATACAGTTAACAGCTGTCAAAAATGACTATATACAGCTAACGTAAGGACAAGATGAGCTGCCGATTCGGTACAAACATGTAGTATAGTGTTTAACTTTCGACAGGCCTGTACTGTACATTTAACTTATTAGTGTCCGAGATAAGCTGTCCATTATGCACTAATTCGTTAGGTTAGTGTTAAATTTTCGACAGGTCTGTACTGTAGCTTATAAGTGCAAAATTGTCGACAGCTCATTTGGGCCCCTTGTTAGCTGTATCTCGGCAGCTGCTATCTATCTCTTGGCAGCTTTTCGGCCAATAATTATAAATATCTCTGCCACTTGGTAGCCAAAAATCGACCCTTTTTCGTTAGCTCAGTGTTAAACTTTCGACAGGTCTGCACTGTATATCTTTACCAGCTTTATATCAGATTGAAATCTATCTGGGGTATACAGACCTGCCGAAAATTTAACACTAAGCTAACGAAAAAAGATTCGAGCCTTGTAAAAACTCCTATTGAAGATCAAAGATTAATACTCCAGACAAGAAGTCTCTTTTTTGGTATTGCAAATTAAAATTATTCTCAGTATTGAACAACTGTATTTGACTTTTCGTTTGGAGCCCCAATCTTTGAACTTCATTAGGCGCTGAGCTTGACAACGCCTTATGAAGTCTGAACTTCATTAGGCGTTGGACTTCCTAATGAAACCCAACGCCTAATGAAGGCCAAAGATTGCGGCTTCAGACAAGAGGTCTCCTTTTTGGTATTGCAAATTAAAATTATTCTCAGTATTGAACAACTGTATTTGACTTTTCGTTTGGAGCCCCAATCTTTGAACTTCATTAGGCGTCGAGCTTGACAACGCCTTATGAAGTCTGAACTTCATTAGGCGTTGGACTTCCTAATGAAACCCAACGCCTAATAAAGTCCAAAGATTGAGGCTTCAGACAAGAGGTCTCCTTTTTGGTATTGGAACTTACAATTATTCTCAGTATTGAACAACTGTATTTGACTTTTCGTTTGGAGCCTCAATCTTTGAACTTCATTAGGTGCTGAGCTTGACAACGCCTTATGAAGTCTGGACTTCATTAGGCGTTTGACTTCATTAGGAGTTGTTAAAAAGCCTAAGTTGTCAAGTGGCCGTAATATGGAAAACCAGTGGCTAAAAACATCCGAATGATAACAGATGTTGAACTTAGCTAACGGACATGAGCTGTCGGTTCGACTCTCTTACGTAAGCTAAATGTTAATTTTTCGACAGGTCTGTACTGTACAAGTTTTTGTTTAATATTTCGGAGTCTTTATACTAGGGTTAAAAAGAGTTGAATTATGAGTTTTTGTGCGATAAGTATATCTCAATGGCAATGTTATTATGTAGTTTTAAAAATGTTGACATAAGGATATATAGTACAGACCTGTCGAGTGAGTGAGCAATGGTGTTTAACGTCCCAGTCAAGAATATTTCACTTATATCGAGACGTCGCCAGCTATAGGCGAAAGTGCAGAAATTTTGCCTGTGCGTTGCGCTTATGGCATTATACAGCAGGGTTCTTTAGCGTGCCAAGCCCACCGTGACACGGGACCTCGTTTATTTCAAGTTCCCATCCGAAAGAACCGTGACTTTCATTTCGTAATGCCAAGTGCTTGGCGAAAGAACAGTCACTACCCACTTTCAAGTCTTGGGTCAGACCCGGCCGGTGTTCGAGCCCACGACCTCCCACTTACGGAGCGAGCACTCTACCAACTGAGCTACCGCAGTGGTTTACAGACCTGTCGAAACTTTAACACTAAGATAACGAATAAGTACCGAACTGACAGCTCACTAGTTTTCCTAAACCTCAACGGCTTTTTGACCGTTGTTATCTATCCTCGGCAGCTATTTAGACACTGGTTATCTGAACCTCGGCCATTAAGCAGTCGAGCTTCTACATTTTTTTTGTTAGCTTAGTGTTAGTGTTAAACTTTCGACAGGTCTGTACTGCATAGTACAATAAAGGCTTGTCGAAAGTTTAACACTATGCGGACAAATTACATTTATATTTCCATAAATTGAGTGCACATGGTTTTTATTCTTTATTTCTTTTAATTCATTAAACTGTCAATAAAATGCATTAAAAATGCACTGACCTAACCAAATTATATTTTTAATTAAAAACATTATTGTTCAGTTCTCCTGTACATAGAGGAATTTTGCGCAAATTTTTTAAATTTGATCAAGTTTATACACCAATTGGGCCTTATTCAAAGTTACATCAGGACATTTAGGGTCATTGTTGCTCGGGGTTTTTCCAGGTGTGATCATCATGAATATTACAATTATGACATAACGTTTATAGTTGTTCCAAGTAAGAAAGTACAGAAGGGATAATTTTGACATAGCCATATTTGTTGTTTGCTAAAAAGTTAAAAAAAATTGCTCTATGTACAGAAATAAGTTCACTTTTTCATGAATGAAAAATATTTTTCCCTATTAGGTTAGTATATTTTGTGTTAAGTTTTGACAATTTTTCTGTGCGTTTGTTAGAAAATACGACTTTATTCTTCCATTTTCCATGTGCACTGAATTTATGGCAATAGTGCTGAAAAGGCAGCTCATCTTAGTCCCTTGTTAGGAACATGTCCACAGTTTTACGGCAACTGCTGTCGTTACCACTGCAGCTTTTCGATCACTAACTATCCATATCTCGGTGGTAGCCGAACGTCGACTACTTTTCGTTAATTCGGTGTTAACTTTCGACAGGTGTGTACTGTATGTGCCAGGTCAATTACATGTATAATGTTTTTGCATTGTCAGTTTTAGTGCTTTTGAAAGTGTCCTATTTGCCTCTTTAAGTCTCATTTGTCGGATCATATTACAGCAGTTCTTAACCAACCTTTACTTGATTAACAACTAATTGAATGGAATCGAATTGTCATATACCATTTTTTTAATTTAATCATAAAATACATTCAAAAAATGGTATATGACAATATTGTCATATACCATTTTTTGAATGTATTTTATGATTAAATTCAAAAAATGGTATATGACAGAATTATAAAGGAGTTGAAAACACACACAATTACTGTAGGTATATTTGTATATCTATCCTTATTAAATCAACTGTTTGCTGTTGACAAGGTGTCAGATATTTTAGCTCAGATTTCGTTCGAGGAAAACATTATTGTGATTAAACTACATCCGCGACGTTGGTACTAGTACATTTAGTACTAGTTCGTTAATTAAGTCCCCCCCCCCAACATAAGTTGGAGTGACTTATTAATATACCCTTTATTAAGTGTTCAACTTTCAACAGGCCAGTGCTGTAATAATTAAAAGTTATTATTTCAGTACGGACCTGTCGAAAGTTTTACACTGAACTAACGAATAGGATCCAAACTCAGCCGTGATGAGGTCGAGATATGGAAAACTAGCCGTGATGAGGTCGAGATATGGAAAGCTAGTTGTCAAAAAGCTGCATGGTGATAGATAGCCATAGTTTACGAGGGGTCGAAATGAAGTTCCGATTCGGCACTACTGTATTTCCATAAATTGATTGCACATGGTTTTTATAATATATTTCTTTCAATTGAAAATGTTTCCACTAAACTATCAAGAAAATGAATATAAAACGCACTGGCCTAACCTAATATTATATGTTTAAATAAAAACATAGTTATGCAGTTTTCCTGTACATAAAAACATTTTGGGAACATTTTGGAAGTTTATACACCAGTTGGGCCTAATTCAAAGTTACATCAGGGTATTTAGGGTCAGGTAGGTCATTGTTGTTCGGTTTTTTTTTCAAGTTCAGGTGTGATCATCATGAATTTTCCAATCAACTTTTACCAGGTTAAAGTTGTCCTGAGTAAGAAGGTACAGAAAGGATAAGTTTGACATAGTTATATTTGGTTTTTGTTGTTGTTAAAAAACTCCAAGAATTGATCTATTTTCAGAATTAAATTCACTTTTGGATGAATGAAAAATATCTTTTCCTATTAAGCCAGTAGATTTTGTATCAAGTTTTGACAATTTTTAGCTCACCTGAGCCAAAGGCTCAAGTGAGCTTTTCTGATCACAATTTGTCCGTTGTCTGTCGTCGTCGTCGTCGTCGTTGTCGTCGTCGTCGTAAACTTTTCACATTTTCATCTTCTTCTCACGAACCACTGGGCAGATTTCAACCAAATTTGGCACAAAGCACCACTAGGTGAAGGGGATTCAAGTTTGTTCAAATGAAGGGCCACACCCTCTTTAAAGGGGAGATAATTGAGAATTATTGAAACTTTGTTGGTATTTTTCAAAAATCTTCTTCTCAAAAACTATTCGGCCTGTAAAGCTTAAACTTTTGTGGAGGTATCCTTAGGAAGTGTAGATTCAAGTTTGTTCAAATCATGGTCCCCGGGGGTAGGGAGGGGCCACAAGAGGGGGATCAAGTTTTACATAGGAGTATATAGAGAAAATCTTTAAAAATCTTCTTCTCAAAAACTATTAGGCCTGAAAAGCTCAAATTAAAATGGAAGCATCCTGAGGTAGTGTAGATTCAAGTTTGTTCAAATCATGGTCCCCGGGGGTAGGGAGGGGTCACAAGAGGGGGATCAAGTTTTACATAGGAATATATAAAGAAAATTTTTAAAAATCTTTTTCTCAAAAACTATTAGGCCAGAAAAGCTCAAATTAAAATGGAAGCATCCTCAGGTAGTGTAGATTCAAGTTTGTTCAAATCATAGTCCCTGGGGGTAGGGTGGGGCCACAAGAGGGGGGTCAAGTTTTACACAGGAATATATAGAGAGAATCTTTAAAAATCTTCTCCTCAAAAACTATTAGGCCAGGAAAGCTCAAATTAAAATGGAAGCATCCTCAGGTAGTGTAGATTCAAGTTTGTTCAAATCATGGTCCCCGGGGGTAGGGAGGGGCCACAAGAGGGGGATCAAGTTTTACATAGGAGTATATAGAAAGAATCTTTAAAAATCTTCTTCTCAAAAACTATTAGGCCTGAAAAGCTCAAATTAAAATGGAAGCATCCTCAGGTAGTGTAGATTCAAGTTTGTTCAAATCATGGTCCCCGGGGGTAGGGAGGGGTCACAAGAGGGGGATCAAGTTTTACATAGGAATATATAAAGAAATTTTTTTAAAATCTTTTTCTCAAAAACTATTAGGCCAGAAAAGCTCAAATTAAAATGGAAGCATCCTCGGGTAGTGTAGATTCAAGTTTGTTCAAATCATAGTCCCTGGGGGTAGGGTGGGGCCACAAGAGGGGGTCAAGTTTTACACAGGAATATATAGAGAGAATCTTTAAAAATCTTCTCCTCAAAAACTATAAGGCCAGGAAAGCTCAAATTAAAATGGAAGCATCCTCAGGTAGTGTAGATTCAAGTTTGTTCAAATCATGGTTAAATAATAGTGTATTTTCCATGCTGTATTCTTTTATATAAGTATTTTGATATAAAGTTAAATATATTGTTCATGAGAAATATATTAATTGTACTTGTATTTAAAAGCTAATTTTTAATGTAAATCCTGCTGTATTCTATAATTTCTATTTGCCATTTCCCGATTACAGTATTCGGCCTATGCATTTTCTCTCTTTTGAGATTGGTAGATTGCATGATGAAAATTTTTTTTTAAATTATTTCATTGGTTGAAATGCTGTAAGAAAAAGGTAACGGAATAAGCCGAGGCTTGTCGAAACATCAACCTTTTACGGTACATAGAAATACTTACAAATTGTTTAGTGAAAAGCATCGGTAGGAAGTATAGATTTCAGTTTGTACAAAACCTCCCTCCCCTGCACTCACTTCAATACTGAACTCATTTCGGCTTCTACCTAGCAAGTTGCTCAGGTGAGCGATGTGGCCCCTGGGCCTCTTGTTTAAGGTTTGTTGGAAATTACGACTTTATTCTTGCATTTTCCGTGTGTCATCTGTTTCTGGATATATATTGCCCTAGTTCGACAGGTCTAGATCTATACTACACCTACCAGGATGTCATTAATTTGAAACATGATTTTTAATCGATATGGGATTAAAATTGACAGGTGTTCAAATTTGTTTTTGTGAAAAAAAAAGATATTGCATCAAAAACAGGGATCATAGCAAAAGTGTTTAAAGTCAGACACGTACAGATTTCTAGAAAACCAGATACATATACAGTATTGATTGAGGAAAATATGGGGGGGGGGTAGTCTCCCCGATGGACAATATTCTTCCGAACCGATAGACTGACTCTATTTAGGAATTTTCTTAAGTTTTATATATCATTTAAAAAAAAATAAATAAATAAAATTAAAAAATTAAAAATAATAAAACCTGATACATTATATAAATTGTGCCCTCGGTTGAAGGAAATATGGAGGATTGTCTACCCGAGGGAACATTATCTCCCGAAACGATAGTGGAAAATAATGTTCCTCGGGGAGGCAATTCTCCATATTTCCCTCAACCAAGAGCACCATTTATTTAATAATACCGAACAAAACATCCGTTTGGGTGCTCATAATCAAAAAGGAAGGATATACAGATAGAAGTGGGATTACTCGGTAATTTCCGTGACGGACAATCGTAAGTTTCCGTGTCAAGCGGTGAACATTGCATATCTAATGGCAATGTTGTTCGCTGTTTCATACCACGTGATTGAAAATTAACCAATTATAGTTTAAGAATTATCTGTGATGTACAATTATATATTAATAGTGGCCTTGGTTGTGGAAATATGGAGGATTCATTGCATATGTTTTAAATATTGTCCAATAATTATCCATATCTAGCCCATTGGGCATTCGAGCCCACTCCTTTTCGTTAGCGTAGTGTTAAATTTTCGACGGGTCTGTACTGTTAATATGTGTCTATTTTTTTCTGTTACATATTATACAGTCAAACCGGTCTATAAAGGCCAACCAAGGGAACCAGCAAAAGGTGCCTTTAAGGACAGATGGCCTTTATGTATACAGGTTCAAATAATATGAATAAAGAACAACTGGGATACAATTCTACTGGCCTTTATAAGCAGGTGGCCCTTATATAGAGATGGCCTTTAAGGCAGGTTGGACTGTATTATTATATGTATTTCGTACTTTTGAGACAATCCATAGATTTATCTATACATAAATAACAAAATACATACAATCTGTTGGTTAACTAACAGTTGTGCTTTAGCAAACCACGATGAAGGACTTTGTTTTAATAACCATTATTCTAATGTCCGGGTACAGGATATTTGCCGAAAAATCGGGCAAAGGTAAAACGTTTTAACTTATTTTCTTACTTTTTTGTTCTTTTTTGTTTGTTTGTTTTGTTTTTCTTTTTCTTTTCTTTTGTTTGTTTGTTTGTTTGGTTTTTTTTTTTTTTTTTGATAAGAACGTTTTCATAGTTTCCATGGTGGAAGTTCACGTGTTTAACTTAATTTGCCAAATTTGGATTAGGACATGGACCAGTATGTTTTAATTGTTTTTGATTTATAAATATGTAAGGTTGTGCCTTGTTCTGTTTTTTCTTTAATATTTCGCTGTTTTTCTGGGTTTTTTATTGTGTTTTTTACAGTACGCATGAGTTTTATTAAACCCCCGCTTCCAAGAAGAGGGGTTAATTAATTTACCTCTGTCCTTCCGTCCGTCCGTCCGAAACGGATGTGTGTAACAGTTTGCTCAGCAACTACTGAACACAACCACTTGAAATTATGTATGCGAGTTTAGTATGAGGTCCATGCCACAAGCACTGAATTAAAGCTAATATTTAGCGGGGGTATATTAATTTTATAAGTGACTGTCGGACAGCTGAAAGCGAGGGTATTGTAAGTGAGTAGTAGCTCAAAACTTTCTTGTACAAGTAATGCCCCTATTCTTGTGCACAACTTTAAAATATTATTTTAATTTCGCAATGTGATAGTTTAATTACATGAAATCAACATTTGGGAAATAAGCTGTCCTGGCCCCAGTTTCACAATCATTCCTAAGGTAAGATTTTCCTTAACTTAAATTTAGCAAATTTTTGTCATCTCTTTTTGAAACTACTGGTGAATATTTTTGTCAAAACTAATGCAAATGTTTTAATCTAGAAATGAGCTTAAAAATGACACCATAAATTCCCAAATATCTTGAAAATTAACAAAATTATGAAGATTTGAAAATTTGCAAGATTTGAGTTGAGGAAAATCTTAGCTAAGGAATGATTGTGAAACCAGGGCCTAGTCCTATATTTTAATAATATATGTGCTTCGTTATTTTTTTATTCAAAGTATAAAATTCATCGATCAGTGTTGTCATTTTTTCAAATTTCCAATCAAGTAATTATTTCCATACGTTTCCTTTGCATTTTCCACGTGTACATTTCACAATGCTTATATATAACTGAAAACCGATTACTTTATTTTTTCAGTTAAAGGTACATGCAAGCTAAAGAAATTTACAAATGACTCGGAGATAATGGAATTGTTCATGGCACCAATATCGGGATTAGTAGAAGAGCGCACGTGTAAATGTGTTGACGACGCTTTAAAATCTGTGAAAAAAGAACTGGAAAAACTGATGTGGAAAAAGAAAACAATGAAATGTAATTCTATGAACTTTGACCTCTTAGGTTATTTTGATGGTTTTTTTTTTTTTTTTTTAAACAAATTCTCCCATATCACGATTGACGGATCACAGTGTCATCAATGTTCCAATATCACTCGGGGCAAATCCTACTGTGAGAAAGATTGTCATCTTGCTTGACAACGGTTTTCTCTGGACACTCCGGTTTCCTCTATCATCCTTGATTTGACCACCTCGGTATAAGTGAAACTGAATCCTGACTCTACTCCATACCATGTTAAACCTAAGGTGATGTTTTGTATATACAGTGGTCAGCGAAGATTTTAAAGAGTTATCTCCCATTGTCCTTTTTACCAATAAATTGAAAGATAAAAATTTACCGTTTATGACAAAGACCATTCTCTAACTCACTAAACAGCTAAATAAGACAATCATTTATTCATCCACCTAATATTTCATTCATTCACAACATTTGCCTTATTGCAGCTTGTTTAGACCTATATAAAGCTGGAAAAACGAAAGATGGAATCTTCACTATATTTCCCGACGGCACTGCACCAACAAGAGTTTATTGTGACATGCGCAATGGTGGATGGACCGTCATCCATCGCAGGGTAAATGGCAAAGTCTCATTCGACCGCTTTTGGAAAGATTATGTAAAAGGATTCGGTGATCTCAACGCCGACTACTGGGTTGGGCTCAAAAATATCAACAAGCTTACAAAACATCCAAACGAAATTTCTTTTGAACTTTTAATGAAAAATGGCAAAACGGCAACGGCTGTTTATGGTGGTTTCCAAATCGAAAACGAAGATGCTCATTATCGGTTGCATGTTTCCGGAACAGGGACTTACAACAGAGAAATGATGAATTACGTAGACGCTGAAGGACCCGGATTTTACTTCCATAATGGAATGATGTTTACAACAAAAGACGCTGATCATGATGTGTACGGAACAAACTGCGCACGCAGTTATAACAATGGAGGCTGGTGGTATAAAGCTTGTTACAGAATGGGGAAGTTCACATCCAATTTTAATGACATGGATCTGTATGCAGGCCAGAAAAAAGTTTATGGTAAATTCACAAAAAGTGTGGTTAAAATTCGAGAACTTTTGTAGCATTACTAACATATAATTCGGTAATATTCGGGAACTTTTGTAGCATTAGTAACATATAATTGGGGAAGATTCGGGAACTTTTGATGCATCGGTAAAAAAAATTCGGTAAAATTCGGGAACTTTTGTAGCAATGGTAATATATAATTCGTTAAAATTCGGGAACTTTTGTTGCATTGGTAAAAAATTCGAGAACTTTTGTAGCATTGGTAAAATACAATTCGGAAAAATTCGGGAACTTTTGTTGCATTGGTAAAATATGATTCGGAAAAATTCGGGAACTTTTGTAGCATTAGTAACACATTATTTGGTAAAAATTGACTTTTGTAACACTGGTAACATATAATTCGGTAAAATTCGGGAATGTTTGTAGCATTGGTAAAATATAATTTAGTGATATTCGGGAACTTTTGTAGCATTGGTAAAATATAATTCGGTAAAATTCGGGAACTTTTGTAGCATTGGTAAAATATAATTCGGTAAAATTCGGGAACTTTTGTAGCATTGGTAAAATACAGTTCGTTAAATTTTCGGGAACTTTTGTAGCATTGGTAAAATACAATTCGGAAAAATTCGGGAACTTTTGTAGCATTGATAATATATAATTCGTTAAAATTCGGGAACTTTTGTAGCATTGGTAAAATACAATTCGGTAAATTAGGGAACTTTTGTAGCATTGGTAAAATACAATTCGGAAAAAGTCGGGAATGTTTGTAGCATTGGTAAAATACAATTCGGAAAAATTCGGGAATATTTGTAGCATTGGTAAATATAATTCGGTACAATTCGGGAATGTTTGTAGCATTGGTAACATATAATTCGGAAAAATTCGGGAATTTTTGTAGCATTGGTAAAATACAATTCGGAAAAATTCGGGAACTTTTGTTGCATTGGTAAAAAAATTCGGAAAAATTCGGGAACTTTTGTAACATTGGTAAAATATAATTCGGAAAAATTCGGGAATGTTTGTAGCATTGTTAAAATACAATTCGGTAATATTCGGGAACTTTTGTAGCATTGGTAAAATACAATTCGAAAAAATACGGGAATTTTTGTAGCATTGGTAAAATATAATTCAGTAAAATTCGGGAATGTTTGTAGCATTGGTAAAATACAATTCGGTAAAATTCGGGAACTTTTGTAGCATTGGTAAAATACAATTCGGAAATATTCGGGAATTTTTGTAGCATTGGTAAAATATAATTCAGTAAAATTCGGGAATGTTTGTAGCATTGGTAAAATATAATTCAGTAAAATTCGGGAATGTTTGTAGCATTGTTAAAATACAATTCGGAAAAAATCGGGAACCTTCGTGGCATTGGTAAAATATAATTCGGTCATATTCGGGAACTTGTTTAGCCTTGGTAAAATATAATTCGGAAAAATTCGGGAACTTTTGTAGCATTGGTAAAAATAATTCGGTAAAGTTCGGGAACTTTTGTAGCATTGGTAAAATACAATTCGGAAAAATTCGGGAACTTTTGTTGCATTGGTAAAATATAATTCGGTAAAATTCGGGAACTTTTGTAGCATTGGTAAAATATAATTCGGTAAAATTCGGGAACGTTTGTAGCATTGGTAAAATACAATTCGGAAAAATTCTCAATTCGGAAAAATTCGGGAACTTTTGTTGCATTGGTAATATATAATTCGGGAACTTTTGTTGCATTGGCAAAATATAATTCGTTAAAATTCGGGAACTTTTGTAGCATTGGTAAAATACAATTCGGAAAAATTCGGGAACTTTTGTAGCATTGGTAAAATACAATTCGAAAAAATTCGGGAACTTTTGTTGCATTGGTAATATATAATTCGTTAAAATTCGGGAACTTTTGTAGCATTGGTAAAATACAATTCGGAAAAATTCGGGAACTTTTGTTGCATTGGTAACATATAATTCGGGAACTTTTGTTGCATTGGCAAAATATAATTCGTTAAAATTCTGGAACTTTTGTAGCATTGGTAAAATACAATTCGGAAAAATTCGGGAACTTTTGTAGCATTGGTAAAATACAATTCGGAAAAATTCGGGAACTTTTGTTGCATTGGTAAAATACAATTCGGAAAATTCGGGAACTTTTGTAGCATTGATAAAATATAATTCGGTAAAAATCGGGAACTTTTGTAGCATTGGTAAAATATAATTCGGTAAAATGGGAATGTTTGTAGCATTGGTAAAATACAATTCGAAAAAATTCGGGAACTTTTGTAGCATTGGTAAAATACAATTCGAAAAAATACGGGAATTTTTGTTGCATTGGTAATATATAATTCGGTAAAATTCGGGAACTTTTGTAGCATTAATAACATATAATTCGGAAAAATTCGGGAACTTTTGTTGCATTGGTAAAATATGATTCGGAAAAATTCGGGAACTTTTGTTGCATTGGTAAAATATAATTCGGAAAAATTCGGGAATTTTTGTAACATTGGTAAAATACAATGTGGAAAAATTCGGGAACTTTTGTAGCATTGTTAAAATACAATTCGAAAAAATTCGGGAACTTTTGTAGCATTGGTAAAATATAATTCGGTAAAATTCGGGAACTTTTGTGGCATTGGTAAAATACAATTCGGAAAAATTCGGGAACTTTGTAGCATTGGTAAACTACATTCGGAAAAATTCGGGAACTGTTGTGGCATTGGTAAAATATAATTCGGGAATGTTTGTACCATTGGTAAAATATAATTGGTTAAAATTCGGGAACTTTTGTTGCATTGGTAACATATAATTCGGGAACTTTTGTAGCATTGGTAAAATAATTGGTTAAAATTCGGGAACTTTTGCAACGTTAGTAAAATATAACAAACTGAAGACAAAATTATGAATAAACTCATAAAATTTTTTTGTTTTTTCTATCTTTTTTTTTTTTTTTTTTTTATTTGTAAGTAGTGTTACGCTCTTGTATATATTTTTCACTTATATCGGGCATAATCGAGCAGCTCGGGAATTGTAGAGAAAAGTGAAGTGGAGTTATGGTAGTTTACGCCACAGTCAAGATTTTTCACTTATATCGATGCGGTCAGATCTGGGATGGTGGAGTAAGCGGAGATGTTCAGTAAGCGAACTGACAGTCTTTTTCACACCAATAAAAGTCGCGAGTGAGTTTGAGTCTGAGTTTCGTTCAGGTTAAGTTGTGACAAGCTATTTGGTCCGTAAGCCGTAGCTTTGCACCAGTCGGTCACCGAGATCCCTTGGCAAATAATATAATATCGGAGAAAAGCACAAAAACACAGGTTACTTTTTTGTATTCAGAGTAACAGAGATTAGGTTTAAAATCAACGTTTGTCCAAACGGTGCGTCAGAACTAATTGCGTTTCCTTGTCGTTGGCCTTAACTGGTTCACCTGGGGTCAGTATAATGTGACTGGGAAGGGGGAATGGTTGTGCGCTTGTCGTGGCGCAATAAAGAACCCTGTTGTATAATGCATCAGTGCAACGCACAGGCAAAATTTCTGCACTTTCGCCTATAACTGGCGACGTCTAGAAATAAGTGAAATATTCTTGACTGGGACATTAACCAGGGTAACATAGTAATAACATAGTAATAACCAGGGTAACATAGTAATAACCAGGGAAACACAGTAATAACCAGGGAAACATAGTTATAAAAAGGGTGTCATAGTAAGAACCACGGTAACAAAACAATAAAAAGAGTACCATAGCAATAACCAGGGCAACATAGCAATAACCAGGGTAACAAAGCAATAGCCAAGACAACATAGTAATAACCAGGGAAACATAGTAATAACAAGGGTAACATAGTAATAACCAGGGTAACAAATCAATAACCAGGGTAACATAGCAATAACCAGGGCATCAAACCAACAACCAGGGCAACATAACAATGACCAGGGGGCAACATAGCAATATAGCAATAACCAGGGCAAGATAGCAATAACCAGGGTAACAAAGCAATAACCAAAACAACATAGTAATAACCACGACAACATAGTAATAACCAGGGCAACATAGTAATAACCAGGGAAACATAGTAATAACCACGGCAACATAGTAATAACCAGGGCAACATTGTAATAACCACGACAACATAGTTATAACAAGGGCAACATAGTAATAACCATGAAAACATAGTAATAACCAGGGTAACACAGCAATAACCATGACAACATAGTAATAACCAGGGCGAGACAGTAATAACCAGGGCAACATTGTAATAACCACGACAACATAGTTATAGCCAGGGCAACATAGTCATAACCATGAAAACATAGTAATAACCAGGGTAACAAAGCAATAACCATGACAACATAGTAATAACCAGGACGAGATAGTAATAACCAGGGCAACATAACAATAACCATGGCAACATAGTAATAACCATGAAACATAGTAATAACCATGACAACATAGTAATAACCAGGGCAACATAGTAATAACCAGGGAAACATAGTAATAACCAGGGTAACAAAGTATTTACCAGGGCAACACAGTAATAACCATGACAATATAGTAATAATCAAGGCAACATAGTAATAACCATGAAAACATAGTAATAACCAGGGTAACAAAGCAATAACCATGACAACATGGTAATAACCAGGGCAACATAGTAATAACCAGGGCAACATAACAATAACCATAGCAACATAGTAATAACCATGAAAATATAGTAATAACATGACAACATAGTAATAACCAGGACAACATAGTAATAACCAGGGAAACATAGTAATAACCAGGCAAACATAGTAATAACCACGACAGCATAGTAATAACCATGAAAACATACTAATAACTAGGGTTACAAAGCAATAACCACGACGACATAGTAATAACCAGGGCGACATAGTAATAACCATGAAAACATAGTAATAACCAGGGTTACAAAGCAATAACCACGACGACATAGTAATAACCAGGGCGACATAGTAATAACCAGGGCAACATAGTAATAACCATGAAAACATAGTGATAACCAAGGTAACAAAACAATAACCATGACAACATATTAATAACCAGGGGAACATAGTTATAACAATGACAACATAGAAATAACCAGGGTAACATAGTAATAACAATGACAACATAGTTATAACCAAGGTAATATAGTAATAACCATGACAACATAGTAATAACCAAAGTAATATAGTAATAACCATGACAACATAGTAATAACCAAAGTAACATAGTAATAACCATGACAACATAGTTATAACCAGGGAAACATAATAATAACCAGGGCAATATAACAATTACCATTGCAACATAGCAATAACCAGGGCAACATAGTAATAACCATTGCAACATAGTAATAAACATGACAACATAGTAATAACCAGGGCAAAATAACAATTACCAGGGAAACATAGTAATAACCAGGGAAACATAGTAATAACCATGACAACATAGTTATAACCAAGGTAATATAGTAATAACCATGACAACATAGTAATAACCAGGGCAACATAGTAATAACCATGACAACATAGTAATAACCAAAGTAACATAGTAATAACCATGACAACATAGTTATAACCAGGGAAACATAATAATAACGAGGGCAATATAACAATTACCATTGCAACATAGCAATAACCAGGGCAACATAGTAATAACCATTGCAACATAGTAATAACCATTGCAACATAGTAATAACCATTGCAACATAGTAATAACCATTGCAACATAGTAATAACCAGGGCAACATAACAATAACCAGGGAAACATAGTAATAACCATTGCAACATAGTAATAAACATGACAACATAGTAATAACCAGGGCAACATAACAATAACCAGGGAAACATAGTAATAACCAGGGAAACATAGTAATAACCAGGGAAACATAGTAATAACCAGCGTAACATAGTAATAACCAGGGCAACATAGCAATAACCAGGGTAACATAGCAATAACCAGGGCAACAAAGCAAACACCAGAGTAACGAAGCAATAACCAGGGCAGCATAGCAATAATCAGGGCAACATAACTATAACCAGGGACACATAGTAATAATCAGACCAACATAGCAATAACCTAGGGCAGCATGGCTATAACAATGACAACTTAGTAATAACCAGGGCAACAAAACAATAAGCAGGGAAACATAGTTATAACCAGGGCAACATAGCAATAACCAGAGCAATATAGCAATACCCATGACAACTTAGTAATAACCAGGGCAACAAAGCAATAATCAGAGAAACAAAGTTACAACGAGGGCAACATAGCAATAACCATGACAACTTAGTAATAACCAGGGCAACAAAACAATAAGCAGGGAAACATAGTTATAACCAGGGCAACATAGCAATAACCAGAGCAATATAGCAATAACCATGACATCTTAGTAATAACCAGGGCAACAAAGCAATAATCAGAGAAACAAAGTTACAACGAGGGCAACATAGCAATAACCATGACAACTTAGTAATAACCAGGGCAACAAAACAATAAGCAGGGAAACATAGTTATAACCAGGGCAACATAGCAATAACCAGAGCAATATAGCAATAACCATGACAACTTAGTATTAACCAGGGCAACAAAGTAATAATCAGGGAAACAAAGTTATAACGAGGGCAACATAGCAATAACCTGGACAATATAGCAATAACCAGGACAACTTAGTAATAAGCATGACAACTTAGTAATAACCAGGGCAACAAAGCAATAATCAGGGAAACAAAGTTATAACCAGGGCAACATAGCAATAACCAGGGCAATAAAGCAATAACCAGGGCAACATAGCAATAACCAGGGCAACATAGTAATAACTCTGACAACTTAATAATAAACATGACAACATAGTAGTTACCAGGGCAACATAGCAATAATCAGGGAAACAAAGTTATAACCAGGGCAACATAGCACTAACCAGGGCAACATTGCAATAACCAGGGCAACATAGTAATAACCATGACAACTTAGTAGTAACCAGGGCAACAAAGCAATAATCATGGCAAGATAACAGTAAGCAGGGCAAGATAGCAGTAACCATGACAACTTAGTAATAAGCATGGCAAGATAACAGTAAGCAGGGCAAGATAGCAGTAACCATGGCAACTTAGTAATATGCATGACAAGATAGCAGTAACCTGGGCAGCATAACTATAATCAGGGCAATAACCAGGGGTACATAGCAATAAAAAGAGACAACTTTAGAGAAATAAAAAATGACAATAGAAACCTCAAATTAACCAAAACCCCTTTTTCTCCACAGCAAATGAAAGTTGACGGCTGATGTCGGCCATCGTAGTTTTTGTTTATTGTACGTGGACAGATGATCTAGACAATTAATTGTTTAAATGGTTTTACGTCCCAGTCAAAAAATGTTTCACTTATATCGAGACGTCATCTGCTATAGGTAAATGGACAGAAATGTTGGCCTTTGTTGTGCGCTCAGGAAAATATGCAGGCAGGATTCTTTAATGTGTCACGACAGCTTTGATACAGGGCATCGGTTTTAATGTTTCTTCCGAAGGACCCCGTGACTTTTATGTCTGAATACCGAGTGTTTGACGAAAGAACAGTCACTAACTATTTTAAATCTTGGTCAGAGCCGACTGCGGTTCGAACACACGACCTACCACATACAAAATGAGCACACTACCTACTGAACTATAGTGTAAGGTAATGTTTACATACGAAAATGTGTGGACGTTTGTTAGCCCTAGCATGTGATACTTTTTTTTAATAATTTTGAATGAAAAGTAGCACATTACAATTATTATTGCCATACATGGGTATTAATTCATAAAAATTCAAAAATAGCACATGGCCGTTTATTTAACGTCATAGTATGGTATTCATTGTAAATTGTCAGTTTTGCGCTTAAAGATAATAATAATAATAATAATAATAATAAATAATAATAATATTGAACCTCGGTTAATTTCCCCATCAAATGCTTAGTAAGATTTTGACTTTATAAGTTTTGCAGATTTTAAAACGGGAGAGGCTTATCAAGAAAACCATAAAATTTTAAGAAAACCAGTGAGGTTATAAAGTTATCGAGGGGTATTATAACGAGGTTTTACTGTAATAATAATAATAACAATAATAATGATAATAATAATGTAAATGAAAGCTCAATTTATAACCCATGATTTTTTCAGCAAGATTTTGGCACTGTGATGGTGTTTGGCGATAAACGAGGAAGACTTATAGAGAAAAACATTAAAACAAAGTAGGTTAGGCGTATTATAACGAAGTTTGATTGTAATTATAATAACAATAATAATAATGAAAGGGTGTCGAATATTATATTTTAGTGTAATTTTGTCTCGACCCTAATCTGAGTAATCTTTAATCCATTTCTAAGTAGCCATCTTCAGGAACACGGTTCATTCTGGTATTTTTAGACGCTATCACTGATGATATTGGATTTTTCTCGCTTCTAGTCAGATAGGAAGTTATCTATTTTCAAGTTGTTTACTCATTGTTAGTGAATGATAAACAGTGTCAAAAATAGATGCGACGATAGCCAATCTGACAAAGTGTAAATAACGGTTAACATATTATCAGCCGTTATGGGGTAAACAAAGGGGTGTCGGTCAGGGGGTGATAAAAACAGTATTTTGACATTTATACTTTTGTAAAAAAAATTATCTTAGTTCATGTAAAACTGCATGTACAATTAATTATGTTTAATACCTATCGTGTTTTGTTAGGGCCAAATTTATTGCTCTTTCTCTCCTTCCACCTGAACACGAAGGAGTGAAGTTGCGAATAAGCGGTGGAGTTTTGAAGGCCAAGAAGCAAAGTTGCGAAGGCGAGGGAGAGATAGTACCATTCGTATCTTCTCTCCTTCACTTCTTCGCATTCGTTTGTCGCTTCGCTTCTTCGCAATCGTTTGTCGCTTCGCTTCTTCGCGTGTATGTTTTTTCTCGCCACATTTGGGCGCCGTATATTTTTACGTATTGCAACAGCCATTAGTTTAATTATATAAATTGAAAAACTGTGCCGTCTTGTGAAAAATAGAATTTTCTTACTTCACGAGACTAAATAAATTCAAATGAATTCAATATTCATATTTTACTATTAACTATCTTTGAAGTGTTTTGTCATATAAGAAATTTTTGAATTTTCTGAATGAAATATTCAAAAATTTATGATATGACATATTATAAATTTTGAATATTTTATTCAGAAAAATCAAAAATTTATAATATGACACTTGACTTAGTGATATATAATTAACAAATTAAATTGTCGATATTACGCAGTCAAACCTGTTTTAAAATGTAACCTCTTAAAGGTAAGCCACCTGCTTATAAAGGCCATTTTACTGGTTCCCTTTGGATGGCCTTTATAGACAGGTTTAACTGTAGTCAATATGAATGACGCGCTCTGCAAACAAAACTGAATACAGAGCGTTTGCAATAGGGCCGACGCTGTACCACGTGATACATCCTAACGTTTATGCGGAACAATTGACATATCGCCAACAACGCCCATAATGTTCCGACAAAGGCCGCAATCACGGTACCAAAGCAGCGTCACGGCATCTAATGACATACTAGTGTCAGTGACGTCATTAAATGGCACATTCAGGCCAAGTTATGTAATTCAAGCATGCCAAGCCTTTGTCGGAAAATTGTGGGCGTGGCCGGCGATACGTTAATTATTTCCATTGAATATGGAATAATTTTTATTATTTATATTCATTCATTTTGCATTTATCAAAATTTTTAATTCAGTGATTATTTTTCGCTAGGTAAATTGTCATGCTAATTACGCTGTTTGTGACGTCAAAGAAATATTATAAATCACAAGTTTTATAGGTAAAACGTGACGTCATAGAAAGAAACATTTTATTCATACTTAGTCATGTGATCAATTATAAATGCCATTGGTAACATGAAACACACATGACAAATAAAATATTACAAAATAATTATCAGCTGACGCTGCTTGATTCCACCAGATTGAAACGAAAAATCCTGACAACTTAATCCCTATGTTGTAGAATGCCACAGCTAAATAATATCAGATCAGATACAAAATTAAAACTATAATAAAAGTCGCATAGTGAACCACTGCGGTAGCTCAGTTGGTAGAGTGCTCACTCCGTAAGTGGGAGGCTGTGGGTTCGACGGGTTTGTCTCAAGTCTTGAATTTGGGTAGTAACTGTTTTTTCGACAAGAACTCGGCATTACGAAATGAAAGTCACGATTCTTTCGGATAGGAATTTAAAATAAACGAGGCCCGTGTCACGTTAAGCTTGGCGCAAATAAGAACCACCTTTGCCTTTAGCTGGCAAGGTGTTCGATATAAGTGAAATATTCTTGACTGGGGCGTTAAACACTATTACTCAACTCAACTCAAATACAGATAGCGAAAAAATAAGATTGTATTCACGAAACAATACTTGCTGTGTTTCCATGCCTGGTAGCCAAAATCAACATTGGTTACTAATAGCAAATCTGTTACAAATACATAAAAGGGCTATATTTTCACAAAACTACTAAAAATTTTAATTTTTAAAGGGAAACTAGACTTTGATAGTTTGGCAACAGGTATTGTCTCTTTCGATCTTCGCCTATAAATATAATGATAAAAGAATTTTACATTTGCATCTTCTTCTTATAACATGTCTTGCTTATGGCTACGAGTATGACGTAATTTATTTGGCTGTTCCGGTGATTGTGATTGCACGACAGTGAAAGTTATAATACCATGTTTAGCGGATTTTTAATATTTTTATTTCTTTTTAATTATTTTTGTTTGTTTTAGTTTGTTTTGTTTTGATTTAGTTTGTTTTTTAACTGAAAAAAATGCTACCGTTCACGCCATCCTAAAACAGCCACGTAAATGACGTCACTCATGAGCCAAAATTAACAAATCATGTGATAACTCGTATAAACTTCATATACTGTAAACGTATTTAATTTCGCGAGTATTTATTTTCGCGGTTAACGAAATTAAGACATATCCGCGTAGTTAAATTATCGCGTGTTTTAAATATACAGTAATAAGAAGTTGTATTTTAAAATCACTACAATTATAATTGGTTAATTTTGATGTTAAAAAAGGTGGGAAAACTGAAAATAATAAACTATTACAAATGTACATTGTACTTCACTTACACAATATCACTCATGTCCACGATTTACCGCGAAGCGTAATAAAATAAAAATAATAATATTTCAACTTTTTAAATTCAAAATTTTGACTTTTTTTCTCGTAACGATTTCTATGAACGAATATAAAAACACTGTTTTTTTATCATAGAAAACCCCCACACCAAAACATAAAAATAGCCACCTTTCCATTTTTTCCTGAATAAAGGAAACAAAACAAAAACACAAAATTTCTATATAAAAATGGCTATCTATAACATTCGTGATAATTTGTATTGATTATGATGTTTGCAATTTGTCTACTATTGTTATAGGGAGAAAAAAGAATATGACTTGGTGTCAGGTAAAATTTAATTAAGGCATTTTTTCTCATCACCGCAGGTGTACGTGGGTCAATTTACCTGTGATTTACCTGTTGTTGTTATCATTATTAGTATCCCTCAATTGAACCCATCGCGTGTTAAGTAATGTCTATCCGAGTTTATAGGCAAACACCGTTAACCTGTCCACTTGACCTTTTATGAGGAATGTTCATATAGGAGAATCCAGCCAAAAAACGAGTAGTGTTAGAATTCTCAGTAAATATATGAACAGCATTCTCATTTTGTAGAAGAAATAAACATCTGTGTCCCCTTTACATAAATGTACTGGTCCGTAATAAATATTTAAATCAAAGGTCAAGCTGACAGGTCAATGTTGTTAACCGATACCTGTTCGTCAAGGATGCCAGATAAAGCTGATACAAGCTAAAAAAGACAGAATATTTATAGATATAAATATGACAGGGATTTAAACGAATATAGAGGACAAAATTGTTTCACGCAAACAACAACAAAAAAAGGTGTTAAAAAAAGACATAGTTTAAACAAAAAATATTCAGAGTTTTGCTATTGTTACGCTTTTGTTACTGTTTAAATGAAATAGGAAAAAAACGGAAGTTTAAAGCACCTGTTCGTCAGTTGCTTCTAAATAGGTAAGTTTATTATTATTATTACATTGTATTATTAGTTTTTGCTCTATTTATGAAACACAGATACATGTATAAGTTCACATGAGCTCGTGATGTAAGTCATCAATGTGAATAAGTGTCTAATTATGAGATTTTTCTTAGATTTATGATGATTGTTATATTATTTGAGTCTGTTTGAAAATGATCTTGATAATATTTTTTTTATCTATTAGTGTATTTTTGTGGATAAAAATTATCATAAATGACCAAGATTTGGTTTGAAAAAAACAACAACCAACAACTAGAAATTTCCCTTTAAAAAGCGACGTTTGCCCTTTAAATGTAACAGTGATATATCAGTAAATTGTGATTATTGCGAGATCATTTTACTTATATCGAGGCGGTCAGATCAATGATGGTCGGAAACCGGAGTACCCGCAAATAAACACCGATCCTAACGAAATGAGAAATATTTGCTCACAAGATCTAGAATCGGTCCAAGTAGGATTAAAAATTAACCAGTCCGATCGTTGGAGTAAATTTATTTATTCATTTATTGAATGAGGTTTTCCGTCCCGGTAAAGAATAATTCATTTAAATGGAAACGTCACCAGGTATGGGTGATGTGGCAGAAATTGTGACCTTTGCAATGTGCTCAGGGTAATGTACAGGGGGCCGGGGGGGGAAGGTTCTTTAACATGTCATGCCTGCCATAATACGTGTATACGGGGAATCAGTTATAGGTTATTGGCAAACGAACAGTCACTACCTATTTTTCAAGT
The DNA here is from genome assembly GCA_021292105.1 of Anadara kagoshimensis. Lineage (NCBI taxonomy): Eukaryota > Metazoa > Mollusca > Bivalvia > Arcoida > Arcidae > Anadara > Anadara kagoshimensis. The sequence continues at coordinate 21,415,069 of CM037867.1, read as the reverse complement.
CTTGGTCAGACCTCAGCCGGGATTAAAAACCATAACTTATAACAAACGAAGCGAGCACACTACCTACAAAATCTTAATATCTTAATGAGAATAAATAATTTCGTTGTTTGAGTCAATTTTTTCACAAGTCATTTGAATATTTAATTGTAAATCTTGTGTCATTTTTTTTACACATTTCATTCAAATATTTGATTCTTACTTAATTCATAATATTTATATATATATATGTATATAAATTTACAAAAAAACCCTATCGGTCATACCCACCTACAAACAATTACTACTTTAGAAGTGTGATTGACGTCATTTTCGATCTTAGCTAATCGTTATAATAGCTAAACAAGCGGTATTTTAGTGTAGGCAAACAACCTTGACCTTTCCGTTTGACTTTAATTTGGAATAGCACATTTTTGTTCAGGTCAGTTGGTTGGTTGAATGTTGCTTCACGTCGCATCAGCAATTTTTCAGCTATTCGCAACGAGAACTATTTTATTAATCTATTATGTGAAATGCGAGTGTGTTTTATGTCTTGTACCAGCGCGCACTCAGGGCGACTTGAAGGTGCTAGCTAACCGAGTCAGTACGTCGAAGACAAGTCTCATACAAAAGTCTCATTGACTTGTCACATTATACTGACATCGGGTGGACCAGTAAATTTAAAGGCCAACGACAAGGAAAGTTCACTTTCCCACATGTGGTCTGAGCGGGGCTCGAACTCACATTAATCTTATCCATTAGGTCATCGCCCCCCTTTTGTGTTTAAGACACACGTGTTGATTTCATATACATCACGGGAAGCATGTATCTTTTTTATACGACCTGCTAAGCCTATTACTATAGGCAAACAACAATTACCTGTCCATTTGACCTTTCATTGGGAATATCCACGACGATCCACCCAAAATATAGCTGTAGGTAGCAAGGTTTCGCAGTTAATATATAAACAATGGGCCTTTCCCAAGATGATGTAAATTAATGAAATTAACACCTTTGTTCTCTCTCTATATAAATGCGCTCGCCCACAAAAATATTTAGATTAAAAGTCAGGCGGACAGGTTAATGTTGTTTGCATAGGCCCTATACCAGTATGGGTTTGTCACAAGTTTACATGATCTGACCTTTTCATAACTACATTACTAATCCTGCTTTGACTTTGCAACAATAGACGGCCCTTTCGAAAAAAAATTCTCCATAAGAAGTGTTCGGACCAAAATTGTGGAAATCAAAATATTTTTAAGATATTGAATTGTGTAAAAAATAAAACTAGAATGACCAAAATGAGAACGGAACAAAACGGAAATACATTTGTACTTGTCTTGAGTGAGAAACTTTTTTACTCAGGCGAAAGCTGAGGCAGAAAACCCGTAACCGCCAGTTATAGTGCGTCAAGTTTGATCTGTCCGTTTGACCTTTATTTTGAATTTTAGATTGGCCTAATAGACAATGTGATTTAGGTAAGACAACATATCTCATTACCAGAAATACCCAGTAAAAAGTATTACTATTATCTATCCTTATTTATCAACTGTATATACCCCCGATATTACACAATAGATATGGCCGTTTAAATATTCAAATTAGAGGTCAAACGGCCAGGTCAAACTTGACGCACTATAAGTCCAATTCAGCAATTTTTGCAATGTCATTTGAAGCAGCCAGTTTCAGAACACGCCTGTTGTTTTTATAGCAGAAAATAGCAAATTCACGCTGGTCACATGACTAGAATATCAGATTCATTAGTTAAGCACTCTATGTACTATGTTGATCTTCTCAACTTGAACTTATTTAAACATATTAAATTCTATAGGGTTATGCTAAGGCGATTTCAGGCAATATTTGCCGATTTCGCAGAAAAAATATTAAAGAGGGGAAGGCTGCTGTGGCCTAATGGATAAGATGTCAGTCTATAAATTCAAGGCCTCTCACCGCTGTAAGCTTAAGTTCGAGTCCCACCAAGACCACATCTGGGAAAGTAAATTTTCCTTGTCGTTGGCCTTCACTGGTTCACCCGATGTCAGTTTAATGTTACCGAGGAATGTTACGATTGACTACTAACTGAGCCATGAGTGCGCGCTGGTACAAACAGACCATAAAACACACTCGCACTTCACATATATATACACGACCTTGTTCATAGATTAATTCATAGAAATTTATAAAGGTGTTCTCGTCGCGAATAGCTTAAAATTGTTGATGCGACGTTAAGCAAAATTCAACAACAACAACAACGAATTGCAACTATTTTATAAACATTGTTGTGACGAAAGACTCTTGCACAGGCGCAACAACATAAAAAACCATTAAGTTAAACGTGGGAGTTAATGGAATTAAAACAAGAGGCCAATGGGCCTTAACGCTCACCTGAGGCTGAGTACATATCTCATGCAGAGGCTCAATGATCAATGACATTAATAAAAGAGAATGTCCAAATTTTCAGCAGTAAGGCCAATTAGATGCAAGTATTTTTGCAAATTAATTATAATAATAATTATTATATGAGAATGCTATATATAAGATATCTAAAGTCTAGCTACAATATATTATTTATTAACAGCTAAAACATCTATATATCAAAATGTTCATTAGGCCAATACCTACAATATTCTAATATACATGCCTATACAAAAGTTTTATAGTTTTTGAGATAATTAACCATTTCAGTATTCATTGCATCTATGACCTTGACCTTTGAACCTATGACCTTCATTTATATATCAAAATGAACGTTGTGCTAATGCCTACACTATTCCAATATACATGCATATACAAAAAGGTTATAGTTTTTGAGATAATTAACCATTTAAGAATTCGTTCGTGTCTATGACCTTGACCTTTGAACCTATGACCTTCATTCATGAGCTTTCAGCTCAGGTGAGCTAAAACTCTAAACATCGTTATAATTTCAGTAATGATATTTAGTTACATCTTACAGGGTTGCGAAAAAAAGCCATAAATAAAATAACCAATGTATTATGTTGATTCAAGATTAGATCTTCGATAAAAATCAAACACAAACATACCGGTGTATGTCCAAATCACTAAATATTATTCCCCGAGTAGAAAATTGAGAGGTTCTAGGTTCGATCCCCGGCCGGGTCTGACCCAAGACTTTAAAGTGGGTAGTGACTGTTCTTTCGCCAAAAACTCGTCATTACGAAATGAAAGTCACCGGTCTTTCGGATGGAACTTAAAATAAACGAGGTCCCGTGCCACGGTAGGCTTGGCACGATAAAGATCCCTCTTGCTTAACGCATTTTTTATGGGTTTTTTTTTATGATTTAAAAAATTTTTTTTTGTTGTTGTTGATTTTGCTGCTAGGTTGCTATTTAAGTTGTTATGTTGTACCATGTCTGTACCAGCTGAGATATTGAACATTTGGCTCACATTCCAGTTATGGAAGCCTCAGTATTTTTAGGCCTCAATTCTGTTGCTTAATGCATTTTTGCAGTGATCGTTTTTTTGTGAAATCTCTTTTTAAATTTTTGTTGTTGTTGATTTTGCTGCTAGGGTTGCTATTTAAGTTGTTATGTTGTACCATGTCTGCACCAGCTTAGATATTGAACATTGGGATCATATTCCAGTAGTGGAAGCCCCGGTATTTTAGCCTTTGTTGTTACGGGTATTTCGACAGACAATTTACCATTTTGGTTCCCCTTCGTTTTCTAGCATGATTTGATCTTTTTTGGTGGGCACTTCTATCCAATAATTAAATTAACATAAACCACTTGACGCAATTTTAGCCATTGAAATCAGTGGCGTACCGCCCTATACGCAAAAACACAAGTGCGTACACATAAATTGGTCACAAAAATTATTTTAAAATAAAAACAATTACGAGAGAGAAAGAAAGAGAGAGAGAGAGTGTGTGTGTGTTTTCCTAATTTTCCGGCTAGTTTGTATAGAGCCATTATCACCATGCCCCCTACAACAGCCACTGCCGAGAGAAGTTTCAGTGCGCTGAAACGTCTCAGGGAAGACTTATTTAAGAAGCACAACGAAAGAAGATCGCCTTTCATCTCTTGCATTATATTAATGCACATAAATCATGAGATGGACGTCGACGTAGAAACAGTTATTGACAAATTTAACGCTCAGAAGAAGAGGAAAGTTAACTTTGTACTAATATACATTTGGAAACCGTGGCCTACGATTATTAAAATAATCTCAAAATCTTAAAAAATGCTAATTTAAATTTCAATAAATTATGCATCATCATTTGTAATCGGAGCTAACATCTGAAAATCTTTCAAATTATCAAACTAAATTTTTTTATCCAATTAAATCATTGATACACACGCAGAGAACATGTGTGATTAAATCTGGTACTCAATCTCCCACTCCCAAGGATCAGTAGGACCCGCATATTTAAAAGGATGATTCTCAAAACGCCGAGCTATCCGCCTATAGGATTTAAAATTTAAAAGTATGTTATAGACGTATTTATGGTGAAAAAACCTAAAGCTACTATCATTTTGTAAAAGTTTATATGGTAAAAATCTCAGTAAAATATTGCATTATATGTTTAACACATGTAATCCTTTAGCTTTGTCTCCGTATAACTCTATACAAACATGGTACAAGTCAGTGAAAATCAACACGTTTTTTAATAAATACATATAGAGCGCATGCCTCTCCATTAAAGATATTTTGAATACAAAAACTGCCTTATTTCATTGTTAGATATGCAAAGTATGGTTAATGGAGAGATATGCGCTGACAGTGAATTTTGCAAAAACCAATGTTTAGAGAGTTACCCCAATATAACCTCTTACTATACCGTACAATACACATACTTGATATTAATAAACGCTCATTGTCAACAATTGTCTGTGTGGTGTAATGGATATATGTAGGGACTGTTATGTCTTATGTTATGGGTTCGAATACCCAACGTGCCATTTTATTTTTATCTTTATTCATTTTAATAAAATGTATATTTTACGGCTTCAATTCTTTCTTTGTGTTAGAATTTAAATGCAATAATATTTATTTCTGCCAAAAATAACATGATAGAAATAAAGACATGCACATACGTTTGCTTTATACATACAGTATATACAACGATATTACAGTCCAGTTTCAGGCCACGTGTCATTTCCCGTGTGTTTCCTGAACGATGAACACGTAGTAGTAAACAATATGCCAAAACATTAAACTGTTCTAAGTGCAACCGTCGCACGAAAAAGGCCTTAGATGAAAAGTCGGGGTAGGTTTCAAATGTGATAAATGTCACTAGATGGGCAAGACTGAAGATCATGAGCCTGTGGTTCCTCCAATAGACTTTATATCTGAATGTGTAGACCTACTCATTTTGAGTTGCGGCAAACCAAATGCCATTTGCTTTATTTTCAAAGAAAAAGTTTCCTTACGAAACTTGCACTAATTAAGGCAAGAATAGACATTTTCGTCAAATAAGGAATCCTTACACCATCTGGTATTTGCAAATCCTGTAATCATTCATCTGGCAAAATATAAAAGCTTCAGTAAGTAATTTACTTTGGTGCAGAATAACAGCATTGAAATGAAATAGACAGCGAACCAACCAGTAAAGTCAGCTTCTACACACGTCATTGTAAAAAAAGGAAAAATGTTTTTTATATGCAAAGTATATATTTACACAGAGATTTATTTATATTTGGCCTCAAGTAATGACGCCTATAGAGGCTCGAAAAAGGTGTAACATAGTTTCTTGCGTATTTATTCCTATAGGCGGATAGCTCGGCGTTTTGGGAATCATTCTTTGTAATTCAGCTCCAATTTGTATCAAAAATTTAACACGAGAAGGTATTGTATATCTGTCTCAAAATGCAGGAAAAGCCGCTTTGAAGCATATAGGTTTCAAAATTTTCCGGGGCAGCATGCCCCCGGACCCCCTAGCATCGTCGCGCATTCGGCGCTCCAAGTTTGCGTACACATATAATCAGGTCACGGTGCGCCGCTGGAAATATTTAATTAATAGTATTAAATAATAAAACTATTTCTAATTTGAATACACTAGTTATTTCTAAAACAAAGTAAATTCGTCATATCAAAAATTGAATAAGTCGTGTCATAAATTTGAACTTAGTGATAACATGAATCGTAAACATCATGTCATACTTTGTCACTCTGTGTATCGTTTGTGGCTGTTTTTGTATTTAGGTGCATTTTTATCTCTTTAAGTAGTCTTGTACTTTTGACTTTTTAACTTGTTTAACCTTCAGTTGCACAGTCGTTGTAACAGCCCGGGTCGAATATGATATTCTTTTCCTTCCAGTTTTTCTTTTATACGACTTTTGAAGGAGTTTGAAATCTCTGCATTTATTGCATTGTGCTTCTCCTATCTTTTCCAATTTTCCACAATTCTCACTAGAAGGGGGTTTTACCGGAATAATTGCGAAAATCCGGAATAATCAGACCAAATCCGGAATAAACCAAATTGATCCTGAATAATCAGGTAAAGTCCGGAATAAACCGGTAAAATCCGGAATAATCAGGCAAAATCCGGAATAATCAGGCAAAATCCGGAGTAATTGGACTATTTTGTTACGGTAAGTTTTCCGTAATCTAAAAATTACGGTAAGTGTCTGATTATTCCGGAAAATGACCGATTATTACGGAAAAAGTCTAATTATTCCGGCAAATGTCCAATTATTACGGGAAATTTTCTAAAAAATAATATTTTTTTAAAATTTTTTTACCGTAATAATTGGACATTTGCCGGAATAATTAGATTTTTACCGTAATAATCAGTCTTTTACCGGAATAATCAGACAAGATCTGTTGCTATAAGCATTTTGATGTTTTTTTTATGAAATCTCTTTTTAAATTTTTATTGTTGTTGATTTTGTTGCTAGGTTGTCTTTTAGGTTGTTATGTTGTACAATGCCTCTGTACCAGCTGAGATATTGAACATTTGGATCATATTCCAGTGATGGAAGCCCCAGTATTTTTAGCCCTCAATTCTGTTGCTTAACGCATTTTTGATGTTTTTTTATGAAATCTATTTTTAAATTTTTGTTGTTGTTGGATTAGCTGCAAGGTTGTTTTTTAGGTTGTTATGTTGTACCATGTCTGTACCAGCTGAGATGTTGAACATTTGGATCATATTCCAGTGATGGAAGCCCCAGTATTTTTTAGCCTTTGTTGTTACGGGTATTTGGACAGACAATTTACCATTTTGGTTCCCCTTCGTTTTCTAGCATGATTGGGTCTTTTTTTATAGGCGCTTCTATGCAATATTTATATATTAAAATAAACCACTTGACGCAATTTAAGCCATTGAAAATATTTATTTAATAGGATTAAATAATAAAACTATTTCTAATTTGAATACACTAGTTATTTCTAAAACAAAGTAAATTCGTGATATCAAAAATAGAATTGGTGACGTCATAAATTTGAACTTAGTGATAACATGAATCGTAAACATCACGTAATGCTTTGTCACTCTGTGTATCGTTTGTGGCTGTTTTCGTATTTAGGTGCATTTTTATCTCTACTCTTGACTTTTAACTTGTTTAACCTTCAGTTCCGCAGTCGTTGTAACAGTCCGGGTCGCATATGATATTCTATATTCTTTTCCTTCCAGTTATTGTTTTATACTACTTTTGAATGTGTATGAAATCTCTGCATTTATTGTATTGTGTCTTCTTCTAGGCTTTTCCAATTTTCCACAATTCTGTTGCTATACGCATTTTTGGAATTTTTTTTGTAAAATGTCTTTTTATTTTTTCTCGTTGTGGCCTCTTGTTGATTTTGTTGCTTGGTTGGTTGCTTTTTAGGTTGTTATGTTGTACCATGTCTACATACCAGATTAGATATTGAACATTTGGATCATATTCCAGTGATGGAAGCCCAGTATTTTTAGCCTTTGTTGTTACGGATATTTCGACAGACAATTTACCATTTCGGTTCCCCTTCGTTTTCTAGCATGGTTGGGTCTTTTTTTTATAGGCGCTTTTATGCAATATTTATATATTAAAATAAACCACTTGACGCAATTTAAGCCATTGAAAATACAAATGTATTTAATTAATAGGATTAAATAATAAAATTATTTCTAATTTGAATACACTAGTTATTTCTAAAACAAAGTAAATTCGTGATATTAAAAATAGAATTGGTGATGTAATAAATTTAAACTTTGTGATAACATGAAACGTAAACATCATGTCATGCTTTGTCACTCTGTGTATTGTTTGTGGCTGTTTTCGTATTTAGGTGCATTTTTATCTCTACTCTTGTTTTTTAACTTGTTTAACCTTCAGTTCCGCAGTCGTTGTAATAGTCCGGGTCAAATATGATATTCTATATTCTTTTCCTTTCAGTTATTGTTTTATACTACTTTTGAATGTGTATGAAATCTCTGCATTTATTGTATTGTGTCTTCTTCTAGGATTTTCTAATTTTCATACAAATCTGTTGCTTAACGCATTTTTGATGTTTTTTTTAAATGAAATCTCTTTTTAAATTTTTGTTGTCGTTGATTTTGCTGCTAGGTTATTTTTTAGGCTGTTATGTTGTACCATGTCTGTACCAGCTTATATATTGAACATTTGGGTCACATTCCAGTGATGAAAGCCCGAGTATTTATAGCCTTTGTTGTTACGGGTATTTCGACAGACAATTTACTATTTTGTTTCCCTCCGTTTTTCTAGCATGATTTGATCTTTTTTGGTGGGCACTTCTATGCAATACTTAAATTAACAGAAACCACTAAACGCAATTTAAGCCAATGAAAATATTTAATTAATAGGATTAAATAATAAAACTATTTCTAATTTGAATACACTAGTTTTTTCTAAAACAAAGTAAATTCGTGATATCGAAAATAGAATTGGTGATGTCATAAATCTAAACTTAGTGATAACATGAAACGTTAACATCATGTCATGCTTTGTCACTCTGTTTATCGTTTGTGGCTGTTTTCGTATTTAGGTGCATTTTTATCGCTTTAAGTAGTCTTGTACTTTTGACTTTTTAACTTGTTTAACCTTCAGTTGCAGTCGTTGTAACAGTCCGGATGGAATATGATATTCTTTTCCTTCCAGTTATTGTTTTATTCGGCTTTTGAAGGAGTTTGAAATCTCTGCATTTATTGCATTGTGCTTCTCCTAGCTTTTCCAATTTTCCACAATTCTGTTGCTATACGCATTTTTGATGTTTTTTTATGAAATCTCTTTTTAAATTTTTGTTGTCGTTGATTTAGCTGCTAGGTTGCTTTTTAGGCTGTTATGTTGTACCATGTCTGTACCAGCTGAGATATTGAACATTTGGATCACATTCCAGTGATGGAAGCACCAGTATTTTTAGCCCTCAATTCTGTTGCATAACTCATTTTTGATGTTTTTTTATGAAATCTCTTTTTAAATTTTTGTTGTTGTTGATTTTGCTGCTAGGTTGTTTTTTAGGCTGTTATGTTGTACCATGTCTGTACCAGCTGAGATATTGAACATTTGGATCACATTCCAGTGATGGAAGACCCAGTATTTTTAGCCTTTGTTGTTACAGGTATTTCGACAGACAATTTACCATTTTGTTTCCCTCCGTTTTTCTAGCATGATTTGATCTTTTTTGGTGGGCACTTCTATGCAATACTTAAATTAACAGAAACCACTTAACGCAATTTAAGCCAATGAAATATTAAATTAATAGGATTAAATAATAAAACTATTTCTAATCTGAATACACTAGTTATTTCTAAAACAAAGTAAATTCGTGATATCGAAAATAGAATTGGTGATGTCATAAATCTAAACTTAGTGATAACATGAATCGTAAACATAACGTCATGCTTTGTCACTCTATTTATCGTTTGTGGCTGTTTTCGTATAGGCAAACAACATTGACCTATCCGCTTGACCTTTGATTTAAATATGTATTATGGATGACTGCATTTATATATAGAAATCACACGGGTATATTTTGTATACATAATGAGAACACTAATCACTTATCTTGTGTACACATTATTAACTGTGAATCCTACTATTACCTATGTATAGGGTGGACTCTTCCATATGAATATTCGTACTGAAAGGTCAAACGGACAGATCAATGTTGTTAACATGTATTTAGAAGCTCGGTACACGTTTTCCATATTTAGAGGATAACCGTTTTCACTGGGTACGCTTTTAGACACATACTACTGTGAATTAATCTAATTTCGATGGTTTCACAGTACTTGTAGTTAATATTAGTCACTTACTTCTTGGGGTGTGGTTTTAATCCAAATGTTCTATTTATATAATATTCATAACACACGAATCTATATTTTCAGCTGACTAATTAGAATTGCTGTGTCTAATTAAACATATGGCTGGAGACCAAGGTGTAACACGGGGTATCATATATAGCGAAAATCACACTTTATGGATGCTGTGTTTTAAGAAGAATCATATTTGATGCGCCAGACCCTTTACTACATGTATTCATAAGATTTACAAGTGACAATTCCATATTACAGTGCTGTATTCTGTGAATAATTCATAATTTGGAATTATATCTTGCTGTATATCGTTCTAGACTGTTAGTGAATGTGGTGTGCTGTACAGTATATAATAAAGTTTATATATACATTTCGTGAATGATTTTAACTTAAATTAATATTTTTTTTGTGCTACAAAATATTCAACATTGTCGTTTAAAATATTTCGTCAATGTTTCGAAATTGATTTGATATTTTGTGCTACTAGATATTTGTCATTATTATAGTTCCTGAATGTGCTTTATTTTGAAGTAATATTTCGTGCTGCAAAAATTTCCAAAATATTTCATTTTTTTTAAAAAAAACTGTTCTTTGACCTATTGATAGCTGTCATTGATACATTTCACGGATGTGTAAAATTTGGAAACAACTTGCTATTCTTAGAATGTGCAGAATTTGAAGAAATTATTTGTGGCGTTGGTGTCGAAATTTGGACATTGCGTACAAATGACTGACCACGTGATGGCTTGTTTAAAAGGCGGGGATGATAATTATTTAGATGCCAAAGAAGCTAGAAGAGCGAAAAAACGGGACAAAGAACTCACAAAACTCCTAAAAGAACAACACAAACAGGACTTAAAAAGACTGAAAATACTTCTCCTCGGTAAGTACCAAAAAAACAGCACGGACCTGTCAAAAGTTTAATCCTGGGCTAACGAAAAGGAGATAAAGCTCGGCTGCCAAGTTGCAGAGATTCCGGAAAACTGTCCAAAATACAGATTTTGAAGAGCTGAGATGAGCTGCTATTTCAGCACCAATTCGTTATCTTAGTGTTAAACATTCGACAGGTCTGCTCGGGAAGTGATAAATTTTGGACGGTATTTTAGACCGATTTTGACGAACTGCAGCCAAAAAGGTCAATAAAAGAAACCAAAGGAACCGTATTAAAATCCAATGTTTATGTCTAATTTGTTGTTTTAAATAAAGAACAAATAAACCAATCACAATTCTATAGCCAAGTAAAACTGGCAAATTAGGTTAAACACGTCAACATCCACCAGGTAAATGAGGCCGGTTGCTCCAGGAGAGTGAGTTAAATTAGATACACCCGTCACATGTTGAGTCAAAAATGAAAGAAACATGTGACGTTAAATATATCCATGGTAATTTTGGATACATTGACATCAAATTTATCAACAATATTGTGATTGCCGCTTTAATGAGCATAGGTTTGCAATTTCCTTGTATCAGCAATTTATTTGTAAGCAGCTTGCTTCATTGTTTAAAGTTACCGTAGTAGGAACACACTCTACCAAAGCGTATTAATTGTGAAAATTACACAAAGAGCAAGAGAAGCACGTATGTTGCTGCATATGAAAGGAAAGTTGACAATATAAAAAATATGAAAACACGTTTGTCACATAGGTCCAAATGTAGCCTTTTGTTGGCGTCATATTTGAGGTGTAAGTCGAATAATATGAAGCACAACTTGAAAATCTGTCATATCTTTTATAACCCTTTAAATACGATGACATGTTTATCAGTTATAAAATTAGATTTTACCAGTTTTAATTTTACAGCACTAGACGACCGTTTTGGAATACAATTCCTCATCAGTAGTGCTTCGATTAAGATTGTGAAAATATATTTTACCAAATTTAACCAAGGAAATACTTTGCATGAGGGAGTATACCTTAGTTTTTTGGGAATTTCAAATTTTAACTAGCAGCAAAATAAGAGAATAGTATATTTCTGACAATGATACATAATTTTTTAAATTATTTGACACATTTCTGTTTTTTATACACAAGAGCCTGTCTAAACCGAACACATTCTGGGCCAATCAAGTATAACATGTTTTCTGTTTTGGTACTTAGTTTACACAGGTATTCGGTTTATACAGGGTGCAATTTACACAGGTACAAGTGGCACAGATTTCACGTGTAATAGTGATACTGTCAACGTATTTATTTTGGCGGTGTACTAATTTTTGCTTATCTCACGGTCGTTTGTTAAGCGCGAAAATTATTAACAAGCGAAAATTACAATATGCTTACTGTGTTATAGTGCATATTTCAAAAACGCGAAAATTTAACTACGCGGACTATACCGCGAATATAAATACACGAGAAATTAAATACGTTTATAGTACTTTTACTTTGGACCTAATAATTCAAGATATCAAAAACATTTTTAAAAAATAGCTAATTTAGTTAAATTTCTACAAGGTAAGTGAGACCGGGTGCTTCTGAAGGTTGGGCTTCAACTCCGTTGAAACGGACTTTTTACCACAAGTGAAAGCAACCTCTTAAAGGTCACACAGTAAAACAGGTAAAAGCAGTTCAATCTATATTATACTAGTTACGAATACTAAACGCCTGTGTAATATTAATATCTAGCTTCGAGTTACCTGGTCTTGTTCGCGATTGACGTTAAGTACTGTGTAAAGATCTTACCAATTTAACAAACCGTGCTTTTTAAGTGCAAATAAGTACTCTGAGATAAAACTATATTTAGTTAAATAGTTAAGTTTTCTTGATAAAAACTATCGGGTTAGTTTGTTTTGTAAATCATGTAATCAAAAACAAAAAATCAATTGCATGATTGTCTACTATTTATGCATGTTTGCAACTCTCTACCAAAATAATTGTACCCAGCGTGTTTACTAGACGTAAAGACTTCTGATGTATAGTCCAACCTGCCTTAAAGGTCACCTCTATATAAAGACCACTTGCTCATAAAGGTCAGTAGAATTGTATCCGAATTTTTCTTTATTCATATTATTCCAACCTGTATATAAAGACCACCCGTTCATAAAGGCCTTGAGTAGCCATTATAGACAGGTTTAACTGTATATCAATCAGAAACAAACATACAAATCATTGTCTAAATCACAATTCAAAAGCACACTAAAAACTTTAAAACTGGCAAATTAAGATTAACTTCACAGTAGTGAGGCCGGATGCTCTGGACGAGTAAGAACCTTCTGTTTAGCTGTCTACAACCGCGACTTGTGCAATCTACATTGAGAATGAAAGAAACACGGAACTAAGGGGCGTCAAACATATCCATAGTAATTTTGGATATAGATATAGAGATACATTTGGAAACACAGACGTGAAATGAGACAACAATTCATTTTATAAAATCAGCCTTTTTAGTGAATGCAAATTTACGTCGCATCAGGATTTTTTAACTGTTTACATACAACATATTTTTCTCATTTCAACTTTTTAAAAATATTTTGATTTCCACATCTTTGATCCAAGCACTACTGATGAGGAATTTTATTCCGAAACGGCAGTCTACAAAATTAAAACACGTTTAGTCATAGTTAATCTTAATTATTAATTTATGTGATGCTCGAGTTTATGCAATCATTTTACATTCTTATTAATTAGTGCGCACTTCTGGTGACTTTTTGAGTGACATTAAACAACCTACTCTGCTTACGTGACACCCATTATATTCTGCTGTCAAGTGGCCTAAATAAGGATAGCTAGCTAGTGACCAAAAAACTTCCGAGAGATAGATAGCAGCTGCCCAGAAACTGTCAAGATAAAGCTAACGAGAGGCCGAAATGCGCTGTCGATTGGTAAGCTTATTGTTTCCACAGGAATGTACTGTATTGTATATGACATTCGGTTGCCTGCAACGAACGTGTTCTGCTTATTTCATTGTATTTGTTTTACTTCCAGGAACTGGAGAATCCGGAAAAAGTACAATTGCCAAACAGATGCGAATCATTCATATCAATGGTTTCGACAGAAAGTAAGTCAAATATTAATATTAAATTTCATAATGAATTAAATAAACAAGACCAAATATATATTCATAATTGTTTAATAGATAATATATCGAGAGGTCACCTTAAAGAGATGTACCGTATTTCCATAAATTGAGTGCACATGGTTTTTATTATTTATTTCTTTTAATTAAAAATGTTTCCATTAAACTATCAATAAAATGCATTTAAAATGCACTGACCTAACTAAATTATATTTTTAATTAAAAACATTATTGTTCAGTTCTCCTGTTGTGGAAATTTGATCAAGTTTATATACCAATTTGGCCTCATTCAAAGTTACATCAGGGCATTTAGGGTCAGGTAGGTCATTGTTATTCGGTTTTTTTCAGGTGTGATCATCATGAATATTATTACATAACGTTTATAGTTGTTCCAAACAAGAAGGTACAGAAGGGATAATTTTGACATTGTCATATTTGTTGTTGTGTTAAAAAGTTAAAAAATTGCTCTATGTACAGAATTAGGTTCACTTTTTCATGAATGAAAAAAAAAATTTTCCTATTAGGTCAGTATATTTTGTATTAAGATTTGACAATTTTTTGTGAGTTTGCTGGATAATACGTCTTTATTCTTGCATTTTCCATTTGCACTGAATTTGTGGAAATACAGTAGTTGTAGATTTTACTGGTCTTACAATCAACATCAACCGAACCAAACCCAATAAAACAATACATGTAGTATCAATTTATTAACTGAGTAAACCTGGCTTTGCAATCACTATACACCAAAAATAAGCCCAAGGAAACAGGGTTTCTTTCTCGGTTTAGTTTTCTAGTATTTAGATTTATTTTCTGGTTATGGCAAATTGTTTCATTAATCATAATAAAAATATTTTATAAAGTAAAAAACAAACATGGTGATCCAAACTTTGAAACTGACAAATTAGGTTAAACGCCTGAACTTACACCAGGAAAGTTAGTCCAGGTGCTCCGAAGGGGTAAGCACATACTGTTAAGCTGGTTACTCTTGTCACTTGTGTAATGAGAATTGAGAGTAAAAGGAACATGATACTATGGGGCGTCAAATATATCCAGGGCAATCCTTCACACAGAGACATCAACCATATTGAACATGATTTTTTTGTTTTTAACCACTCAGTTGTCACATGTTATTTATAGTTAAACAAAAGAATAATCAGAAAACATTCATACAATGGTTTCTATTTACATTCGTACTACAAAGGTTCAAATAAATAATTGGATATTACAACTCTACAGGGGTCATCATTTCAATAGAAAATTACAGCATGATTCCAATACATAGTTCTTATATCGCTGTTCTGTTAAAATTTGACAATGATTTTCAGTACCAATTATGCATGATATAAATGCAATAATAGACTGATGTTTATTAGTTCTTATACATGGTTAATTAGCTATGCTAGAACTTATTCTCACTTTGGGAACGTTATACAAGGACGCAGGCTGCTTTCAAATGATTTGTTAACTCAAAAAATGCATAATTAAGCTTATCAAGGTCCTCAGAAAGTATTTGTGGACGTTATCACATATATGTTGATAAGTTTGATGTCTCTGTGTCCAGAATTGTCCTGGATATGTTTGACGTCCAATAGTTCCGTGTTCCTTTCACCCAATTTTGATTACACACGTGGCGGGTGTAGCTAGCTAAACAGGAGGTGCTTACCCTTCCGGAGCACCCGGCCTCACTTCCCTGGTGGAAATTCACATGTGTAACCTGACTTGTCAGTTCCAAAGTTTTTACTTTACTTCTGAATTGTGATTCGGACATGGATTAGTATGTTTGTTTTTGATTATTATTTTTTATATGGTAAATTCGCTATGCTAGATGCTGTTCTCACTATGTGAACGTTATACAGCGACGCCAGCTGTTTTACGTCAAATCATTAATTTTCGTTGGGGATCAATTTTCGTGGTTTAAGTGGACAGTCCGAACCACGGAGTATTAACCAAATTAAAAGACAAGATATGGTAACTAACAGACATGTAGGTTACCATATTTTATTGCATTTAGCTCTATCGAAACTCACTGATTTACACCAAAACAAAAATTAGATGATGAAGGAGATGAATATATTAGCGTATTTTATTTAATTGTTAAAATTATTTAAGCAAATATAGGTTTAATAATTTTTAATGGGAACTGGTCGGGGACGATGGGGACAGACTGCAGGTTTCCAGCCGTAGCTTTCATCATCAATTGTGAATCCGATAAACATACCGATCCATGTCCAAATCTCAATTGCAAAAAGCAAAGTAAACAGTTTGAAAACTGACATATTAATTTAGATGAAAGACAAATAAGACAAGGTGCTTCGGAAGGGTAAATACCTATAGCTAGTTACACTCACTACGTGAAAAAATAGAAATTGAAAATGATAGGAACACGGACGTGTGAGACGCCACAAACGTCTAGAATAATTTCAGACATAGAGACACCGATTTTCACGATTTGTACTATTAATGTCACGTTACCTCATATTCAGAGGACATAAACGAGTATATTTATTCATCAATGCTGTCCCTACAATTTGTCATTAAGTAATTTGACTGTATATTATAGATGTGGATTGGGAATAATTATTTCAATAAATGCAAAATATTTTTTCATGTCATAAGTATTTCCATTTTTGGAATTGAAATTAACAATTTTCAAAACGCCACAGATAATTATAGCTTTCGCACGACACATCGCAGAGATAATTTCGAACCGTGTCCGGGTAAGTGCGATTTTTTCTTTGTTACACTAGAAGGTGATTAATTTTGAGATACAATATATAATGTGATAGTAGAACATGTTCAACAATGTGATAAGGGCAACCACGTGTATAATTATTATACATCTCGGTTCTATATATAACTTGCTGACTAATATACAATATAGGAATTGCAAACACTAAAATCTGAAAGTGTTTAATTATAATTGTATTTTCAACAACACGTTGCTTTCCATAGAGAACTACATAAATTTATAAGTGACATATATATATATATATATTATATTAAAATCATCATGTTAAATTGCAGTAATAGAATTAAAATATTTGAGTTTTTCAGTATTTGAAAGTGATATTGAAAGTGATACTTAATGATTTTAACTTATATCAAGATGTCACCAACTACAGGTGAAGAGAGAGAAAACTTTACCTTTGCAGTACGCGCAGAGCAATAATATACAAGTGATGTCCCTTAACGTTCACGCCTACCGTCACATATAATTGGCGTCTCATAGTTTCATGTTCATTTCATTCTCAATTTTGATTGCACACGTGACGGTTGTAGGTTTTTACATTGGAAATGATTACACTTTCAAAGAATCCACCTAAATTTTCTATTGGCAGTTCACGTGCTCAACTAAACCCTGCGTTTCAAAACCTTTACTGTTTTTATTGTGATTTCAACATGGACTGATATGTTTGTTTTTGATACCTACCTACCTACCTAGTCCTTTTTACGCCCGGGGCGCATAGGACAAGGACTAGAGTTTTCCATCTGCCTCTGTCTTGTGCCATCTTCTCTAGTTCTCCCCAAGTTAAATGATGTTCCTTCATTTCTTTCTTCACAGTCCTCCTCCAGGTGTTTTTGGGTTTGCCTTGCTTCCTTTTTCCTTCAGGCGCCCATCTGAGAGCAACTCTAGTGATGTTATTAGCTGGCTTTCTTAGCACATGGCCTATCCATCGCCATCTTGATCTTGTCAGAACTGTTCTCATATTGTCTGTGTTTGCTTTTTTATGGAGCTCCACATTAGTGATCTTAGCTGGCCAGTATATATATAGGTTTAATTTGTTTTGATGGATTTTATCAGTTTAAACATTGTTAATAATTGTGAGCGGAAGAAGTCTGCTGATTTTTGAGGTCGTAGATCAAGATTAGTCATTGTTACTTTAAATAGATTTAAGGTTTCGAAATCCACACAATAACTTATCATTTGAACATGGGCTGGTATGTTTGCTTTTGGTTATGTTTACGTTGATACTCAATACACTGATATAGATTATTGAAAGCGAGGAGATTTATCTTGATTTTGTTTTATTATAAATGGAATAAAATGATTTTCACAATATCTTTGGGATTTTATCAAAAGAATTTGTATTATAAAGGCCTTATTTGACCACAAAAATACCAATGAAAATTTAAAAAATGACTCGTAAACGTATAAGTTTTAAACCATCATTTTTTATCAAAACAAATGCTACGCAATACTAATGTGCATCCGCAAACGTAGTACCTATTGGATTTTTGACGTTCAAAAGTTAAAACAAATAATAATTTGAAAACATAATAAATCTCTACAAAACATTCGCAATAAAACACTTACGGAATAAACCAAATATCAATGCATAGGTATGTAGGGTATACAAACCACTCGATAAACTGTCTTAAGACCTTCGAGTTGGTCACATGGCATAATGTCGTATTAATTTTGAAGAGTATGACTATGTATGTAAATTGCAACCAGTGGTGTCGAGTGGATTCACTGTGGTTTAAACATTTAATTTGAATCCATGTGAAAAATGGCATGTAGCAATGATATTAATCATATCTGGTATCTTTTTCTATTATTAACGTATGTATCTTTAAAAACAACATCGAACAATATGTTCCTTATGTATCACCTCTTTAATTTTTGCCCTGATTCCATATAAGCAGTCAGTTACCTTGTCAAATCAAAAGAGAGATTTTTGCGACTAACAAAAGACTAAAGAGATGATGTCAATGAACTGGTGACAAAACAAATATCCGACATGTTAATTAACCCGTCTCTGTCGGGTTTATCCTATTCAAGTCAGGAACTTTCATTACTTGGAACTGACGTTGTTTTTCACATTTCTAGGGAGAGAATGAAAAAGATAGCAGACATTCGACGGAATATAAAGGAATCAATTGTTGTAAGTATTACTAGAATATCTTTTGTTAATTATCACGATATTGTCGATAAGTATGTAGTATCCGAAATTATCCAAATACGTTATTGTAATGTGAAAAATTAGAAATGCTCTTTGCCGTAATAATATTATTAGTACGATTTTTGTAATTTATTATTTCATGTTAAAATTTAAAATTTGAAATTTCTCAAAAACTAAGGTATACTCCCTCATACAAAGTATTTCCTTATCTTAATTTGGTAAAATATATTTTGGTCCTTGGGTAGCTTTTCAACGTCTTCAAAATAATTTTGGTTTCATAATTTTGGTCCAAGCACTACTGATGAGGAATTGTATTCCGAAACGGCCGTCTAGTGCTGTAAAATTAAAGCTGGTATAATATGTAATCTAATAACGTTTTGTTATTCTGCATCACGCCATTTTATTCTGAGTTAAGTCATAACTTTGTTTATTTTTCAAGTAAACATTCCTGTTGAAGGACGTGTTTCCGATACTTTAAATGTTTCATTGTTTAGCGTAATCATATAAGAGAATTAATTTTACAATTTATAAAGCCATATTCTTAGAAATGCCAATATGTTAGTTGTTGCAATCGCCATTTTAGTTCACGTACGTCAGTTGAAAATAACAAAACAAAGCAAACTTCTGTTCAGCACTAAAATAAAATCTGAGTTAATAAGAGTTCAAAAGAAAACCGAACCAAATAATGTCTAAAAGCTTTTTACGCGAGGTACTATTATTCATAGATTCTTGAAACACGGTTTTGGATCGATCACTATTATTTATTTTGGCTTGATGATCTATAAATTATTTTGTTTGTTTGTTTACGAGTTTGTTTCTCAAAGAAACTATAAATTGTAAAATTATCTTAATATTCGTGAGCTTATTTCTTCGTTTTGTTATATAAGATATTTGATGAAAGAGAACTTTGCATTTGAAATTTTTGTGTTTAACTGTAAACCCTATGGACCCTTATCATTAATTTTTTGTATTTATTAATCCAAAAAATTCCCATCAAGAATATTTGTGAATTTTACAAAACGTTACTTAGATAAATGATTTTTCAGGTTATACTATTAGCGATGCAACAGCTTGAAATAGAACTGCAGGATCCAGAAAATGAGAAAAGTAAAAACTTTATACTACAAGAAGCAGGGAATCCAGAAATACAATCAACCGATGTACGTATGATTTCCTAGTTGATACATCGAAGCAAGCTGCTTACAACTATTATATAGACTCGGAAATATTGCAAGCCTATAGTTATCAAGGCCCTCAAAAGGTTTTAGGGACGTCATCACAATATTGTTGATCAGTATGATGTCTCTGTATTCAAAATTACCCATGATATATTTCGCACTCCATAGTTAATTTTCATTTTTCCCCTGTTTTTATTACATACGTGGCTGGTGTACGTGACGAAACAGGAGGTACTTTGTCTTCTGGAGAACCCGAATTCACTGGTGGAAATTCGCGTGTTTAACTTAAATTCCAGGTCACTTTGCATTGGGATTATCTTTTGTGTTTTCAATAAACTCTATCCTTTGTCAATAAGCTCATAGATGGAGGTAGGGGTTGCGTTGGGTTGAAGCCACCTAAATCAAGGTCGATGGTTTTCTCCCCGTTCTTCACCATCCCAGAACTTACGAACCGGATGTAAACTAGAGTTTGGGAATTATGCCTTTTTCAAGATTTGTATAACTTATACAGCCAAAATGCTTTATATCACAATATTACAATGGTTTAATATTTACATTCAATATGCAGGAATTTATGGACCATACAAAGCGATTATGGGCAGATCCTGGTGTTTTAGAATGTTTCAGTAGGTCGAACGAGTATCAACTTATTGACTGTGCACAGTAGTAAGTACATCCCTATTTTCATTTTTCTTTCCTTACATCAAATATCCCTGCATTTTGGTTGAATAGCGAGAATAACAACCAATGCTGTGCTCTGTTTGAACTTGTGCAGCAATGGTAGATGAGAGTGAATTACTTTGATGATTTATCCAATTCTTTTATTTTTGTTAAATATATTACGCGTGGTTTTATGTGCTTCTCATGCCTCATTCGGAATTGTAGTCTGCAATGATTTCTTAGTATTTCAACGATTTCTCTCGTTTTTTGGACGGCAACATCGGTTTTATGCATAATACATACGAAATATATATAATTATGCAGTCATATTTCACTTTTGCTTTTGTGTGTAGCGGGACCATGCAAATCTCAAAAAGGTAGGGATTGAGAAGGTGTAGGTAACTCAGTTGGTAGAACGTCCGACTCTTGTATGAGAGTCCCGTGTTTGATCCAGTGCTGTGCTTCAGTTTTCTTCCGTCATAGAAAGTTTAGTCAACAGTATAAATAAGGCACCTTTGGAAAGATTGGGTTAATGAACCAGATTCTTAGCTAATTCTGCAAATGAAAAAGCTTAACCTTTGGAAAAACGCTACCACTTCACTTCACTGTTATAGTCACTATATTGTTTGGTATTTTAAATTTTAGCTTTCTTGACAAGATAGATGAAGTGAAAAGTCAATCATATGAACCATCAGATCAGGTAATTATGTGGGATAACTGTTATCATTTAGTGTGACTAAAGTATACATCTTAAAGAGAATATATACTTGTATATATAATGATCTACAGCAGTTATATACAACTGACATTTATGGTTTTATAAACAAACCTAAGATTATAAAAGTATTTAACGCGCTTAATGATTCTGGTCAATAAATTATTTCCAAAACCGGTTTTGAAAGGGGTTTGCCGCTGTACCACGTGATACCCTCTAAATTTTCCAATGGATATGAAACCGCATGAAAAACTACGTCATTCCTGGAATCTGTGACGTTGACTTTTTTTAAAACGTTCCGCAAAAGCCTTAAGAGGTATTGATCACCTGGTACAGCGGAAAACCCTATTTAGATAATATTGAACTGTCCTCTTGTCTTTTAATTCAACAATATGGGCGAATACATATATTTATAGGGAACACAAATGTGAAATAATTTACGCGTACATTGTATGTGTATTTAATGTTAATTCTAATACCGCTCATTGAATTGAGTTGATCTTCCTTTTTGAATAATTCTAATGAAAGGTCAAGCTGGAAAGCACGCGCTGTTTCCCTATGCAAGGACTTTTGTACATCCACTTTGGTTCTTTGCAAAGGTCGTATATTAATGACAGCTTTTTAAATGTGTTCTTTGTAAACATTTCAGGATATATTGCGTTGTCGAGTTATCACCACAACGATACAACAAATAGAATTCGATGTCCCTGATGGAGGACACCAGGTTCGCTTCAGGTTTGTAACTGAATTATTTACATCCTGTTTGCAAAGAAATTGTTGATTCGGGTATATTGCACACCTAGTCTTATCAAGGCCGTCAAAAAGTTGCATGGCCGCCACAACAGTAGTGTTGATAAGTTTTATGTCTCTGTGTCCAGGATTGCCCTGGATATATTTAACGTCCCATAGTTCCATGTTCTTTTCACACAATTTTGATTACACACGTGGCGGGTGTAGCTAGCTAAACAGCTTAGCTTACCTTTCCGCAGCACCCGGCCTCACTTCCCTAGTGGAAGTTTACTTGTCAATTCACTTTGTTTTTGGATTGTGATTCGGGCATGGTTTAGTATATTTGCTTTTGAATACCCACTTTGTACCAGGGCCCGTTTGTTCAAAGTTTCGCCAGCTTATCCAAATGGTTAGTGAAAATTAAAAACACTACAATGTATCTGTATCCAAAAGTACCTCGGATACTTTTGACGTCTCATAGTTTAATGCTCGTTTTAATCTCAATTTTCATCACACAAGTTGCTAGTGTAGATAGTTTAACAGGAGGTGCTTTTACTTCCGAAACACCCGACCTCACCTTCCTGGTGGAAGTTTACGTGTTTGACCTAATGAGACAGATTTTACTTTGCTTGGGAGTATGATTTGGACTTGGTTTTGACTAGATATGAACATAAACAACAGTATCAAACAGGCTTTTAGTAACCGTCGTCTATTTTACAACAGAAATAGTATTTATTAACTTTTGAGCAGAGATTTCTAATTCATTTTCTGCTACACAGTAGATTCTCTTTACGAAATTTTAACATCCGGGTCCGAAGAATAGCAATGTTGGTATTACCAGTAAACCATGTTTATCTCTGGTGGTTCATTCTATGAATACCGGTTTTATGGTATTTTTTGTATTTCAAAAAATAGGACATGTGTTTCAGTTATTTTAAATAATTTCCTACATTCTTACATAAATTTTCAACTCATTAATCAAGCACAAGCATGCCGGCCCATCACTAAGTAATTATCCAAAAAAGCAAAGTAAAATCAGGTTCGCTGCCTAAAAAGGTAAGCGCTGCCTCTCTAGATCACCACATCAGCTATTTGTAAAATCAAAATTTAGAATGAAAGGGACATAAGACTATGTTATTTCAAATATA
The DNA here is from genome assembly GCA_021292105.1 of Anadara kagoshimensis. Taxonomy (NCBI): domain Eukaryota; kingdom Metazoa; phylum Mollusca; class Bivalvia; order Arcoida; family Arcidae; genus Anadara; species Anadara kagoshimensis. The sequence goes on along the minus strand of CM037867.1, from coordinate 21,391,538 downwards.
TCCCGCATTATTTTATAAACAAAATCATCATCAAAGATCCAATCAAATAATATATATTTTCTAATGAAGAACGTGAAACTCCGTTCCTTTTTTATTCATCAGAAACCTCTTTTCCAAGCTAACATCTTTTATATGCTATTTGAAGGTATTTTTATTTTTTTTGTTTTTCTATTAAAATGGTTTTTTTTTATTTTGGTATAATACATATTGTTTTTGTCCAGGGGAAATGTGACGTTTGCACAAAGTATTCTCATCGCAACAAAAAGACTTTCCCCTGACCCATTAAATTCTTTATAAATTTTTGAAAAAATTATTTATTCCAGAAATGTTTTAAATGATTTGATTCCGTTATTTTTCCAGTCGTTTTTAAAAGTTGTTGTTGAGGCTAAAATAGAAGTCTGTTCTAGGTTAATTTTTTAAATATCAACATCGTGATCAGCTTATACACGAATAAGTACTAAGCTTACTTGTATCGCTGGTATTTCACACATTAATTAATCACGAAGCTCACGTTACACTTCAAAAATGTGAATTAATATTCATAAAACCACAAGAAATGTGCTAAATTTTGGATAATATACAAGATAAAGAGCTTTAACGCATACGACCATGGATTGACTCACAGATGAGGATTTTTGTGTGTTGTTCGACGTTGAAGCCCGTGTGCACTCTTATTATGATATAGACTGGGTATTTTTTTTGAAATATTAAAAACTTATTTATAAAATTTATAATATGCTATTAAATCTTGTAACATTTCCTAGTCGAAAAACTGCAAAATGCTAAACAATTTAGCTTTTAATATTTATTCACATCTTCACTCACTGTTTAATTTAACAACAATTTATAATAATGATATTTTAAATGCAACCAGGTTAGCTAAAAAAATTTGAGATTAATCATAAGCAAGTATTTTCACCATGGAGAGACCGTCCGTGATTTTTTGTGTCATTTTCTTAAAATATAAAAACACAAACTTACGGTTTATGCTTGATCTATAAAAAATAATTTTCATGTTATTATTCAAATGCACTTTCGGATGTATCTAGTTAAACTCAAAGAAGATGCTTACGCTTCTGGGGCAACTGACCTCACTTCTCTGGTAAAATTTCACGTTTAAACTTAATTTCCCAGTTTCAAAGATTTTACTATGCTTTGGGATTGTGATTTGGAAGTGGCTTGGTAAGTTTGTTTTTGATTCTGAGCTAATCAACACCAGAGGCAATATAACGTAAACACTAGTTACAGTGAAAAATGCCCCCTTTTCGCCTGAATCTTGAATCGCCTATTCCAAAAACCAGCGCCCAAGTGTTTCGTCTAAATCATACCCATATATGAGATACTAGTGTACTTTACGTGTCTTAACCTGTAGATAGTGTATTATACAATGTAGCTTTATCGCTAACATACAATGTGTACTGATTAGTTTTTGTACATTTTTGCTATTTCAATTACTTTAATTCATAAAAATTCAGATAAATAACCCAATAAGTAAATAATAAATAAATAAGTAAACAAAAAAGACATGACTGTACCATGTGCTAATTATGACTTATTTCTTTTATAAAATGAGACATTCATAATAAGCAAATGACACACTGTAACATAATACTAAAATTGCCTTTTTAATGTAAAATGGCTTTTAACCAACATATAGATATTGATGTTGATCTAGCAATATAGCAAGGATTAGCTCTCGGTGACTATATTTGTCTGTATAGATAACAGAAACAAGTTGAAATTTTATGAAATTTGAAACGAGTTGTGTGATTAATTGCTAATAACAGTTAGTGCAAGCTGATACTGATATTAGTATAAGTTTTCATAGTATGTTGATTGTGCTAGTTATTATACTATAGCTGTATAACCATACAAGATCAGGTTCATTTATTTGCTCTATACCACGGATATGGTGTAAGATTCGTGTATACCACAGGTGCAGTGTAAAATTCGCCCTATACCACGGATATAGTGTAAGATTTGCTCTATACCACGGATGTGGTGTAAAATTTGCCCTATACCACGGATATAGTGTAAGATTTGCTTAAACCACGGATGTGGCGTAAGATTCGCTCTATTTCACGGATGTGGTATAAGATTTTCTCTTCGCCATTTTGCTTTATACCATTGATGTAGTGCAAGATTCGATCTATACCACGGATGTAATGTAAGATTCGCCCTATACCGCGTAGGTGGTGTAAGCTTTGCTTTATTCCACGGATGTGGTATAAGATTTGCTCTTCACCTTTTTGGGTTAAGATTTGCTCTTTACCGCGGATTTGGTTCAGATTTGCTCTATACTACGGATGTGGTGTAAAAAACGCTATATAGCACGCAGGTAGTGTATAATTCACTCCATACCACGCAGTTAGTCCAAGATTTGCTATATACCACGGAGGTGGTGTGAAATTTGCTTTTTGCCAAGCACCATTGATGAGTAATTGTATTCCAAAACGGTCTTCTTGTGCTGTAAAATTAAACTTGTATAATATGTAATTTCAAACTTTTTATTTTGCTTTGCGGTTGGGATTTAAACATCGATTTGTGTGTTTGTGTTTGATTTAGATATAGAAACGTCATACTGATGATCATATTACGATAATGACCATTTTACCTCAGGATAATATCAGAACAATTAATAAAGTATCATTATATTTCAGATTCACCTGTCAGAATAGAATCAAGTCTTATGCTATTCAAGCACAAATTAAGAATACGTTGATATAATGCTATCGTGATTTGTTCGCTTTTCTTTTGATCATAGCTTATATTATAGAGCTGTTTTTATGAAACATATACACTGATACTTGACTAAAATGAACTTAATATACCATTGTATGATCATAAACAAAATCTAGATGTATTGTTGACTTATATGAACTAAAATGTCCTTTGCATGGTTATATTGGGTGTATTAATATACTATTATCTAGATTTACTGCTAGTTAAAATTTGAAATTCCCCCAAAACTAGGTATACTCCATCATGCAAAGTACTTCTCAGCTAAAGTTGGTAAAATATATTTTGGTCCTTTTGGGTTTCTTTTCAACATCTTGAAAACAATTTTGATATCATAATTTTGGTCAAAGCACTACTGATGAGGAATTGTATTCCGAATCGGCCGTATTGTGCTGTAAAATTAAAACTGTTATATATGTAATTTAAAGAAACTCAAAAATATTATATCAAAATCTAACATCCTAATCCATGTCCGAACCACAATCCAGAAGCATAGTAAAAACTTTGGAACTGACAAGTTAGGTTAGACACGTGAACTTCCACCAGGAAAATGAGACCGGGTGCTCCGGAAGGGTTAGCACCTCCTGTTTAGCTAGCTACACCCGCCACGTGTGTAATCAAAATTGTGTGAAAGGAACATGGAAGTATGAGACGTCAGATGTATCCAGGGCAAATATGGTAGTAAATAGCTTACAGTTATAGTCAAAGGAAAATTGGAAAATTGACGATTATCAGATAAATGTTATTCTATATGTTTGACATGGTTAATAAGTATATTTATTTGCGTACCGTCGTGGCGTGGGTGTCTACTTGTGTATAAAAACGCAATTCACAGAGTTTATTTAGTTTGGTTACGCACGGGCTAGGACATGCATTGATTTAGATAAATATCATTACAGTTATTGCTTTACGACAATGTAATTTGTCAAAGTATGAAATAAACACTATTCACTTATTATGCCGCACAAATATAGTGGGACACATATATTGGGTTTGCTGACTTTCTTTCCTCTCTCCCAACCCTTAATCGTGGCGTTTATTGGAGATAGAGTATCGGATATTTCAGAATACCATACCGTGTTTTTGTTTTTAAACCGTTGACTATATTGGTCCAGAATTGACCTACAGTAAGATCCAAATATATTTTATTCGGGGACATGGTAATTTTATCCTGTTGCAATTGCACTTGTTACTTGAAATTAATTTCACTTTTTGTTTCTGCTTTTAGTGTTTACGATGTTGGTGGACAGCAAGGTGAAAGAAAGAAATGGATTCAAGTCTTTGATAGTGTTGCAACGATATTATTCTTAGCTGACTGTAGTAGCTTTGATCAGACACTTCGAGAAGACACAACAAAGAATAGATTGTTAGAGGCTTTAGAAATTTTTGAACAGGTTTGGAAAAATAGGTAAGATCATTTAGATGAATATTTCAAATGCATTAAGGGGCCTAAGAAGTCTTCAGTCAACAGAAAGAATTTTGTTTTCCTCTGAGCACTCACCATAAGTTTCTCCATCATCCTTAAAATTATTACCTCGATATGAGTGAAAAACTTTTGACTGTGCGTAAAATACCATTACTACATTACAGTAATTTTTTATGTCAAGTTTTGCACAAAAGAGGGAATAACCAAATTGAATTTAGCTTTTTCGAACCTGACCATGATTGACACATTCTCTTTTGCAATACATTGAGAGTAAAAGTTTATTAAGTCATCTTTTGGTTGTTTTAATCAAAAACAAACATACTAATCCATGTCCGAATCACAATGCAGAAGCAAAGTAAAAACTTTGGAACTTACAAGTTAGGTTAGACAAGTGAACTTCCACCAAGGAAGTGAGGTCGGGTGCTCCGGAAGGGTAAGCATCTCCTGTTTGGCTAGCTACACCCGCCACGTGTTAAATCAAAATTGTGTGAAAGGAACATGGAACTATGAGACGTCAGGGCAATCTTGGACGCAGAAACATCAAACTTATCAACAATACTGTGATGACGGCCATGAAACTTTTTGAGGGCCTTAATAAGCCTAGGCTTGCAATATCCCTGAGTCAACAATTTATTTGCAAGCAGCCTACTTCGTTGTACAAAGTCCCCGTAGTGGGAACAAGCTCTACCATAGCGTATTAATTAGAAAACAAATACACCATAAGCAGGAACGTATTTTAATAACCATGTTTAGTGGAAGAACGGATGCCTTGTACACTAATCATTTTAAAGCGAGTATTTTGAATCATTTTGCAGCCAAGACGCCAATTTTCATAATAAAATCCCTCATCGTTAGTGCTCTGACCTTAAATTCTGGAAATCTAAAAACTAAAAAATGCTTGAATCAGAAAAATGGGAGTAAATCCTACTCGAATCCCCCAACGGCAATACTTTAAGGATTAAGCATAACTTAAGAATCAAAAACATTTTCAAGCAGTTTTTTTATAATGTTTATCTGATGATACAGTGTATTTCCTCTTTTTGGGTTAACGGTGCCTTCGAAGATTTGACCAACAGCAGACACATGTTAATATTTGTACTGAAGTAATAAAGTAACAAGTTCTCTTCTGCTAGATGAGTTGATTTTATTGTAGTTTTCCGATGGCTAAACTCCAATCTGCATATACAATCTCCAGTGGGACTTCCAAACTAAGTGACAAGGTGTGTGTCATTATGTAGATGTCTGTCGAGTGAAGCCTGCGACAACCTTATATACTCTTCTGTTACTTAATTAACAGAAGGGAAGAGTATGGCCAAACATTTGACTAAATATCATAATTTGCACTGGCTAATTAAACAAGGTGTATACATCATGTAATGACCAGACGGTGTTATCCAATAGTTGCCTGGAGGCCGTGCAAGGACTGACCATTGACATGAGGATGACTTGAGTAATGAGCCACATGTAAAAATATGCTAGTAGCCTAAAGTATAATTTTGGAAAACCAGAAAATATTTAGGTTTATTTTTATATGATTTAATATGATTATTACATATTATTTTCTTGTTTTATAGGTTTTTGAGGTACGTCTCAGTGCTGTTGTTTATCAATAAAATCGACATATTAGTAGAGAAGGTGTCACGTGGACATTACATCACTAACTTATGCGAGAAATATCCAGATACATTTCCAGACTACAACGAATTTGTACCTACAAGTAAGAACTATTTTATGCAATTAAAGGGCCTCATACATTCTACAGGGTTCAATTTCACGATCTCAAGATGACGTACTCTATGGGAAGTATGACTAGATGTTTGATCACCCATGAGTGGTTTTGGAACCAACGTTTTATTTATTATACCTCCCACAAACGAACAAACGAAGTTTAGGTGGTAAATAGGAATTACCCAGTCTGTCTTTCAGTCTGTCCGTCTCATTATCATGTCCGCTCCATATCTTCCACGTCTGTAGATGGATTTTGATCAAACTTGGCACAAATGTCAATCCACATAAGACAATATGTCGCATACCAAATTTATGTGCATAGGTCAAAGGAGATAAAATTTGGACTGTAGTTGAAAGTGATGTCGTCTGGCAAATTTGTATATGTAAGTAAAAAAAATATGGTGCAACAGACTAGGGATAAGTTATACGCACTATATGTATTATTTTATTAGGAAATTTAGACATATCCGCGTTTTTGAAAATGCACTTAAACACAATTAGCATGAAATAGTTTTAGTTCGGTATTAATTTTTTCGCCAAACAAACGACCGAGATAGAAAAATATAAGCGAAAATTAGTGCACCGAGAATGTTAGTACGTTTGCAGTAATTTTTTAAAATTATTTTAGATGCAGAAAAATTGGAATTTTTAGATGCATTTCCAAATCCAGACCCAAAGAAGAAACGCTCGAGACCGGACATAAACCCTGAAGCCATCAAAACAGCTGTTTATATTAAACACTTATTCTTGGTAAGAAATATAAAAAGCAGTAAAATCTCAATTCATCACCATATTTTGTTTATTCTGATCTCAGCATTATAAATTGGTTTCATTTGACAAAGAAAAATATGAAAACGAATAGTATTACCTGTTTAATTCATATACGGGAAGCAATAGCTTTTCGAACTTTCATATATGAAATTTAATAAATTTTGTATCATGTCATATACCGCTGTGACGTACGTATTTTCTCGTAATTAATTCACATTGGAATGCATAGCATCGCAGTCAGATGATAAAATTCAAAGTTTTTTTTTTAAATCCTTAAAATCGTTACGAGGATTAAATAAGGCAATTAACGCCGGAGTATATATTATGTGTGTTAGAAAAATTAAACTGCACATGATTGACAAATCCATTTTCACAGTGTGACTAAAGGGAGATCACCGAAACAAAAAAGCAAAAAACAAGGAGTAGTTTCCCTTTATTAAAGCGATCGAACCCAAAGATAAACGGATAAATCCAGGAAATACCATGACCTTCATATTCCCGGAATATCATACAAAAAGTATCATTTTAATTTCAATTTGTTTTATTGTGATTTCAACATGTGATCCACACAAACGGTATAAAAGTAATACGGATCACGTGATACGGTTACAACCCCTACTATAAACCACGTGATAAATAAATAAATAAATGCAAAACATGCCTTGTAATTTGAAATTATCTTTTCAATACAAAAACTATCGCATCCCATAGTATTGCAGATGCATGGAGTTATAATATTTATTGTAAACTCATAATTACTTAATTATACATTATACCACTTATAATTTTTCAGCACTAGACGGTCGTTTCGGAATACAATGTCCCTCATACTTGGACCAAAATGTGATACTAAATTTTATTCAATGGGTTGAAAAAATATCCAAAGAACCAAAATATATTAAACAAAATTTAGCCAAGAAAATACTTTGCATGAAGGAGTATACCTTAGTTTTTTAAGAATTTCAGATTGACTAGCAGCGAATTTTGTCAGTAGTATATTTCTGACAAAACAAAAGTATTGCCTGCTGAGTTATATTAAATTTAATTGGCTGTTTAGGTATTCATTTTCATTAAAATACATTTTGGTTCTTTCACTTTTGTAATTTCATCATTTTCAAAAGTATTTGGATTTTCACAAATTTGGAACTACCGATGGGAAATTTATTTCAAAAACGACCATCTATTGCTGCAGAGTTTAAGCTGGTTTTGTAATAATTAAGCATGTATATGTTCTACCATTTCAGAGCATAATTAAAATGTATTTTGAATTTCAACATCTTAAAAATATTTAAATTTCCTTTAGATGAGAAATCTACTTCTAAACGACGACCTATTGCTGCAAAATTAAGCTGGTTTATTAATAATTAAACATGTTTTATTTCATAAAATTCAGGGTGTAGTTTATTTTTTTTTAAGAAAAAATTTCCCATCGGTAGTTTATTTTGTAATTTCAACATCCTAAAAATATTTGGATTTCCACGCGATAAGAAATTGAATTCCAAAACGGTCATTTATTACTGCAAAATTAAAGCTGGTTTATTATTAATTAAACTTGTTTATTTTTAATCCATTTCTTAGCATAGTTAAAATTATTTTGTAAGATGAGATGAGAAATTTAATTCCAAAACGGTCTTTTTTTTTGCAAAATTATAGCAGGCTTAGTATTAATTAAACATGTTTATTTTTTACAATTTCAGAACATAGTTAAAGGTGACCTCCACCTGAAATTTGACGCCTTACCAAAATCGTTTCACCAGAATCACAGCTGCGAATACTTTTATACATGTGCGATTGATACAAACAATATTGATAGAGTGTTACATGGGTGTAGAGCACTGATTATTCGAAAGCATTTGGAACGATTTGGAATCATGTGAAGCTAAATGCGTTATTTTGTTTGCAAACACTTTCTGAGAGGTAAAGCATATTTGCTTCTAGGCAGACAATTTTATTGCTGAAACCTCAACGGTTGTACGCAGATTATTACGTAGAACCACATACAGTTCAATTTTAGAATGTTTTGTCAAAATGGCACGGAGTAAGATGAATTACAAACGAATTTAAGAAAAGAGTGCATGCCTTGTTGTTGGATAACAATTCAGAGGTCATGAGGTCAAACGATTAAAGGATGTTTGATTGGTAAATCTATCACTGTTGTAAGTCAACAGTTTTGAAGTGTTTCCTATGGATAACAGTTTAGAGGTGTACGTATTGATATATACACTTAATTTTCGAAAAAAAATCCATTTATTTACTGAGTACAGGAATGCAGAGATGATACTTTGAATTTGCATACTTTATTGGGTGATGTTTTGCATACTGCATTTGGGTGATGTTTTGCATACTGTATTAGGTGATGTTTTGCTTACTACGATGTGGTAAAGACGAAACCTTTTTATCTCAAGACAAATATATTGAAAATGTTGTTTATAAATCAGTGAACACATCGATTGAACATCGATCAAAACCATTATGTTTTATTAAGAGATGAAAATTTGTATTGGTATACTGATGATCATTATAGTTTTCTTATTTTTCTACGAGATGGTTAAGACGGAACGTTTTTATTTCAAGACATATTGAAAACGTATTGTTTAATATAATACAAGGAGATAGAGATGAAATTTTTTGGATTGGTATACTGAATTAGGTGATGACCATTTTAATTTGCTTACTACGAAGTGGAAAAGACGGACTATTATACTCCAGGACAAATATGGTGAAAATTGTTGCTACGTCAAAATTACTATATGTACACGTTATATTTAAGAATAAACCGATTGAGCATTGAATATACATTGTACCTGTATTTTCAAAACCATGTTTGTGCAATTTGTGAATGTGTTTTGGGAGTTTAACATAACATCGTGGAGTTTTTATCCAATAACAAATGTGATGGAAATAAGTTTTTGCTACAAAATATAGACATCTATAAATTGAACATCGACAATATACATTGTGAGTTTAATATTATCTTTTTTCGAAACAGTGTTTGTGGATTTGATCATTTTTCATTATGTTTTGGAGTTCATCAGAATATCGTATTCGTTTATGGACGTATTATAATATAATTATAAACAAACATGTTAAACATTGTTTATATTGAAAGTGTTCAAATGTATTCGTTATTTCTTGATTTGCACTTTGATTACTGGAGCGCATTGGTCACTTATGTAGCATCGCAGTATGAAAGCGGGCTTGTACATTTTATCATGAATGGGCACATTGTTCATTTGCGTAGTGTCATACCTGTGCAGTTTTCTTGAATCAGGGCATTGGTCATTTGTGTAGTATAAAAGTGGGCGTGTACATTTTCCTTAAATGGGAAAATTGGTCACTTGTGTAGTGTCTCGGTATAAAAGTGGGCGTGTACATTTTCCTTAAATGGGAAAATTGGTCACTTGTGTAGTGTCTCAGTATAAAATGGGCGTGTACATTTTCCTTGAATGGGCACATTGGTCACTTGTGTAGTGTCTCAGTATAAAAGTGGGCGTGTACATTTTTCTTAAATGGGAAAATTTGTCATTTGTGTAGTGTCTCGGTATAAAATGGGCGTGTACATTTTCCTTGAATGGGCACATTGGTCACTTGTGTAGTGTCTCAGTATAAAAGTGGGCGTGTACATTTTTCTTAAATGGGAAAATTTGTCATTTGTGTAGTGTCTCGGTATAAAATGGGCGTGTACATTTTCCTTAAATCGGAAAATTGGTCACTTGTGTAGTGTCTCAGTATAAAAGAGGGCGTGTACATTTTCCTTAAATGGGAAAATTTGTCACTTGTGAAGTGTCTCGGTATAAAAGTGGGCGTGTACATTTTCCTTAAATGGGAAAATTGGTCATTTGTGAAGTGTCTCAGTATAAACTACTTTTGTAGTGTCTCAGTGTGAAAGTGAACGTGTACGTTAGTTTCTTGAATTGGCATATTAATCACTTGTGTAGCGTCTCATTATAAAAGTAGGCGTGTATATTTTCTTTAAAGGGGCATATTGGCCAATGTTGTATGTCACAGAATAAAATCGGGCTTGTATTTAATCGAAATTGGTTTTAAACATGCGAGAAGTACCCAAGTACACAAATGCATTCGATCTGTTTAACACGAAGCTAAGGATAAAAAGGTGGAATAGTTGACCCTAGCCATTTTTCAATTTGAAGAAAAAAATTAAAATTTTACACAGCGTGTACACTTTTTTGATATAGGGTTTTAAATACACTGACATTGCACATTAGGTCACATCCTAATAGAATAATGTCACTGGTAACAAAATTGTAAATTTTTGTAAAATGTGGCTACAATCTCTGAAAACCTGTGTTTTACTGACACTGTTAACGTATTTATTTTCGCCGTGTACTAATTTTCGCTTATTTCGAGGTTGTTTGTTTGGGCGAAAGTTAATACAAAGCGAAAATTATATTATGCTTATCGTGTTATAGTGCATATTTTGAAAAAACGCAAAAATTAAACTACGTGGATATGTCTAAATTTGCCATACCGCGAAAATAAATACACGCAAAATTAAATACGTTTACAGTAATGAATGTGGCTTAACAGGAAGGTAATAATTATCGCCAAATCGTTACCTCAAACTTACTACTTGTAAGATAGCTTTTCGACAGCCGGTTTCTATTTTTCTCTAGACAGATTTTAGTCTCTGACTTTCCAAATTTCTGTCGCTCGACACCCAAGCTTCGACGCCTTTTTGTAAGCTTAGTGTTAAGCTTTTCGATATATCAGGGTTGCCTCGGTAACTTAAAGCTATCCTAGTAGACGTAACCACGGTAACGTTACAGATACTTAACTCCTAATTGGGTTCGCCGCTGTACCACATGATACCTTCTTACGTGTCTGCAAAACGCTTGTTTCCAATGGACATGGAATCGCACAATATGACGTTTTCCCGTAAAAACGACGTTATTTCGGGAATTTGTGACGGTGACGTTTTCCAAAATGTTCCGCACAAACGTTAAGAGGTATTGACCACGTGGTAAAGCGGCGAACCCCATTATTATATTGACGTTGAGTATTCTAACTGCTTACAAAGTCGCGAGCTACCCAGTCCAGTATTGTAGAACCGCATAGATCAGAGTATTTGAGATGTGAGATAGTCATTTTTATGGAACCGCTGAAGTAATTAAGATTACAATGAGGAAACAGGACAACTATTAAAGGAACAACATTCTTAACGTGACAAATTTTACCAGGACCGGCTGATCAAAGGTGGGTTGAGTGATGTTATTTAACGGTCCAGTCAAGAATATTTCACTTAATCGAGACGTCGCCAGCTCTAGGAAAAGGCAGAAATTTTGCTTGTACGTTGTGCTGATGGCATTATACAGCAAGGATCTTTATCGTGCCAGGTCTAATGTGACACAGCATCTCATTAATTTTAAGTTCCCATATCGATCGAACGAACCGTGACTTTCATTTTCGTTATGCCGAGTGCTTGACGAAAGAACAGTCACTACTCTCTTTTAAGTCATGGTTCAGACCCGGTCGGGGTTCGAGCCCACAACCTCCCACATACGGGGGCGAACACTCTACTAACTGAGCTACTTCGGGTTGATCAAAGCTTCGTTAACTAAACTACATGGTTTAGTGAAAATCCAAATGTTTTTGAAATTTAAAATATTTGATATAAAAATAGTTTTATTTTAACTGCTTCTATTTGATTATAAACAATGGTGTTCATTAATTTTTAAACAGAAATCACCTAAAGCACAAATTAAAAGTTTGACCTGACCAACTGGTTGAGCTAACAGACTTTCAAACAATAGCTAGGTTCCAGATGGTGTTTAAGAAAATTTCATGGCGGGATTCATATGACTATCTATGCGTAGCTTTTTTATCATTTGTATGTTTAACCATGCCCTTGGACATCAATTTCAATGTCCATCGATTCTGGTTTTTTTATTATACTGGTCTTGACTGTTTTTATGATCATCATGTATTTTGTTTTCATTCAATTATTCATCAAAATCATATTATATGATAGAACAAATGTAAAATTGAGTTTTATAGTAGTGTCCAAGTTTCGTGGTTCTAAGAAAACAATTCGCGGGGTTTTAAATTCGTGCTTTGTGATATACCGTTTAAGGTATTTTAAAAATAAGCTGTTTAAATACATAATATATATATATATATATATATATATATATATATATATATATATATATATATATATATATGTGGCCCTTACATACCTTAAAATAACCTAACAAAGAACGACTGGACCTGGTCTTTAAAAGCAGGTGGCCTTTATAAAGATGGCTATTAAGGCAGGTTTCACTGTATCGCATATATATATATATATAGGCAATACAGTGAAACCTGCCTTAATGGCCATCTTTATGTAAAGACCACCTGTGTGTGCGTGTTTTTTATTAAACACTTTTCGTTGACATGTAAATCTGTGGGTCATGGTTTCCACAAATACAACGAAAATTGAGATATCACGAAAATGTTTGATTTCACATTATACCATACCACATTGGTACAGTAAAAACCTCGATTAATCGCCACTATTTATCATTTATTCAGTCAAAATTTAGCATTATAAGCTAGGAGATTTGGCAATACAGTGAAACCTGCCCTTATAGTCATCTTTATATAAAGACCACCTGCTTTTAAAAGCCAGTTCCAATCATTCTTTGTTCAGGTTATTCTAAGGTATATAAGGACCACTTTTACAAGTTTATTTTAGTACCCATTATACACAATTTCGACTGTAAATTATGGATGTTTATAAAAAAAGAAGCCGATTTCGAGTAAACCGGTAGTGTAAAGCATCAAAGTGTGTGTGTGTGTGTGTGTGTGTGTGTGTGGGTATTATAATGATGTTTTACTGTGATGATAAGTGAGGTTGCAAAGTTATCGAGGGGGGCATTAAAACGATGTTTTACTGAATATATCTTAAGTATGACTTTTTGCCGAAGATAATTTCGGTGGTGTGGATGTAACAGAGTTCCATACCCCATTACAAAATATGTATCTTAAATCTGTTACTGTGAAATCTTTTATTTTCATGATGTCCCAATTTTTCCGTTGCTTACCTTTCCCACGAAATGTAAACGAAATCGTATATACTAGTACATGTAAAATTTCTCAGAACCACGAAAATTAGACCCCGCGCGAAAATAAATGATTTCACATTATTTGTTGATGGTTTTATTTGTGAAGGCAAACAACCATGACCTGTTTGACGTTAGATCTTAAATATTAATTATGAACGAGTAGGATCACCCGTGTATATTTCGTCTATTTGATGTACACACTAATCATGGGTACGGCGGCGTGGAAGGGCCAAATGCAAAAAAATGTAATTCGTCCGAACGAATTACTAATTCGTACGAACGATTTAACTAATTCGTACGAACGAAAAATGACTAATTCGTACGAAAGATTTAATCAATTCGTTCGGACGAATTAGTTAAATCGTTCGTACGAATAGTAATTCGTCGGACGAATTAGATTTTTTTTTTTGCATTTGGCCCTTCAACGCCGTCGTACATGGGCAATGTGTATATAAATTAACTCGAATCCTAACACTGCCCATGTATTGGATTGATCATTCTATACGAATATTCCTAATAAAAGGTCAAGCGGACAGGTCAATGTCGTTTGCCTATATATGAGCATATAATGTTCGCAGATATTTTTCTTGTTCGTATGGCAATTGAATATCGTGTCCAAGATAAAAACATTTTAATAAAAACGAGTGCCTTAACTCGCAGAAACTTAGACCAAGAGTAATTCATTTTTTGGGTGTATTTCATGAAAGAATATTATTTATAGAACCTTTTGTAACTACAGGAACTTTATACAACGAAACAAGTTGCCTACAAAAAATTGATGACGCAGGGATAATGCAAGTCTTACCAAGGCCCTCAGAAAGCTTCATGGCTCTTACATCAATGTTGTTGATAAGTATGATGTCTCTGTATCCAAAATTACCCTGTAATGGATTGACGTCACAACCTAGCCAAAATTTTAATAAACTGGTGTCACTACCGGGTCACCTTTGTAACGGATTGACGTTACAGTTAAGAAACCTTTATAATGGAATGGTGTCACAACCAGGAACATTTGTAATGGAATGACGCCACAGTCAGGTCGTATTTGTAATGAATCAAAACAAACATACCAATCAATGTCCGAATCACAATCCAGAAGTCAAAAACAAACATACTAATCCATATCCGAATAACAATCCAGAAGCAAAGTAAAAACTTTGGAACTGACAAGTCAGGTTGGACACGTGAACTTCAAATTGAGTGAGTTTCAAATTGAGGTATAAGTCTAAATATGAAGCAGAAATTAAGGAATCAGTAGTATCTTTTATTTCAAGCTCACTAAGATAGATGACATACACATAGTCTCCAAATTTAAGATTGTTAAGAGAAAGAAAGTCATCTATTTATCTGTATGTGGAGTTGAATGATTTGGCGACGGACTTCTCTCAAAATTTACCAAGGTTCTGCATAAATTCTGCTTCATTAGAATAAAGAAACAAGTCAGCAAGCAATGGTGCACAGTTTGTACCCATTGGTATACCGATTGTTTGCCGGAGAGTTATATTATCAAACACAACAAATATGTTATCTATCAAAAACTCCAACATTTTGTTGATGATATTCTCAGTATATTTTTATTTGGAATGACGCCAAAACCGGGACACCTTTGTAATAGAATGGCGTCACTTCCGAAATTCTTTTGTAGTGGACTGGTGTCAACTTATGAGGTAACTTAGATCATGCCAAATCAATTTGTAATTCGTCGGGTTCGTGCGCCTACAAAATTTAGAATTAAGAAAAAAATAAATTCAGTTTCAAATCGTTTTCAGTCGTACATAAAATCGCGAATGGCCAGCTCGGTTTCATTTTTCGCGCCTGTGGTATAATTTTTTTTCAACATCGACTGTCCGTTGTGAATGCAAGTAAAATGCAAGATTGATGTCCGACATTTTCCAACAACTGGACTGTGATATTTAATGGGAATTGCCAGAAAGGTATATACTGTATGCTTTTGTGTGAGCTTTAATTGTTTCGCACATTGACTACCTTTTTCTGCATTTGTATTTCTCTCGCTCGCTTGGTTCAGATTTTGTGTAGTCAAGATTTTTTTTCTAAAAATACATTCAATTTTTAATCGCTCGCTCATCTCTGTTTTTTTTTTTTTTTTTTTTTAAATCGGACGAACTAAAAATTAATTTGACGCGGCCTTAAATAGAAAAGAATTTGTAACTGAAGAACATGAACATGAACAGTCAGTTAAACCAAAATTAACAAGACAGACAAAGAGAACATAGGTACTGAGGGCATTAGAAACAACTTTCATTTTGTCGTGGTTTACTAGATATAAATAACAATTTCAAAAAGGCAATTCCCATAAAATTGCGAAGCAATTGATGATAGAATTGACATTTCCAAAAAATATGACATCAAAGATAATTCAAGTGTCGTTAGAAATAGCAAGTGTCAGTGGAAGTAAGATGTCACAGATAGCAAGTGTCATAAGAAATAAGACGTCACAGGTAGCAAGTATTAGTGGAAATAATATGTCACAGATAGCAAGTATCAGTGGAAATAATATGTCACAGATAGCAAGTATCAGTGGAAATAAGATGTTACAGATAGCAAGTGTCAGTGGAAATAATATGTCACAGATAGCAAGTATCAGTTGAAACAAGGCGTCACAGATAGCAAGTGTCAGTGGAAATAAGATGTTACAGATAGCAAGTGTCAGTGGAAATAATATGTCACAGATAGCAAGTGTCAGTGGAAATAATATGTCACAGATAGCAAGTGTCAGTGGAAATAATATGTCACAGATAGCAAGTGTCAGTGGAAATAATATGTCACAGATAGCAAGTATCAGTGGAAATAAGATGTCACAGATAGCAAGTGTCAGTGGAAATAATATGTCACAGATAGCAAGTATCAGTTGAAACAAGGCGTCACAGATAGCAAGTGTCAGTGGAAATAAGATGTTACAGATAGCAAGTGTCAGTGGAAATAATATGTCACAGATAGCAAGTGTCAGTGGAAATAATATGTCACAGATAGCAAGTGTCAGTGGAAATAATATGTCACAGATAGCAAGTGTCAGTGGAAATAAGATGTTACAGATAGCAAGTGTCAGTGGAAATAATATGTCACAGATAGCAAGTGTCAGTGGAAATAAGATGTTACAGATAGCAAGTGTCAGTGGAAATAATATGTCACAGATAGCAAGTGTCAGTGGAAATAATATGTCACAGATAGCAAGTGTCAGTGGAAATAAGATGTTACAGATAGCAAGTGTCAGTGGAAATAATATGTCACAGATAGCAAGTGTCAGTGGAAATAATATGTCACAGATAGCAAGTGTCAGTGGAAATAATATGTCACAGATAGCGGAAATAATATGTCATAGAGAGCAAGTATCAGTAGAAGTAAGACGTCACAGATAGCAAGTGTCGGTGGAAATAAGACGTCACAGATAGCAAGTACCTGTGAAAATAAGACGTCAGAGATAGCAATTGTCAGTGGAAATAAGATGTCACAGATAGCAATTATCACTGAAAAAAAAGACGATAGCAAGTATCTGTGGAAATAAGACGTCACAGATAGTAAGTATCACTGAAAATAAGACGTCACAGATAGTAAGTATCAGTGGAAGTAAGACGTCACAGATAGCAAGTGTCAGTGGAGGCAAGACGTCACAGATAGCAATTGTCAGTGGAGGTAAGACGTCACAGATAACAAGTGTCAGTGGAGGCAAGACGTCACAGATAACAAGTGTCAGTGGAGGCAAGACGTCACAGATAGCAAGTGTCAGTGGAGGTAAGACGTCACAGCAAGTGTCAGTGGAGGCAAGACGTCACAGATAGCAAGTGTCAGTGGAGGCAAGACGTCACAGATAGCAAGTGTCAGTGGAGGTAAGACGTCACAGATAACAAGTGTCAGTGGAGGCAAGACGTCACAGATAGCAAGTGTCAGTGGAGGTAAGACGTCACAGATAACAAGTGTCAGTGGAGGCAAGACGTCACAGATAACAAGTGTCAGTGGAAATAAGACGTCACAGATAGCAAGTATCACTGAAAAAAAGCGTCACAGATAGTAAGTATCACTGAAAAAAAAGACGTCACAGATAGAAATTATCACTGGAAATAAGACGCCACAGATAGCAAGTATCAGTGGAAGTAAGACGTCACAGATAGCAAGTATCACTGAAAAAAAGCGTCACAGATAGTAAGTATCACTGAAAAAAAAGACGTCACAGATAGAAATTATCACTGGAAATAAGACGCCACAGATAGCAAGTATCAGTGGAAGTAAGACGTCACAGATAACAAGTGTCAGTGGAAATAAGACGTCACAGATAGCAAGTATCACTGAAAAAAGACGTCACAGATAGTAAGTATCACTGAAAAAAAGACGTCACAGATAGTAAGTATCAGTGAAAGTAAGACGTCACAGATAGAAAGTATCACTGAAAAAAAAGACGTCACAGATAGTAAGTATCACTGAAAAAAAGACGTCACAGATAGAAATTATCACTGGAAATAAGACGCCACAGATAGTGTCAATGGAAGTAAGACGTCAAAGATAGCACTGAAGTATCAGAGAAAATATTCCTTAATTTGAGACAGAAGTGACAATAACTCATTTTTGAGTTTCTTTATCCACCATGTCCATTAATGGATGGCTTACAATAATCCGTCTGACTCAAGGTGTCATAGTCACTTAAATTTTAGTGTCCTTAAATCAGATTAATGATTGAACACTGATATTGTCGTTCAAACGATAAATTAATATTAGGATTAGATCCTCTTTTATGATATTTCATTTCATTTTTTTTATTATTAAATTATTTATAAATGTTTTTATCTATATTTGAAAAGTCAAATGATGAAAAAATTCCGAAAACAGTCTGTCAATTTTACACCATAACACATGCGGGCGATGTGGCAAGTTTTGCGTGCAGCAATGGTATGCAACTAAAAGGATCTGTTTTAAATGCAAACAGTTTGGACACTACGCTCGAATGTGTAGATATAATATGGAAAAAAATGAGTAGTATTAGAACAGAAGCGGAAAATAATAAACGAGCACAAAAAACAGAAAAGAAGAAGAAACGAGACAGAAAAAGGATTAAAAAGTATAATGACAACAAAAGAGATCTTTCGATGATACCGTTTTCCAATTTAAGAAGCACAGCCTTTAAGGATGTAACTGACACTGTTTAAAAAGTGTTTAAAAAAGAAGTACTCCGAGACTGTGAGAAAACTTACAAACGAGTTGGAACATTACAAATTAAAGTTCAGGAACTTTCGGATTAAAGTGCAAAGTCTATAAAAGAAGAGGAATCGACAGAAAACGGAAATTTAGTCACAAAAGATTTCCTTGAACAGCAAAAGCAATTAAAACGGGGTGGGGGGCATAAAAAGGTTATCAATATACTTTCTCATCAACATCATCAACTAGGCTGAGAACTTGAAGAATTTCGACAAAATTAAAGTGTAGCCAATTCCAAAATTAAAAACGAATTAGAAATGGAAAAACAACAATTATAGGAAATAATCAAAATGAACTGCGAGTGTTAACGGATCAAAGGAATAATAACCGACAGCATTCAAATTCAAATTCTTATCATGGAAATTCTACATATAAGAGACAAACAGACTATGATTCCGAAACATGAGGACATGTTTTTGTTGGAGCAGACGGATTTCTTATGGTGCAAAGTTGACAGGACATGTTTATGTTGGAGCAGACGGATTTCTTATGGTGCAAAGTTGACAGGACATGTTTTTGTTGGAGCAAACGGATTTCTTATGGTGCAAAGTTGACAGGACATGTTTTTGTTGGAGCAGACGGATTTCTTATGGTGCAAAGTTGACAGGACATGTTTTTGTTGGAGCAGACGGATTTCTTATGGTGCAAAGTTGACAGGACATGTTTTTGTTGGAGCAGACGGATTTCTTATGGTGCAAAGTTGACAGACTGTTTTCGGACTTTTTTTCATCATTTGACTTTTCAAATATAAATTATTTTTAACATTAATAAATAATTTAACTGAATAAAAAAAATGAAATTATATATCTTAAAAGGAAAGTTAATCTTAAATTATATATATTATATATTATTCTGTCTCAAATTAGGAAATGTTGTCTTGCCTATTATGTTATCATAATGGAATTATTGTTATTCGATGTATTTTGTATTACATATTGTTTATACTGACCAACTATTAGTCAGTTGGAGTCGGACGTTCAACCCAACAACACCTAACTTTAGATCATGAGTAAATTGTCAGTCGGAAATTGGTTTTGCATCTTATTGCGTATTTAGTAGTAATTAAGTTTAAAAGATAGCAAATATAGAAAATAGTGCGAGCTAAGGTCAATTTGACAAAAGAGAACCTTAGTAAAATATATGCCCAGATGGCGGCATAATACTAAAGTAAAATGCTATGTTTCCATTCCTGGTAGCCAAAATCGCCATTGGCTACTACTTTCTGAGAAATTCTTTCAAAAAGTAACCTATTTTAGCAAATTTGTGGAAAAATACTTTAAAAGGGACTATAATTTCTCAAATTTTGGAAATTTGGCTACTAATTATTTTAAATTTGTGGAAACCTAGAAAATGTACAAATGCTTTCAGTATCTTTTCACTGACATCTTGGAAAAAATTATGGTTTCACAATTTCATACCCGGGCCAAAAAACTGAGTCCAGATCCGGGACAAGCCGACTAAGTACAAGGAAGGATGAAAAGTATTCAGATGCACCCATACAAACCTAAGGCCGCTACAAAGGTGTCGACCAGGAGTATGTGAGAAATACATTATATTTGCTGAGCTATCCTTTCAAATGACGCGCGAACTTGTAAGTGATGAATTGAAATGGGTACGTTATGGCAAGGTACGTTTTCTCATGGGTACGTTTCGTACATGTATCCGCCATGTTTGAACATGGATGGCATGTGGTTAAAATGAAGGTTACACTTTTGGTCTCATGGTTTGCATGATGTAAAAATAATTTTTAATTCCAGACATTCATGTGAGATAACTCAAGTTGTTGTAAGAAGTGTTAAGACTGAAGCTCAAGTAATTTGAAGAGGCCTGCTAACATGATTTTGAGAAAATTTTTTAGCCTTGCCGGCCATAGGTTGTTAAGAAAAGAATTCCATGCCATACGTCACTGTTATTTTAACAAATTACCAATGATACAATCGTGTCAGTTGTATTCAACAATTGCGGAACCCGAGGAAATCCAACCGTCACGCCAGGGTAATACATCACGAAAAGAAATGGGATGGTTAAAACAAAAAAATCATGGCGATATTGTACAAACTAACGAAACGAGCCTCAGTCTGAAGGAATATTTTTCTCGTGTAAGAAGCAGGAAAAAAATGGGAATGGAAATTAGCGATGAGACATTAAAGATCATAAAGGATAGAATTTCCATTGATTTCAAATTGATTAAGTCAGCATTGTCGGAGGGTAAAGCCACCTCTAAAGATGATAATAGTGTGATCAACATCTGTCAGTTTTTATTGGAATTAACTACTCCACTGGAAGACTTAAAGGAACTACAAGACTATTTACTTAATAGGAAGACATTTATGGAAATGTCAAACTTGACTCATTTAATGACCCTTTCCTTGGAGTATCCAAAATTTGGAGAAATGTTCGATACACAGGCTACAGTCATGCAAATGTGGGAATCTTGTTGCCATACAAAATATAAAGACATAACATTGGTGCTTCAATTGATTGGAAAGGACAAACCTGAGTAAACAACAAAGCATTGGAGATAAGGTTTTTATGGCTCTTCCATATATGGCACAGGATAATGTTTTTGAGGTCATCAAAACATGCTCAAAATATGGGATGCGCATGCATAAAGTTTTAATGCAATACGCTGAAAGCTTTACAAAACACGGACTGATGGTTATGTCTTTACATGATTATTCAACTCTTCTTTTTTGTTTTCAGAAATTAACAATTTCCCCAGTTAATGCGATTACCAGAATTTGCGAATGTCTGGACACTAAAACAGAATTAAAAGGTGACATTCGTAATGTGAACAAAACCATTCTTTCGTCAGTTAGATCATTAGCTTCCCTTGGTTATAAGGATGTGAATACTTTGAACAATTTAAGTCAGAAACTTTTCGAAGATGTCAGTTCTGAAAACTCAGAATTAAATTATAATTCATTTTCTACACTTATGCATTCTTTGGCATTATTAAATTATTTACCAGAAAGTTTGAAATCTGAAAGCCTTGTAGATTTTGCAAAGAAAATGCTTGATGTTGGTGGATTGAAAAAATCTGTTTGGCTAGATAGTGTTTGGTCTATGGCAGTGCTTAACATAGCTGATGGAACACTCATAGATTCTGTTTTAAATGAAGAGTTTAATGGTCACTTGAAAGACGAAAATGGTAAGATGAAAAATGGGGCTGCAACGATTCACTAGCCTCTCAATACAATAAAATGTATTAATATTTGATCCACAGTACAATACCTATCATGATGCATAACCTGTCTAGGAATCAAAAGCACATCAAGAATGCAAACAAATATAAAAACATATTGTTTTGTAATTTAAGCATCTAAGTGATGTTATGAAAACAATCACAAATTTGTTATTTGAATGTCAATGAAGGACTTTAAGATTTTTGGACACTGCTTTAGATATTAAGAGTTATTCTCTGTAAGGACCAAACTCCTCTGGAAATCGCATGTCACAGATTTTGAAAATATTTTACCTAAACAATGGCTACATATAAGAAACCAAGAAAAAAATGATCAAACTTAGAATTTTTTATATCGTTTCTATGGTAACCAACCACTAAGAGGCCAATCTCTGGATTTTCGGTCAAATTTGGGTGCATATCAAATATGCCGCTAGAATATGCCACTTATGATGGTTGTCTTCAATATTTTGTTTTTATTCGAAACTTTGATGGTCATCCTTATCTTTTTCAAGTCAAAACTGTATGATTTTACAAGTTTTCATTTATTTTGAATCAATTTTATCTCAAAAAATGCTCTAAAATTGACCCAAACTAGCTGAACTTTGAGATTGATTATTTTGAAAACGCAGGCACTGGAATAGTATCACAAACATTTAAATTATAGGGGAAAGTGAGTTCAACGAAATATCAAAAAATTAGAGTGGTACTTTTTGATTAAAGAAAATAAATCAGTTTCAAAGTTACAGAAATAGCCCTAGCGGGGTCCCTTTTAAAGAAAGAATTATCTCCCCTTAGTAAACAATATGACATTTATTTTCTCTTTTTGATATGTTTCATCTCGTAAGTGCTAAACATTTAATCAATTAGTTATATTTTAAAAATATGTATATTAACTTATACATATTTTGATTAACACCCTGGCAAGAAACACAAAAATTATATTTGTAATGAGCCATTTTATTAAACACTTGAAAAAGTATTTGGATTTTACATGTTTTTAGTAATAGATCCCCTTTATCAACAGAATTAGCTCCCTTTGTTTAACAAGAAATGGAATTTCTTTTCTCTTTGTTGCGCTTTTTTTTAATTCCATGAAAAATATCTATTTTTTTGTACTCACAAATATCATGGTTTATTAATTGTATGTTTGAATCTTTATATATGTTTACAGTTTTAAGAAAAATGTTTTTATTATGTGATTCATTACAAAGCACTGAAACATCGTAATATTCTTATACTTTATAGGTGGTTGGTGAATTTTGTTAAACCTTGTTAACTATATACACTGTGTCATTACAATTTTGGTTTCTATAGTTGGAGTTATGTTTGAATATGTTCTATCTTTATTATATCATAGAGTTGAGTTCAGGAATGGTGTTTAACCACTGGGACAGTGGTTGGCGAAAGAATAGGTAGTACCAAACTTCAGGTATAGGGATAGACTTGGTCGGGGTTAAAACCCCGACCTCCCTCTTACTGAGACAGCATTTTACCAACTGAGCTACAGCAGTGGTATATTATTATGAAAGAAAAAACTGTAATGTTTATTAATTGAAGGCTCTAATAGATTTCAATAGATCCATGTTTACTTGTCATGAGCAAGATCATGTTTATTTTAAAAGCTGCAAAAACTGTAGGAAAATAGAGTGCTTAGTTTAAAATGAGAAACTAATTAACCAAAATTTTAATGTCAAGACATTGTATTTAACCAAATTCACCAACCAATTTTTAGAAAAATATCTATAAAGTATAAGAATATTACGATGTTTCAGTGCTTCGTAATCAATCACATAATAAAAGCATATTCCTTAAAATTGTAAACATATATAAAGATTCAAACATACAATTAATAAACCATGATATTTGTGAGTGCAAAAAATTAGGTATTTTCATGGAATTTAAAAAAAGTGCGACAAAGAGAAAAAAAATCCCATTTCTTGGTAAATAAAGGGAATTAATTCTGTTGATAAAGGGAACCTATTTCTAAACATGTAAAATCCAAATACTTTTTTAAGTGTTTAATAAAATAGTTTATAACAAATATAATTTTTGTGCTTTCTTGCTAGGATGTTAATCAAAATATGTATAAGTTAATATACATATTTTTAAAATATAACTAATTGATTAAATGTTTAGCACTTACGAGATGAAACATATCAAAAAGAGGAAATAAACGTCATATTGTTTACTAAGGAGGATAATTCTTTCTTTAAAAGGGACCCTGCTAGGGCTATTTCTGTAACTTTGAAACTGATTTATTTTCTTTAA
The DNA here is from genome assembly GCA_021292105.1 of Anadara kagoshimensis. Taxonomy (NCBI): domain Eukaryota; kingdom Metazoa; phylum Mollusca; class Bivalvia; order Arcoida; family Arcidae; genus Anadara; species Anadara kagoshimensis. The sequence continues at coordinate 21,367,147 of CM037867.1, read as the reverse complement.
TCAAAAAGTACCACTCTAATTTTTTGATATTTCGTTGAACTCACTTTCCCCTATAATTTAAATGTTTGTGATACTATTCCAGTGCCCGCATTTTCAAAATAATCAATCTCAAAGTTCAGCTAGTTTGGGTCAATTTTAGAGCATTTTTTGAGATAAAATTGATTCAAAATAAATGAAAACTTGTAAAATCATACAGTTTTGACTTGAAAAAGATAAGGATGACCATCAAAGTTCCGAATAAAAACAAAATATTGAAGATCACTATCATAAATAGCATATTCTGGTGGCATATTTGATATGCACCTAAAATTGACTGAAATTCCAGAGATTAGCCACTTAGTGGTTGGTTACCATAGAGACGATGATTTAAAATTTTGCATGGGGCTTTTCATTTTGATTTTTTATGTGTATTTCACAATTATATGCAATATCATCAAAATCTGAGACATGTGATTTCCAAAATATAGCCAAATCGTCTGGTCCTTACAGAGAATGACTCTTAAATGAACAGAAAACCATTGATGTAAACTTCCAGATTGGCATATCATAATACATGCTTGGGTGACCGTGTGTCATGAACCATATCTTGCATTGATGGCATTATACAGCAGGTTTCTTTAGCGTGCCAAACCACTGTGGTAGCTCAGTTGGTAGAGTGCTCGCTCCGTAAGTGGAAGGTCGTGGGTTCGAACCCCGGCCGGGTCTGACCCAAGACTTGAAAGTGGGTAGTGACTGTTCTTTCGCCAAGCACTCGGCATTACGAAATGAAAGTCACTGTTCTTTCGGATGGGAACTTAAAATAACGAGTCCCGGTCCACGGTGGGGTTGGCACGCTAAAAAAACCCTGCTGTATAATGCCATAAGCGCAACGCACAGGCAAAATTTCTGCACTTTCGCCTATAGCTGGCGACGTCTCGATATAAGTGAAATATTCTTGACTGGGACGTTAAACACCATTACTCACTCACTCACTCTTTAGCGTGCCAACCCCACCGTGACACGGGACCTCGTTTATTTTAAGTGCCTATCAGGAAAAAAAACATGACTTTTATTTCGTAATGCTGAGTGCATGGCGAAAGAACAGTCACTACCCACTTTAAAGTCTTGGGTCAGACCCAACCTAAGGATCTAACCCACGTCTTCCCACTTACGGAGTGAGCACTGTACCAACTGAGCTACTGCAGTGGTGTAAAAAAAAATGCAGCCAATACATTAATCTATTTTAAAATAAAGGACTCTTAATTTTAAGGAGACAGTAAAACTAAGAAAATAAAAGAGACAAAAATGTCTTAAAATGAATGTAATCATCTAATACTAATCTGCTGTATTATTTTCTGGATATTCAACAATTTGCATACTGGCCTACCTTTATGATTTTGGAGTAAGTTGTACCATTTTCAAATTAAAATTACGACCTTATGGTTGCCAGTTAAAACTTAGGAATTAAAAAGAGAATCCAGGTACGGTAATTTCCGGAAATTGGAGTTGAAACCGTTTTCTTGTCTAGTGTACTAGTATATAGTGAAATGGCAACTTCCTTTGGTAATTTAATTTCTATAGCTGCAAACCTGGCACCTCACTTGCTGGTGTGTTACACAGTTCTGAATCCTGATGCCTACAAAACTTATGTGTTTATAATTCTTTTCAGTGAAATTTGGTATACCATCATACCTGAGAAAATATCAAGAGTTGAAGTTGCTGAATATAGACTATGCTGCCCAGTTTGATTTAGAAAATTACACCGGATCTAGACTCAATAAAAAGGAGTTTCACTCCGAGTTTATCACAGCAAACTTTAAAACACAGGTTTGTAATTCTGTCATTTATTTCTAACTCACGGACAGCGTTTTCGAGGTTTTTCGATGTGAGATTTCTCTATCCCACCCATAGATGGGATCACTTTGTCGACCCATAATTTCCCAGACGTCGCAATCACTCGCACACTAAAACATGACATCTTAAATGTTTTATGCAAGGACATCAGCTAATACGAGGTTCGTTGCTGTACCACGTGATCAGTACCCCTTAACGTTTGTGCTGAACATTTTGGAAAACGTTAACGTCGCAAATTCTCGGAATAAGGTTTTTACGGGAAAACTTCATCTCATGCGATTTCATATTTTGGAAATAATAGTTCCTCACAACCATTAGAGGGTATCATGTACTCTATATATCATTTTTAGAAGGCTTGGATTGTGGCATAGATAATACAGAACACTTGATGCCAACAGATATTTAGAAATAGTACAGGGTTTGTACAGGCCTGGAAAAGTCCTTAAATTTTTACATTTGCCTTAAAAAGACCCTAACAACAAGTCTGACCCTAAATTTATCCTGAAGGCCCTAAAAAGCCCTTAAATTATGCCAATTAGGTTTTGATAATAAGTGGATGTAAATAGACTAAATAAATAAGTTACATTGATATGAGCGTTTTAAAGGTACCTGGCTCTCCCGAACACCCAAAATCAACCCCCACTACATGTGCCGTTACTATGGAAATGTAAGTAGTTGTTTTATTGATTTAATTGTCTTTGCACCAAAGTTTTTCTTATAAAATTGTCCCTCTGATTAGGCCTTAAATTTGCAAATGAGACCCTGAAAAGACCCTAAAAAGTCCTTTAAATTTGGAGTTCAAATGTCTGTACAAACCCTGTAGTAATTTTGTGTTGCAAATGAGTGAATAAAATATTCTACACCAGCAACAGTGTAAGAGTCAGACAGAGATATCTAAACTCAGATGAATATGTTGAATGTCCAGAACTTGCTGTCAAAGCTGTTTCTGGACAGGGAAATATTCATCCTCATTTGAAATATCTAACTTGCACATGAAGTTTAACATGTATACAGGCTCATTATCTTCCATATCTATTGATGGGTTTTTGATCAATTTGCAATTTGCAAAAATGTAAACGAACCCGAGATGGTGTGTCTTGTACCAAATTCAGATGCATAGGTCAAGGTCACTAGATAAAAAATTAGAAAATTAGAAATAACAACTTATAGACTTCTACAACCAGGGGTCTCACTGAAGCTAATTTGGGGCCTAAATGCTGCCCCATTATGAGTGCAATAAAGTATGTTTTTAGCTCACCTGACAGAAGGTCATGTGAGCTCATGGCATAGGGCAGCGTGTTTGTGTGCGTTGTGAACACTTATTTTTTTACTTCCCCTCTGAAACTACTGGCAGATTTCAAACTTGGTTAGAAGTATATATGGGCCAGTGCAATGCAGATTTGTTCATTGTCATGGCTACCATAACTAGGTCAAGGTGACCTAAGGGTGCAAAAATCTTTCAAAAAATCTTTTTCTGTAGAACCAACAATCTTAGAAAAAAATCTGATGTTGTATATTTAGCTTCTCTAGGCTCTTAAGCCTATAGTTTGTTCATTTTGTGAAATTCGGACAAAAATAGTTCACACACTTTTGCGTTTAATTTTGAATACATCTTAAAATAGCTTTACATTGTTATAACTCAACTATTTGATCAGATAATGGGGTATTCAGTTTTGACTTATTATCTTGTTTTTGCTATTAGCCATTATTTATCATGTGAGCGTATTGGGTCTAATGGGCCTCTGTTTTTCCCAATGGATAATGGTAATATTCGCAACTTATTTGTACATTATGTTTACATAAAAATGGTATGTTTTCCAAATCAATTTATTAATCTTCATCTCTCACAAACTCGGCCAAAAAATACTGTAAATAAATTCAGATGCATGAAAGATAGACACATAGAATTCTAATTTGCTCTTAACTATATTTTACGACCAGTAAAGTCTGAAATAATTATTTTTGCCACTTATTAAATTTTCCCAAAATGAGTTTATTTTCCTGTTTCCAAGCGTCCCCTGGTCCCATTCCCAAAAAGGATTAAAGACCTCTGACAACCTTCAACAGCATATACAGCTACAGTAGACCAGTTTGTAGAGTGCTTGCTTTGTACATAGGAGGTTATGGGTTTAAACCCCAGCCAGGTTTGACAAAGACTTGATATAGGTAGTGACTGGCTTTTTTGCCAAGCACTTAGCATTTAGAAATGAAAGTCACAGGATCTTTCAGAAGAGACTTTAAAAACCTTGGCGATGGTTTACAGTGGCTATTTCAGTTGGTAAACTGGTTGCTCCATATGTGGTAGCCATGGCTGGATCTGACCACAAGACCATAACTTTAAAATAGGTAATCACTTATGTAAAGACTTTTCTTTCACAAAGCACTTGGTATTTACAGAAATGAAAGTCATGGGTCCTTGGAAAGGTGGCATGAAAAGCAACACTCTGTGTCACAGTGGGTGTTGCATGCTTAAGGATCCTCCCTGCATTGTCCTGAGCACACTGTAAAGATAAAATAACTGTCACTTCTCTTATAGCTGGTGAAGTCTCAATATAAATGAAATATTTTGGACTTTGATGTAAAACTATTGAGTTATGATAACCTGCAGTATAGTGCGTCAAGTTTGACCTGCCCATTTAACCTGTAATTTGAATATTAGATTGGGCTAATAGACTGTGTGGTTTGGGTAAGCCAGCATGTTTCATAAGTCAATACTATAAACACCGGATTTAAAGTATTTCCAGTATAACTATCATTTATCATATACTTTGTAGTAAATACGTAGTTTCTGCACGCCAAGATACGACTAAAATGACGTCATCCATATCACCGACCGCACACACCCGGTCGAAAAAGACATATCACCGGTCTGATATCGATATCAGACAGGCTACTCAGATCAATTAGAAAATTCTTCGATGGCATCCTTACGTCTTATAAATAAACGAAGGAATATTATGCGAATGGGATAATTTGGACTAGTCTAAATAGTCTAATTGCCACCAAGTTTATTTTTGTGTTATATTCTTGATAAATGTGTGTATTTAATGCATATTGTTTTAAATGGTAAAACATTTAGGTTTATGATAAACAGAAAAAAACATGGGGAAATCCATATCATATGCCATATCAGCCCTCGACCAATATCAAACCTCGGGCTAAAGCCCTCTGTCTGATATGGGAGGTCTCGGTCAGATATGGCATATGATATGGATTTCACCATGTATTATTCTATATCTATCCTTAAATATCAACATTATATAATCCCTAAATTACACAATGGATTGGATATGTCTGTTTGCATAATCAAATTAAAGGTCAAATGGCCAGGTCAAACTTGAGGCACTATAGTAGTAATAGCAATAATAATAATAATAATAATAATTTATTTTAGGTAAAAACTACCAAAGAAATTATTTTGGATATATATTTGTGATAAATGAATTGGCTGGGAAAAATGAAAAGTGTTACAAAACGGATACACTTGTACCAGATAGTGCATACAGCATAGGTAATATATCTTTTGTTAAATTATCAATTTTCCTGGTTTTCCAATTTTCAGCGTTTTTGTTTAAACTCTGAACCACAAATTTATATGTCTATGTAGTAGTATACAGTCAAACCTGTTTATAAAGGCCACCAAAGGAAACCAGTAAAAGTGGCCTTTATTGGAAGGTGGCCTTTATTTACCGGTTAAAAAAATATGAATGAAGAGGATTTGGGATAAAATTTTACTGACCTTTATAAGCAGGTGGCCCTTATATAGAGGTGACCTTAAACAGGTTTGGCTATATATACATGTATTACAAACTTAACAAAAATGATGATTTTACAACCCATCAAAATGGTACTTCTTATTTGAACCACAAATACTGGACATGATGAAAATAAATGATTTTTACAGTTTAACAGTATATAGTTAAAATGTGGCTCTTCGTTTTAGCTCACTTAAGAACAAAGTACTCAGGTGAGCTTTTGTGATCAGTCTTACCATTGCTTGTTGTGACACAATGTTTATCCAGTCTACAGCAAACGTGCCCAAATTGATCTTCTTGACAAAAAGTAGGTCAGGTTAATTATATATTAGGTCAATAAGTAGGTCACTAGATCCAATCACAGAAAACCTTGATAACATTCTTGAGACCAATCTTCAAGCTTAATATCGATGATCCTCTTCATAAAAACTATGTCAAGTTTGTATGCAGTTCATGATCAGGGTTCAAAATTAGGCACGCATACTCCATAATAGCTTGTAGATCTGCCGAATAGCGAGTGGAAATAAAAGCCACTCGCATAGTTGAGCGAGTGAACAAAAAAAAGAAGCTAAATCATTTACAATCTACTTTTCAATTAACTGTCACATTGCATGTTCCAAATGAAATTTAAAACGAAAAAAAACCGAAAAGCGGCCGAAATAAGTCATATTGTCTGGGCATCTCTATCGTAAACGAATTCGGATTACTCGGGCATATACGTCAATGTATAATATTAGGTTTCCCGGAACACGTGGCTACGATTGGCTGCTTAATTTAGTCTTCGTCTCTGATTTGTTTTTTAAAATAGACCAGTGGAAATCCCATTACCGTCATGCTTTACTGTAGCATGTGAATAAAAAAGTAAAAAAAAAAAGTCGCAAAAGTCCATTACAAACTCTTTCAAACGGCCGGCGGATAAATCCAATGAAAGTGACGGTGCCAGTACATCAAAAATACCATAAATTTTAGCTAGTCATTTTTCATTTTAGCTAGTGAATAAAAATTGTACAAGCTAATTTTTGCTAGTGGTAAATATCGCTAAAATCGAACCCTGATGATGGGTCAATAAGTAGGTCACTGGATTAAGTCACAGAAAACCTTGGTAACACTCTTAAAACTACTGTCTGCAATCTCTTTTTTGCTTTATTAGAATGGTTCTCTTGAAAAGTTTGTATGCAGTTCATCATGGGTCAATAAGTAGGTCACTTGGATTACGTCACAGAAAACCTTGGTAACACTCTTAAAACTACTGTCTGCAATCGCTGTTTTGCTTTATTAGAATGGTTCTCTTGATAAGTTTGTATGCTGTTCATTTGGTTAACTGGAATTTTATCATAATTGAATATACATTGTTTTATTTTCTACATTCAGATGTTGAATTATTGGTGGATAAAGATGGCAAGCTTCTACCTCTTGATGCAAAACAAGAAGAAAATGAAGACAGATATAGGTAATTATTAGTGATGTCGCGATTATTGCCAACAACGAATCGTCTGTTATTGTCATAATAATAGCAGGGCTCAAAGTGACTTCTTGATTCTAGGAACCAGCCTGGCTTCTTATATAAAAAATAGACGCCAATTGAGACTTTTCATCACCAGCAAAAAATTGATAGATTTTATCCTAAAAAGAATCCAGAAACACAGTGATCAGGCAATGGATCAATCCCCTGCTTTTGGGGAAAATCACATGTACTTGCCTCGAAAAAAACTATCAATACACATTGATGGCTGCTTCCCAGCCATGATTACTGTTCTATTTAGCCCACTTTTGATATTTCGTTGATATTTATATGAAAGATTCCCTCTATAAGTCATGAGGCCAGCAGAGGATTGCCGGAAACACTTTGGCAACATGTAAAACATGAATAGAAAAAATGGAATCGTCATGATCAAGAACTTTGAATCAACAAAAAAGCAGTCTCCAAATTGACGACTTATAAATAAAAAATTTGTCACCAATGGAAAAATGTGGTCCCCATGGCACCTAATTTAGTCGCAACTTTAAGCACTGATTAGTGACAGAAATTGGATGAGTTTTCATAATCTATGATTGCAACTGCTGAAATACTTCATAATCGGAGATAATCTAATATGTAGTGGTGTGCAGTATTATCGGTATACCGATATATCGTGATATGATATCCTGATACATTGGGACTTAAATTTAGTGGCCACTAACCACATTAGACATTTATGAGTGAGTGAGTGATGGTGTTTAACGTCCCAGTCAAGAATATTTCACTTATATCGAGACGTCGCCAGCTATAGGCGAAGATGCAGAAATTTTGCCTGTGTGTTGCGCTGATTGCATTATACAGCAGGGTTCTTTAGTGTGCCAAGCCCACCATGACACAGAGCCTCGTTTATTTTAAGTTCCCATCCAAAAGAACCATGATTTTCATTTTGTAATGCCAAGTGCTTGGCGAACGAAGTCACTTCCCACTTTCAAGTCTCGGTTCAGACCCAGCCGGGGATCGAACCCATGATCCCCACTTACACAGCGAGTACTCTAACAACTGAGCTACCGCAGTGGTAACATTAGATAGGTGACCACTATGGACAGGTGAAATATATAGCAAAAGTGATCAGGACCAGACAAAAGTGACCACTGTAGACAGGTTTATCACTTTTTGGGATACAATTCGGTCGACATGAAAAGGTGAAATCTGGTTTTGTTTTGTTTTTGTGTCCGATTTGTAGTTAACAATTGAATGTAAACTTCAGCCTAATGTGACCTTCGTATCAAAAATGTAATTGGATCCTGGAAAATGGTGAAAATGTTGTGGAAATATCATGGAAAAGTCATCAAATTTTTATTGGTTCTACCCCTGCATCTAGCCTTAGATCCAGGGAACAGGAATAACCTTCCATCAAGAAGTGTGGCAGCAACAACCTTGTGTTATTTCTTGTTTTCTGCCCATAATTTCTTCCCATGAGAAAAGGAACCATATAATACTAGATTATTTAATACTTTAATCAAGCACTTCAAATCTGATTGTAATGGATCACAGGCACATCACTAAGAAATGGACACAAAGGATATGTACATATGCATCGCTCATTCTAGATGGGTTCCCATGGGGCCAGTGATCCCTTATTTTGTCAAATGGTCCCATTGTTAAGGCTTAAGTAGGCCATATATAACATAACATGAATGCAAAAATATTGATGTCATAGTGTTCGAGAGATTTTTTTTTTTTTTTTTTTTTTTTTTTTTTTTTGAAAATGGCCTCATCTGAAAGATCCTAGAATGAACACTATATACGATGCTTTGACTATTACTTACTTACTGCCCATTACGCCTCTGGCGTGTGGGGCAGCAACGAAGTCTTTCCACTTTTGTCTGTCATTAGCCAGTTTTTGCAGATTTCCCCATGAATGGTGTAGATCGTTCATTTCTGCTTCAACAGTGCGCCTCCATGTAATCTTTGGTCTTCCTCTACGTCTTTTACCCTCAGGTGTCCAGTGTAGGGCAGTTTTAGTGATATTGTGTTGTTCTTTTCTTAGGACATGTCCAATCCATCTCCATCTTCATTTTATTTATTGTTGTATACAGGTCTTCTGACACTTTGACTATTAGTAAATGTATAACAATGTTTTCTTTGAATTCAGGATAGCAATAAAAGTGCTTGGTTTTGATGCCTTGATGATAAATGAACCATTTGAAGTAAGAGGGTATTATGCAATTGCATTAAGACATTTGAAGAAATTGGGTTACAAAGTTTTAGAGGTATGATTATATATAATATTAAAGTCTTGGTTGGTTGAATGTTGTCTGTCACATCAGCAATTTTTCAGCTATTCTCGACAATAACCTTATTTATTAATCTCTATGAATTAATCTATGAACAAGTTTGCATGCATGTGAAGTGCTTGTGTGTTTTATGGTCTGCTTTGTACAAGCGCACACCCAGGATGACTTTAACGCGCTAGCTCACAGTCAGTACACCGCAGACAAGTGTACCACTTCCCCAGTAACATTATTCTGACACCAGATGAACCAGTAAAGGCCAACAGCAAGGAAAATTCTCTTTCCCACATTTGGTCTTAGCGGGTCTCAAACTCACAGCGGTGAGAGACCATGGATTTGTAGACTGACATCTTATCCATTAGGCCACCGTGACCTCCTATTAAAATCTTGGTACTGGTAGTATATAATCAAAATTCATGATAAGACTCAGTGATTTTGTTTGCCTAAATTTACTACTGAATGAAGTTTGTTTCCCTTTGGGAAAAATGACTCATATTTCCCAATTTGACCACTGAAATTCTAAAAAATGACATTGATATGTAGTCCAATCTGCCTTAAAGGCCAACTTTATATAAGGGTCACATGCTTCTAAAGGTCAGTAGAATTGTATCCCAGTTGTTCCTTATTGATATTATTTGAACCTGTACATGTATATAAAGGCCACCTGTCCATGAAGGCCACTTTTACTGGATTCCTTGGGTGGCATTTATATACTGGTTTGACTGTACCAGCAAATTAAATCTAGTTGTCCTTACCCACAACAAAGATAGATATTGTCACATATTTGGCATGTGGTCCAATTAGCAGTCATTCCTTTTCAGTTATAAATTGTTTTTTATAATTCATCAACATTTTTTTCTTAAGTTTTTGGTTTATAGTTAAAAAAATTTTATACTACTTTTTTTTAGATACGCTACAAAGACTGGCCTGCCAGAGGGAGTGATGTAAATACAAAGGCTAAATTCCTACGAGAGAAGATTTTAGAAGCTATTACCGATTCATGAGTCATCAAAACATTATCATTGAACATAATTATAAATGACTATATTAAGTAAATTATAAGTTGTAAGGATTTTTAATAAATTTCTGATGGGAAAACTCCTTTATTCTGTTTAATATACCCCTTGCAAACTAGTTTGAGGGAGGTATATAGGAATCACCATGTACATCTGTCTGTCTGTGTCCATCTGTCTGTCTGTGTTAAACAGGGTTTGTACAGGCATGAAAAAGTTCCTAATTTTTCTAGGTTTGCCCTAAAAAGACCCTAAAAACATGTGTGACCCTAAAAAACCCTTGAATTTATCCCAAAGGCCCTAACAAGCCCTTGAATTTCGCCAATTAGGTGTTGATATTAAATGGTTGTAAATAGACTGATCAAAATAAATAAATAAATAAATAAGTTGCATTGAAATGAGCGATTTAAAGGTATCTAGCCCTCCCGAACGCCTAAAGTCAACCCCTACTTCAAATACCATTACTATGGACATGTAAGTAATTGTTTTATTGATTTAATTGTCTTTGCACCAAGGTTTTTTGAGCTCACCTGAGCCGAAAGGCGGCATGTTTAACACGAGACTTTTACTTTGTTTTGTCTTGTTATATACATGTACCAACGTTAGTATATCAATGTCAAAGCTTATACAACTTCCTTAGACATCAATATAATACTTTTGACGAAAAAGGTATTATAACTTGTTCATTCACAATTGAGTTAAATATAATTTTGATACTATTTTTTGATGATACAAAATTAAGGAAAAATCTAAAAACAAAATCCCGTGCAATGTTTGAGATTCGAACCCACACATGAAAAGAATAACATTTTGTGATATCTTAGCAGCCCATTGCTGTACCACTGAACTACCGGTGCTTACGAACATTGTATATACGCTATAATATATGAGTGACGGACAAATTACTGGTTTAATTTTTAAGTATTTTTCACATTTTTTTTGCCATAATGGCAGGCATGCCCATAAATAATCTTAAGTCAGCGAAAACCAAATTAAATACCAAGATTTTAATGCTGGTTTTGTTCACTGACAGGCTTGCATTTTAGAACATACTTTATTCTATAGATGAAAAGTAATCCTTTACGGGAATGAAGGTTTTGCTTGTTTAAAAATACGTAAATTGTCTTAAAACATTTCACTGTTGTGCAAATTTGGGTATAAGGCGTGCTGTTAAAGTCTTTTTGCCGAATGTTTCTTTATCTAGTAAACTGTGTATACCAGTGATTACTGTTAACAGTCAATACAGTTATTAAGGTAAGCAACTACCTTGAATGCCTTCTACAATTTATGTGTTTTCATAAAAACAATAAAACTGTTTGTACATGTAATACAATGCTACTAGTTTCTTATTATGAGCGATGAAGCAAATATTAAAATGTAAAACATGTTTAAAGATGATTTTTATAATTTTGGTGAATTGAGATAACGGATTCCTTGTCGTTTTATAGACAAACTACTTAAAAATCGCACCAAAAATCGCATTTACAGTTACCCGACAAATTACCTACCTTTAAAACGCAAGTTGTCGAACTTGTGAATTAAGCAAATGAAGGAATATTTGGTTATTTTTCAGAATTTTGGCATGAAAACTGCAAGAAATCTGTTTTTTGAAATTACCAGAATTATAAGAATTCTAGTTAAAAATGTATTTCAATTTCTTATGTGTTTCATCACATAGACTTGGTAAATGTAAATGTTGTATCGCCGTTCATACCATTTCATTGTTTGTAAGACAGTACATAATTAAAGCACGAAAGCCTAAAAAGCGAGGCGCTTTCCGCAGTAGTTGTTTATTGTGACGAATAAGTGCACAAATGGGGGAGTGTAGGGTTTATAGTTGGCATAAGTGGGAAAATGGGGGCTGTACAATGAATAAATACTCGTAAATATTTTAAATCGAAAGATAATTATTTTTGGCGATTAACCGATGGTCCCTCAGAGTTTTCAATTCGTTTATACAGATTACAACCATGACACTCTTTTGTGTAACATATACCAGTATACCATAGACGGCATGTTTAAAACGAGACTTTCACTTTGCTTTGTCTTGTTATATACATGTACCAACGTTAGTATATCAACGTCAATGCTCATACAACTTCCTTAGACATCAATATAACACTTTTGACGAAAAAGGTATTATAACTTGTTCATTCAAAATTGAGTCAAATATAAGTTTTATAATATTTTATGAAGATACAAAATTAAGGAAAAATCTAAAAACAAAATCCCGTGCAATCTTTGGGATTCGAACCCACACATGAAAAGAATAACATTTTGTGATATCTTAGCAGCCCAATGCTGTACCACTGAGCTACCGACGCTTACGAACATTGTATATACGCTATAATATATGAGTGACGGACAAATTACTGGTTTAATTTTTAAGCGTTTTTCACAATTTTTACAATAATGGCAGGCATGCCCATAAATAATCTCTAAGTCAGTTAAAACCAAATAAATACCAACATTTTAATGCTGGTTTTGTTTACTGACAGGCCTGCATTTTAGAACATACTTATTCTATAGATGAAAAGTAATCCTTTACGGGAATGAACGTTTTTCTTGTTTAAAAAGTACGTAAATTGTATTAAAACATTTCACTGGTGCGCAAATTTAGGTATAAGGAGTGCAGTTAACGTCTTTTCGTCGAATGTTTGTTCATATGCAACTATATCAACGCAATCACAAACTAGTAAACTGTGTATACCAGTGATTACTGTTAACAGTCAATACAGTTATTAAGGTAAGCAACTACCTGGAATGCCTTCTACAATTTATGTGTTTTCATACAAACAATAAAACTGTTTGTACATGTAATACAATGCTACTAGTTTCTTATTATGAGCGCTGAAGCAAATACTAAAATGTAAAACACGTTTAAAGATGATTCTTATAATTTTGGTGAATTGAGGTAACGGATTCCTTGTCGTTTTATAGACAAACTACTTAAATATCGCACCAAAAATCACATTTTACAGCTACTCGACAAATTATCTACCTTTAAAACGCAAGTTGTCGAACGTTGTGAATTAAGCAATTTAAGGAATATTTGGTTCATTTTTCAGAATTTTGGCATGAAAACTGCAAGAAATCTGTTTTTTGAAATTACCAGAATTATAAGAATTCTAGTAAAAAGTGTAGTTCAATTTCTTATGTGTTTCATCACGTAGACTTGGTAAATGTAAATGTTGTATCGCCGTTCATACCATTTCATTGTTTGTAAGACAGTACATAATTAAAGCACGAAAGAGTAAAAAGCGAGGCGCTTTCCGCAGTAGTTGTTTATTGTGACGAATAAGTGCACAAATGGGGGAGTGTAGGGTTTATAGTTGGCATAAGTGGGAAAATGGGGGCTGTACAATGAATAAATACTCGTAAATATTTTAAATAGAATGATAATTATTTTTGGCGATTTACCGATGGTCACTCAGCGTTTTCAATTCGTTTATACAGATAACAACCATGACACTCTTTTGTAACATATACCAGTATACCATAGACGGCATGTTTAAAACGAGACTTTCACTTTGCTTTGTCTTGTTATATACATGTACCAACGTTAGTATATCATTGTCACTGCTTATACCACTTCCTTAGACATTAATATAACACTTTTGACGAAAAAGGTATTAATACTTATTCCTTCAAAATTGAGTTAAATATAATTTAGATAATAATTTTTGAAGATACAAAATTAAGGAAAAATCTAAAAACAAAATCCCGTGCAATGTTTGAGATTCGAACCCACACATGAAAAGAATAACATTTTGTGATATCTTAGCAGCCCAATGCTGTACCACTGAACTACCGGTGTTTACGAACATTGTATATACGCTATAATATATGAGTGACGGACAAATTACTGGTTTAATTTTTAAGTATTTTTCACATTTTTTTGCCATAATGGCAGGCATGCCCATAAATAATCTCTAAGTCAGCGAAAACCAAATTAAATACCAAGATTTTAATGCTGGTTTTGGTCACTGACAAGCCTGCATTTTAGAACATACTTTATTCTATAGATGAAAAGTAATCCTTTACGGGAATGAACGTTTTGCTTGTTTAAAAATACGTAAATTGTCTTAAAACATTTCACTGTTGCGCAAATTTGGGTATAAGGCGTGCTGTTAAAGTCTTTTTGCCGAATGTTTCTTTATATGCAACTATATCAACACAATCACAGACTAGTAAACTGTGTATACCAGTGATTACTGTTAACAGTCAATACAGTTATTAAGGTAAGCAACTACCTGGAATGCCTTCTACAGTTTATGTGTTTTCATACAAACAATAAAACTGTTTGTACATGTAATACAATGCTACTAGTTTCTTATTATGAGCGATGAAGCAAATACTAGAATGTAAAACACGTTTAAATATGATTCTTATAATTTTGGTGAATTGAGATAACGGATTCCTTGTCGTTTTATAGACAAACTACTTAAAAAGCGCACCAAAAATCACACTTTACAGCTAATTGACAAATTACCTACCTTTAAAACGCAAGTTGTCGAACGTTGTGAATTAAGCAAATGAAGGAATATTTGGTTCATTTTTCAGAATTTTGGCATGAAAACTGCAAGAAATCTGTTTTTGAAATTACCAGAATTATAAGAATTCTAGTAACAAGTGTAGTTCAATTTCTTATGTGTTTCATCACGTAGACTTGGTAAATGTAAATGTTGTATCGCCGTTCATACCATTTCATTGTTTGTAAGACAGTACATAATTAAAGCACGAAAGAGTAACAAGCGAGGCGCTTTCCGCAGTAGTTGTTTATTGTGATGAATAAGTGCACAGATGGGGGAGTGTAGGGTTTATAGTTGGCATAAGTGGGAAAATGGGGGCTGTACAATGAATAAATACTCGTAAATATTTTAAATCGAAAGAAGGGTCGTGGGTTCGATCCCCGGTCCGGTCTGACCCAAGACTTGAAAATGGGTAGTGACTCTTCTTTCGCCAAGCACTCGGCATCACGAAATGAAAGTCACGGTTTTTTCGGATTAGATAGGAACTTGAAATAAACGAGGTCACGTGTCACGGTGGGCTTGGCACGATAAAAGAAACCTGCTGTATAATGCCATCAGCACAATGCACATGCAAAATTTTTGCACTTTCGTCTAAAGCTGGCGACGTCTCGATATAAGTGAAATATTCTTGGCTGGGACGTTAAACACCATTACTCTCTCTCTCTCTCTCTCTCTCCTCTCTCTCTCTCTCTCTCTCTCTCTCCATGCATTTCGAGTAGTACTGGTTGCATCCCTTGTATCAGAAACTGCTCATGATCGCATTAGAGGATAGTACGAATTGCCTCCCTTGCATCAGTTTCCATCAAACAGTAAACTGGAGTGCTCGAGGAAAATCACTGACCTTCAACAAACAAACTGACAAACTTTCACACAAGGACCTGTCCCTAGTGGGATGACCTACCTGTCCATAGTGGGTTGACCTGTCCCTAGTGGGATTCGAAAGCTAGGCAATGACCGTACAAGTGCGTTGTTTTGACCATTCAGTCGGCTACTGAGGCCGTTATGTAAACTCGGTATTCATGGATTTTGAAAGGATAACCGTATTCGCAGACATACTTTGCTGGTATGCGAGTAGTGTTTCATCGCATGGGGTCCTCACCATTCTGGGCAGTTCTTAGGCCGAGGTGTCTGCCTTAACGGTAGTGAGTTAATTTTTATACCTTCCGCAAATTAGTCTGAGGGGGTATATAGGAATTACCATGTTTGTTTGTCCATGTAAAATCGTGTCCGGGTCATATCTGAAAATTCGTTTAAACGACTGTCATAAAAGTTAACTTGAATAATCTTCATGGTCCAAAGATGTGTCATGACCTTGAACCAAGGTCATATAGGAAAGGTCAAGGGAAAACATAAACAATATGAAATCACCATCGATAAGGCAGATCTTTCGACTTATCGAGAAAAAATGCCACTTCTTGTGCCATGTGTCATTTGGAGTTCTGGCTTTCTTCCTCATTCCAGAAGTGACTAATCTAAGTGAAATAATTTAATAACCTCTACATCGCCAACTCAAACGGTAAATAAATCCATAATTAAGTGCAGTGAAATGTTTCGGAAAAAAGGAGTGGAGTAATGCATCGTCGGAAACCCACAGTTGATATTCACTCCTCGTGGGTTTCCGACGAGGGGAGTAAGGTGTTTAGATACCTAAGATCTGTATATACGTACTTAATTCGCGTGTTTTATTTTCGAGGTATAGGAAATTGAGAAATACCCGCGTAGTTGAATTTTTGCGTTTTCTAAATATGCACTATAATACAATAAGCATTATATAATTTTCGCTTGATATTAAGTTTTGCGCAAAACAAACTGCCGCAAAATAATCGAAAATTTGTACACCGCGAAATTGAATAAGTTTACAGTATATTGAAGCGGTCAGTCGGTGGAAGACGGAGAAAACTGAAGTGTCTAGAAGAAACCACCACCATATGGTAAACAAACGGAAAATCTCTTGCACTAGGATCTGGCCTGTATCCGTGAATGGGATTCTAGCCTATAGGCGCAATCAGAGACATTGTGATATACTCGGCTACTGCTGCCCCATCAGACAAGCAAAAAAGGGATATTAAAAATATAGGATTAAGTGACACAAAGCTTACAAATAATAACTGTTATAAATAGACTGTCTCTTTAAAAGACCACTTCTGTAGCTCAGTTGGTAGCGTGCTCGCTCCATAAGTGGGAGGTCGTCGGTTCGATCCCCGGCCGGGTCTGACTGAAGACTTGAAAGTGGGTAGTGACTGTTCTTTCGCTAAGCACTCGGAATTATGAAACGAAAGTCACGATAAAGAATCCTGCTGTAAAATGCCATTAGCGCAACGCACAGGCAAAATTTCTGTACCTTAGCCTATAGCTGGCGACGTCTCAATATACTAGTAAGTGAAATATTGTTGACCGGGACGGGACGTTAAACACCATTACTGAACTCAACTCAACTCTTTTTAAAAGAAATGAAGAAATTTACAAAATAAAAAGATAAAAAAAAATTAAAACTTGTTAGGCCAATGCAATGCAAATTATTATAATATCTTTTACAAAATTATTTTTGTGTGTCTTTATGCTCGTTGGTTATATTTTATAAACTATATGACAGCTTTATAACTAAGTGCAGTACAGACTTGTCGAAAGTTTAACATCAGAATAACAATGTGTCAAATCGTCAGCTCATAGTTAGCTGTATCCCCACAGCTTTTCGGAAAACATTATCTATCTCTTGGCAGCTTTTAAGGCCACTATCTAGCTAGCCAGATTTTTGTCACTCGACAGCTAAGCTATTTTAGCCCAGTGTTAAACTTTCGACAGATCTGTACTGTATTCTTCATATTATGCCAATTTTAAGAAAGCTCAAACGAATTTATGAGCTATCGGACTAATTTAATGTTTCGGAAAATGTTACAAAAATTAAACTCCTGTCGTTTATAGGGTTATAAAACACATTTATATCGTAAAAACACGTCTCTGATGCCTTGTCAATATCACCCTTCATTTAACCGGATAAATCTCAGTTTTCTTCACTGTTGTTAATTATTTCTTAATGCTTGTTTTTTATTCATTTTGTTCTCAACTCTGCTGTTACCTGGCTATTGTACAGAATTTAATATACACCTTTAATTGCAGATAAACACCTGTTGAAGTCATTTTCGTTTATTTTTTAACAACTTATTTTGAATTTAATCAGAGATCTAAGTATTAATAATGTAGATGTATATACCCTATTTCTTCATTTATTCGTCTATTATGTCGACTAAAAATACTGATTTATTCACTACCATCCATAAATCACTATACAAATAGGTTTATACGGAAGCGCATTTAGGACACGAAAAAAATGTCCGAGGTGAAGTACATGTTATTATCTGCCCAGGCAAAACAAATAATCTGCCCTTGCAAGATTAATTTTCTGCACAGGCAAAATTAATAATCTGCTCAGGCAAAATTAACAACATGCCCGGGCATGCAGAATAAAAACATTTAAGCTGACCGATTTCATTTAAATACTACGTAAGCGTATAGGGGACATTGTGTAATTTTTCCTTATTTCAGTCATGGCGAGTCTGGTGGAAAAAAATTGAAATTTCACAATAGGGGGACATGAGTGTTCAAAGCTGGCAACATAGCTGTCTTATATCATCATAGGTTAGGGGTCAAGAATCAACCTGTTGCCAAGCTGATCGACCCTTGGTTTACTAGATAAAAGGTCAAAGTTCAGATAGTGTTTTTTTTCCAAAAATTAATCTTTATTAGTTTATAGCTGTCCAAATATATACTTTTTGAGATTCAAATAAATCAAATAAATCTGTTCTCATATAATCATAGCCTTTCATGTATTTTAACATTGACTAGGAAGCTAATTGAAACTGTTTAGGCTAAAATTTAAATATTTCAATGATATTTTTCAAAATTCTGACACAAGCTTCATATAGAATAAAATAAAAGTATACATTCAACATCAAAGCATGAATCAAAATGCTAAAATATAACTCTTTTGTAAATACATGACTGATTAAAACAAATATGTTGTTTAAACCCAGCTGATAATTTAAAATTTATTAAAAGTTTAAAATCAAAGTACTGCAAGTACTGTTATCGGCAAGGCATAGTCACGAGAATCTCTGGAATATATCAGTCTCATCTAACGATTTCTTTTCTTTCATCAATATCACTAAAAAAATTCACTATCTGTGGCATTATCATTCAAAGGGTTCAACCAATCAACGGTTCAACGGTCCCATTGCAAGTGCATACAGTCACCCACTTTAAATTGTATGCCCTACATGTACATCTTGTAGTGCAACATGATTTATATTTACATTTCAGCAATGCATGACATGATTTTGGTAAAGGTCATTTTCTCATTAAAAAAAACCCTACTGTAACTCAATTAGTATAGCGCTCACTCCCCGTATGTTGTGAGTCCTGGGTTTGAACCCTAGTTGGGTCTGACCAAGACTTGTAATAAGGTAGTGACTGTTCTTTTACCAAACACTCGGTATTTAGAAAAGAAAGTCACGAGATCCCTTGAGAGAGATCTTAAAAACCGATGCCCTTGCCAAGGCGGGTGTAACATGTTAAGGAACTTTTCCTGCACATTTCCTTAAGTTCACTGCAAAGGTAAAAATTTCTGCCACTTCACCTATAGCTGGTAACGTCTTGATATGACTAAAATACGTAAAAGCCCGTAAAACCCCATGCAATCAATCAATTGGTAATTTTCTCATTAAAACTGTTTTTAAGTCACATTCAGACTCGCACTAACTTAACTGTCCGAGAATAATCGTGAACATCAGGAAAATACTTAAGTCCAAAAAGTTAAGTTTTGTTCATGATTCTTTGACCTGTAATTGTCTTAGAAAAGTTAAAGTTCAAAGTAAGATTTAAACAGAAAAAAAAGTAAGTTTAATTTGTGAAAAAAACTCAAGATTTAAGTATAAAAACTAGTATTGTTCGTGGTCCTGTTGCCAGATGACAAGACAAAATTAGTAACGAAAAGTTTATGGTGGATCACAAAACAAGGTCGTTTTGAAACACAAACACAAAAGCGACATTGGGGATGGATAGGTCACACCATCAAGACACCTGCCAACAACATCACAAAACTTTGAAACGGAACACACAAGAATAAAAGACATCTTGAGACAAGTTTCTGGAATTGAAACGATGGGGTAAAATTGCGCAGAACAGAGCCAGTTTGAGGGATTTTGTCGATGGACTAACCCCCAGTTGGAGTAAAAGGCATACAATACCCAAGATTAGCACCATCCGTTTCCTATAGGTGACGGGAGATCCGGAACAAATACCAGGTATAACTAAATGCAGCCAAACAGCAGTTTAATAGTGTGCACGTTGAATATGTAGGTCGGTTGCATATGATGTTGGAAACAAATTTTCAATTGTACTTTTCCCCTGAGAGAAACAGTTTACATCGTAGATGAGAAATCCTCGCTAGGTACATTCAATGAAGGCATCTGCACTCACAAGTTCAGAATAGTTCCCTCTTGCAAGAGTGGGAAGAAGACCTGTGTTTTCCCTGGAAACACGGAATGCTGTATTTAAAATGTCCAGAAAGTTAATTGACAGTCTTACAGTCTGTAATTGGATGGAATACTGGGAGCTTATTCCCCTCCAGAGGTGATAATTTTATGCTATGAACAGGGACGAACTTTAGATGTCCCGGTCTGGAATCATACTTCCTCATTTAAAAGCAACAGAAGAATAAGGTCATCAGTATCACGACAGACAACAACTGTTCTTTTATAACCATGCATGTAAGTATCAACACCATAGGGAACAATTCTAGTATCGGCTTCCTTGTGTAAAGCTTTAAAAACGGTTACACTCCTTCCGCTGTATGAATTAAACATGCTGTCTGTTGGACCCCCTGATACCCTCAGCTAAGCTAAGAAGTGTCTTGGATTACTACGAGATTCTATTTGTTTTCTTGGTGACTGATAAAATCTTACCAATTTGATGGCAGAGGGACATTTTAATTATCAATAATTCTTCTGACAGAACGGGAACCTGATTCTCTTTTATCTCTAGATGGTTTCACCTTTAATGGATTAGTTGTCATATCTATCATAATGACATCAATTTTAATACATTTATCTTTCTCGTGGATAAAAACAGTTTGTGCGTTTCCTAACTCGCCGAATGTATTGATGCCTTTCCGTTTTCCCAGTGCTACAACTAAAGTTTGACCAATGATTATTTTGGTAGTAATGTCTCCATGCAGACTTCTTCCTCGGGGATATTTTGAAGATCCGACTCGTCGGCTACAAATAACAAAGGTTCTGATGTATAAGGTATAGAGAGCGGCACTGGGAATAGTTCGTGTTTCAACAATTTACTAATATTTCCACCATAAAAAGAGAACACACTTGATAGTATTATACAGATACAGTCATTATAGGTAATCAAATCATTCAGTACCACCAGTACTTTGATTTCTTTTTTTAAAAGTGGATACTTATATAAATACGGGCAATATGATTCAGTAAAATTATTTTAACAGAAGTCTAAAGTTGTGTTAAACAATTTCAAATGCACAAATGTGTTTATACTAGTATTTATTTGCCACAATTAAGCATATTTGTAAAGGTTAAATTTGTGCAAGCGTCTAATCTTATTTTGCATGGAAAACTTTGAAAATAAGTGACTGAATTAGTTGGATATGACTTTCTATTAATGTGAAGATACCACTAACATATTAAGAAGACAAAATGTATAAAGAAAAACTCCTGTAAGCCACCTTTTATTTGTGTATAGGTCAATATGGGCATTTTCACTTAAACTTTGCACCCATTGACCTTTAGCTGCCCCCACAATGGCTCTTGGGTGAAATCTTGCTTGGCAACAGGCCGATTCTACCAAAGTAAAGTTCAAAGAAGGTTATGACATAACTTGCCACCTTTGAACACGTTGTCCTCCCTACATCGAAAAATAAGCGGATTTTTCAAAATCCTCTACCAGACTATTATAATCACCATGTCAAAGACCAGTCCTAGAATTAAAATATTGAGTTTTTTCCTGTATTTGAAAGTGATATATCTTAAATTAATTATCTAAATGTATGAGAGAATCAGTCGTTTTCTTTATTTCATGCTCACTATAATAGATTAAATAAACATAATTTGTAAATTCAATTTAGGGTAGAATGTCATCTGTATATCTGTAGTTGGAGTGGAACGATTTGGCGACAGTCTTTTAATTATATTTAACCAGGGTCTGCATAAATTCTCCTTGATATGAATAATGAAATAAATCAACAAGGAACGGTGCACAGTTTGTGTACATTGGTATACCAATTGTTTGTTGAATAATTATGTTGCCAAACACAACAAATATATTCCTTGTCAAAAAATCTACAGTATTTTTTGGTTTGAGTAAGTATGGTGCTTGACAAAATCATTTCAGTCACCACCAGATATTTATGTTAGTGTGAATGTAGACTCTAAAGCTGTAAGCTAAACATTAATATGAATGTGTGGAATCAGTCATAGTACTAGGCCAAACTATATAACGCTAATATGGTATCAAAAAGTAACTTACGCTAGTAACGACAGATAGTTCGGCCTATGATAACACTGGATAATCTGATTGAATAAACCCCTAGGCCGAACTACCTGCTTTAACGATGGCAAGTTACTTTTATAATGCTAATATGGTGTCAAAGGTAACTTACACTTATAACAGCAGATAGTTCGGCCTATAATAACGCTGAATAATCTAAAGCCTTTCATAGGATTGAATAATGACACTACAGAAACAAATTGATTGTTTCTTTTTACTTCATTAATCTTGACATGGAGCAAAATCGGTTAATTCCCCCATTCCGATCCTCACTGCCAATCTATTTTATTCTCTAGCATCTATAACGTTTAGTGATTGCTTCAATTTCTGATATATCGAAAAGCATTTCTCTAAGCTGAAAAACAATTTAGAAAATTGTCACCAGTAATTAATTACGCACTTTCAACTAATTTGTTTCACGAGTGATTGTCTGCTCGTCAGCGAACTAACAAGGTGAAATTTATAGGAAATCTAAGCTAATTTCGTCTTAATGATGATTAACGTGCTCTCTGTCACATAGCAGCTTTGATTTTAAAACAAATGTTGGACACATCAAGTTATTAGGCCTATACTTAGACCTTAGGAGAATGAGTATTAAAAGACCAGCTTGTGAGATAAATGATGTTGATTAAAAGAGGAATATGTATCAACCTTATCCAATAATAATGGTTAGTAACAGCTTAAATAAACGGTGTTGAGTTAATCATCACATATCGAGTGTTTCAACTAAATGATTTTGAAATCTCCGACTTGTTTTCTTCATGTCGTCACATTTATACGATTTATCATTACTGGGACTTATTTCTAATGACAGAAAATGACTACGGTTTCTTTGAAATGATTTCTCACTGATTGTCTGGAATTTTGGCGTTGCTCTAATATTTTCACATTAAGATTAATTTTTTATTACTGTAAACCGCGTTGTATTGGCGCATACTTATTTCAGTTGTTTATCTTTGCAGAAGGAAAAAGACTCTGTTTTGTTTCAGCGCACCAGCAGTTTGTGTGCATAAAGTAAGAATCGCTTTATGCATGAGTTAGCGCAGTTTTATATAAACGGAAACACCTGACGTCAAAACATGCTAAGTAAACTTTAGCTAAAATTACTGGTTTTCAGTATATTTCATTACAATTTAGTTGTTGTTCAATTAGCTTGTCTCGTTCCGTTAGATTACTGGTGTCTCGGTGGCAGAGTTGTCTAAAGCGCACGCTTTCGTACCAAAGCGCCCCACACCACCCCACTCATTCATTTCTGAGAACGTAAAATTTACGATGGTTACAAAAATAACTTGCGCTAGTAACAATAGATAGTACGGCCTGTGATAACACTGGATAATCTAACGCCTTTCATAGGAGTGAATAAAACCCTTAGGCCGAACTACATGCTTTAAAGATGGTGAGTTACTTTTTATAACGCTAATATGGTACCAAAAAGTAACTTACGCTAGTAACGGCAGATAGTTCGGCCTATGATAACACTGTTTTATAGGATTGAATAATGACACTACAGAAACAAATTGATTGTTCCTTTTAACTTCATTAATCTTAACATGGAGCAAAATCATCGGTTAATTCCCCCTTTCCGATCCTCACTGCCAATCTATTTTATTCTCTAGCATCTATAACGTTTAAAGATTGCTTAAATTTCTGCTATACCGAAAAGCATTTCTCTAAGCTGAAAAACAATTTAGAAAATTGTCACCAGTAATTAATTACGCACTTTCAGCTAATTTGTTTCACGGGTGATTGTCTGCTCGTCAGCGAACTAACAAGGTAAAATTTATAGGAAATCTAAGCTAATTCCGTCTTAATGATGATTAACGTGCTCTCTGTCACATAGCAGCTTTGATTTTAAAACAAATGTTGGACACATCAGGTTATTAGGCCTATACTTAGACCTTAGGAGAATGATTATTAAAAGACCAGCGTGTGAGATAAATGATGTTGATTAAAAGAGGAATATGTATCAACCTTATCCAATAATAATGGTTAGTAACAGCTTAAATAAACGGTGTTGAGTTCATAACACATGACTGTTTCAACTTAATGATATTGAAATCTTCAACATGTTTTCTTCATGTCGTCACATTTATACGATTTATCATTACTGGGACTCATTTCCAATGAGAGAAAATGACTACGGTTTCTTTGAAATGGTTTCTAACTTATTGTCTGGAATTTTTGCGTTTCTCTTATATTTAAACATTAGGATTAATTTTGTATTACTGTAAACCGCGTTGTTTTGGCGCATACTTATTTCAGTTGTTTTTCTTTGCAGAAGGAAAAAGACCCTGTTTTGTTTCAGAGCACTAGCAGTTTGTGTGCATAAAGTAAGAATCGCTTTATGCATGAGTTAGCGCAGTTTTATATTAACGGAAACACCAGACGTCAAAACATGCTAAATAAACTTCAGCTAAAATTACTGGTTTTCAGTATATTTTATTACAATTTAGTTGTTGTTCAATTAGCTTGTCTCGTTCCGTTAGTTTACTGGTGTCTCGGTGGCAGAGTTGTCTAAAGCGCACGCTTTCGTACCATAGCGCCCCACACCACCCCACTCATTCATTTCTGAGAACGTAAAATTTACGATGGTAACAAAAAAAACTTACGCTAGTAAGATAGATAGTACGGCCTGTGATAACACTGGATAATCTAACGCCTTTCATTGGAGTGAATAAAACCCTTAGGCCGAAATACCTGCTTTAAAGATGGTAAGTTACTTTTTATAACGCTAATATAGTACCAAAAAGTAATTTACGCTAGTAACGGCAGATAGTTCGGCCTATGATAACACCGTTTTATAGGATTGAATAATGACACTGCAGAAACAAATTGATTGTTCCTTTTTACTTCATTAATCTTAACATGGAGCAAAATCGGTAAATTCCCCCTTTCTGATCCTCACTGCCAATCTATTTTATTCTCTAGCATCTATAACGTTTAGAGATTGCTTCAATTTCTGATATATCGAAAAGCATTTCTCTAAGCTGAAAAACAATTTAGAAAATTGTCACCAGTAATTAATTACGCACTTTCAGCTAATTTGTTTCACGGGTGATTGTCTGCTCGTCAGCGAACTAACAAGGTAAAATTTATAGGAAATCTAAGCTAATTCCGTCCTAATGATGATTAACGTGCTCTCTATCACACAGCAGCTTTGATTTTAAAACAAATGTTGGACACATCAGGTTATTAGGACTATACTTAAACCTTAGGAGAATGAGTATTAAAAGACCAGCGTGTGAGATAAATGATGTTGATTAAAAGAGGAATATGTATCAACCTTATCCAATAATAATGGTTAGTAACAGCTTAAATAAACGGTGTTGAGTTCATAACACATCGAGTGATTCACGTTAATGATATTGAAATCTTCAACTTGTTTTCTTCATGTCGTCACATTTATACGATTTATCATTACTGTGACTTATTTCCAATGAGAGAAAATGACTACGGGTTCTTTGAAATGATTTCTAACTGATTGTCTGGAATTTTGGCGTTTCTCTTATATTTAAACATTAAGATTAATTTTGTATTACTGTAAACCGCGTTGTATTGGCGCATACTTATTTCAGTTGTTTATCTTTGCAGAAGGAAAAAGACTCTGTTTTGTTTCAGCGCACCAGCAGTTTGTGTGCATAAAGTAAGAATCGCTTTATGCATGAGTTAGCGCAGTTTTATATTAACCGAAACACCAGACGTCAAAACATGCTAAATAAACTTCAGCTAAAATTACTGGTTTTCAGTATATTTCATTACAATTTAGTTGTTGTTCAATTAGCTTGTCTCGTTCCGTTAGTTTACTGGTGTCTGGGTGGCAGAGTTGTCTAAAGCGCAAGCTTTCGTACCATAGCGCCCCACACCACCCCACTCATTCATTTCCGAGAACGTAAAATTTACGATGGTAACAAAAATAACTTACGTTAGTAACGATAGATAGTACGGCCTGTGATAAAACTGGATAATCTAACGCCTTTCATAGGAGTAAATAAAACCCCTAGGCCGAACTACCTGCTTTAAAGATGGCAAGTTACTTTTTATAACGCTAATATGGTACCAAAAAGTAATTGACGCTAGTAACGGCAGATAGTTCGGCCTATGATAACACCGTTTTATAGGATTGAATAATGACACTACAGAAACAAATTGATTGTTCCTTTTTACTTCATTAATCTTGACATGGAGCAAAATCGGTTAATTTCCCCTTTCCGATCCTCAATGCCAATCTATTTTATTCTCTAGCATCTATAACGTTTAGTGATTGCTTCAATTTCTGATATATCGAAAAGCATTTCTCTAAGCTGAAAAACAATTTAGAAAATTGTCACCAGTAATTAATTACGCACTTTCAGCTAATTTGTTTCACGGGTGATTGTCTGCTCGTCAGCGAACTAACAAGGTGAAATTTATAGGAAATCTAAGCTAATTCCGTCCTAATGATGATTAACGTGCTCTCTGTCACATAGCAGCTTTGATTTTAAAACAAATGTTGGACACATCAAGTTATTAGGCCTATACTTAGACCTTAGGAGAATGATTATTAAAAGACCAGCGTGTGAGATAAATGATGTTGATTAAAAGAGGAATATGTATCAACCTTATCCAATAATAATGGTTAGTAACAGCTTAAATAAACGGTGTTGAGTTCATAACACATCGAGTGTTTCACGTTAATGATATTGAAATTTCCAACTTGTTTTCTTCATTAAGTCACATTAATACGATTTATCATTATTGGGACTTATTTCCAATAAGAAAAAAATATTTCAATTTCTTTAAAATTGTTTTCTACTGATTTTTACTGGATGTTTGGAATTTTGGCGTTTCTCTTATATTTGCGCAATAAGAGATAAGACACGACTGATTCCTCAAGTTCTGCTTCATATTTAGACTTATGACGCAAATAACGTTCAGAATTAACAGTTACAGTGTTATGTTCAGAATCCTGAAAGAAAAACGGACCGATTATTCCACTACTGCTAAGTGCGGCCCATACAGTCACCTTTTCACCATGTAATGGCTTTTCTGTATACATGTTTGGCTTGTCAGTGCCCCAAAACCTAAAATTTTGTTTATTTACTGCATTATTTAAATAAAATTGAGCCTCATCCGAAAACCAGATACAGCCTGGAAAAGACGCAGATTTTTCCAAAACCCAATGTACAAAGTCAAGACGGCTGTCAATGTCTGATTGTTTTAAGTGTTGCATAATGCTGATCTTATATGGTGTCAGCTTTAAGTCAAATTTTAACATTCTATGTACACTGGTTTTACTAATTTCACCATTTAAATCTCGCATGACCTGTCTAACTGACCTTTGTGGTGTTTCTGTTATCACTTTCTCAACAGAAGCAATATTTTCTTTTGTGCACACACTCTTTGGTCTACCTGCATTTTTTTTCTCTAACATCAGTAACTGTTCCTCTATTTTCAAATTTTCTTACAATTCTGTAAATTCTACTCCTATTCAGCTTAATAAGTCCTGGATACTTCTGTTTCACAACTCTGATAACTGTAGTTGCTGATTTTTTCTCATAAAACAACTTCACAACATCAGCAAGCTGCTGAGCTGAAGGTTCCATGTTGAAATTATGATGACATCATTGATGACGTCATAATTCTGGAATGACGTCACACAATTCCCCGTACTTTTCCAGAATAAAATTTTACAATAAAACCTACACCTATGCAAAATTTGACTTTGATGCGTAAAGAAATAAAAATTTTGTGAAAAGTTAAAAGTGTGACATATATTATGGGACACCCTGTACCTGAATTATGACGCACAGGAAAGGCTACATTTGAAACTTTATGACAAACGTGATGACTTCAATTTTTCTATTGTCAACTTTCCTTTTTTATGCAGCAATATACCTGCTTCTCCTGCTTATGGTGTATTTGTTTCCCAATTAATACGCTATGGTAGAGTTTGTTCCCACTACGGGGACTTTGTACAACGAAGTAGGCTGCTTGCAAATAAATTCTTGACTCAGGGATATTGCAAGCCTAGGCTTATCAAGTCCCTCAAAAAGTTTTATGGCCGTCAGCACAGTATTGTTGATAAGTTTGATGTCTCTATGTCCAGGATTGCCTTGGATATATTTGACGTCTCATAGTTCCATGTTCCTTTCACACAATTTTGATTACACACGTGGCGGGTGTAGCTGGCTAGGCGGGGGTGCTTACCCTTCCGGAGCACCCGGCCTCACTTCCCTGGTGGAAGTTCACGTGTCTACCTAACTTGTCAGTTCCAAAGTTTTTACTATGCTTCTGGATTGTGATTCGGAAATGGATTAGTATCTTTGTTTTTGATATATATTTTTTATTGTATTACTGTTAACCGCTTCGTATTGGCGCATACTAGTTTCAGTGCAGAAGGAAAAGTCCTTTTTTGTTTTAGTGCCCCAGCAATTTGTGTGCATACAGTAAGAATCGCTTTATGCATGTTAAGCGCAGTTTTATATCAGCAGAAACGCCGGACGCCAAAACATGCTATATAAACTGCAGTAACAATTACTGGTTTTCATCAATCATCTGTCCTCAATTCCTTGCTGGATGATAAAAGTTGATCATGCTTTCAACTCAATTTGTCAGTTTTTAAAGCTTTTGCTATGCTTTAGGAAATGTGATTTTAGCAAAGATCGTTGTATTTGATTGTAAACCTTATATAAACCGATTTATAACAGTATGGTGGTGATGTAAAAATTCGTAACAGGAGCCACCATTCCAAAATAAAGGTACTGATGTGTAACAATGCATTTGATATTCAAAACTCATTTAAATAGTAAATGTTATAAAACATACCAGACCATGTACAAACTAAAGTTAAAAAAATCAAAGTTAAAACGTTGAAACCTGGCAAACTAAGCTTATTTCATGAAAGTAATATTGGGTACTTGTGCTCAGGAAGGGTCATCACCTCTTGTTCAGCTAGCTACCCCCTTCACTTGTGTAATTAAAATTTAGATTGATAGGAACATGGAACTATAGAACGAAAAACAAATATATTTAGGAAAGTAACAAATTATTACACATATAAATAAAATAAAACAGAAGTTTCTTTAAATATTAATATTTGTCTTTAATAATATACTTTTCAGTGGTGGTGTAAATGCTCGTGAAAAATACGTGCTTCAAAAGCAAATCCAGACCAATTGTCACAAACAACAATGTTAGTTAAATCATCAAAATAAATGTATCGTTTGAAGATAAAGCTTTCAATAATTTTGTAATATCCCAAAATCTCCTGAATTAAGGATTTAATGAATAAAAAAGCAGTTAAATTGATGTAGGATTTGCATGATTTTAATGTCATCTCATTACTGCCGGTGATTACGGACCTATTAGAAAACAATATAAAAGCTGGAACGGAAAATTGACTTAAATAGATACGGCAAGTTAACATTGAGCAATAAACGACCGTCAATTAACCCTAACGAGATCTCTTCATAGCTTGATGGAAATGACAATCTAAATTATATAGCGATATTAAATTGACGTGTTCTAAGTTACAATTGCAAAAGGGATTGCATACAAAGGGCCGCCTAAACGTTATTTTATTAATATCGTTTCTTTATTCATATGGGATTATCGATATGAAATTAAATAACACCATAATCCATTGATGTCTAATATAATTTTTATAGGCAATGACACATACGAACAAATAATCTGATCTTTTTGTCTGACCCTTCTTTGGGATACTGAATCAGACACACATTGACATATTTTATAGGAAAAAAATTCTTTTTTTCTCTTTTTCCTAATTATTGATGGAAAGGTCTGAATGTTCCAAAAATCAAAATTATATAATCTTTTAGCTTGATTCCGCCAGCTCCAGTTCAGGGTCAGTTATCCAGCTTGGCGAATTTCCTTGTAGAATTATAGATGCTATTAGTGTTGTATTTTATGAGGAATGAATATCTCGCTCTTCTATTTTTCTATCTAAATTATTCATGATAAAAGCATAACATAGCACACTATTCAATGAATTTATATCAATTAATATTTACGACCAAACTGTTTGATTTCATTTTTAACCATTAAACATTGAGAGCGTTTAACAAAACACCAATGCTTTAATTCGCTTTGGGAATGTAGTTATGCTCGATACTGAAATTAATCTCGCCGTAATTTTAAATTCTAATAGTAAATTTCTAGTAGTAAATTAGCCGAAAATGAAACTTATTTGGCATACATTTAAGTAAGCGAATCTTTTTAATCGGCTTCCCTTCCCTGGTAAAAGTCCACGTGGTTTTTTTACCTAAATGGTCAGATTCAAAGATTTTACTTTGCTTCTGGATTGTGATTCGGACATGTATCAGGATGTTTTTTTTATTATGCTATTTCGCTAATAAACAAAACTAAATTTCATTTGAATATGTTTTCAGAAAGACATTTCTTGAGATTTTTATGAAGAAACTTCATTTGAACCCAAAAGTAATTCGTTTACGCTACTAAACAAAACACATACCCAAAATGAAACTATTACGTGAAATACAATTCATTTTTGCCATAGGTTTTTATTTTGATGATGTTAAATTAAAAGTTTTTGCGATATTCTAAGTGAAATTTAACTTCATGATATATATAAATATAACAAAATTACTTTATTTCCTTGGAATTTCTATTAATTTTAGGGAGATTATTCAAATGTGTAAATTTTTAAAGATAAATCACTCGATTAGTTGCAAAACATTTAGCTTTAGCTGAATTGTGTTTTAATCAATTTATTTATTTGACGATTTTCAGTCCGTGATACAGCCCGACTTTAATTTTATGAATGGCAGTCCATAAGACTTTTTCTTGCAAGGTACTGAGTATGAAACAGTTACAGACATTCAAATATCATACAACGTGCTTACAGTTATTGATAAATGTTCGTTAGTCATGTATTGCAAATCGTCTTTACAACATTTTGACGGAACTTGTAATGACTGGGAATTCGTCGAAATGAAAATCGACGTAAATCTACTACGGAAAGAATATGCGATTTATCGGGATTGCCACTGTAAAGAGCCGTCAAATATATCCAAGATAATTTTCGATATCAAGACATTATACTTACCGACAGTATTGTTTAAATCATTTTTAGGGCCATGGTGAAAATAAAGTTCAGTATTCCGTCTACTATCTTTGAAATTAGCAAGCCTAGCGTTATCAGGGCCCTCAAAAGTATTATAGTCATCATCATAAATTTGTTGAAGAGGATAATGCCAATATACCCAAAACTCTTTTAGATATGTTAGACGTCACATAGTTTGATTTTCAGGTATAGCTAGCTAGTCAAAAAAGTGCTTACCCTTTCGGCGTATCCAGAATTTCACGTGTTTGACTAAATTTGCCAGTTTTCAAAGTTTCTACTTTCTAGTTTTGATAAAAAACAGGTAACTCTATATACCAAATAAATAAATGGTTTTAATATAAAATACCTTATAAACCAAGAGATAAAGTTATAAAACGACTATCATTCCCATGATTGCCGCATAAGAGATAGTCAGGTTCGAGGACCAATAAAAAAATCCTATTATTACTGTGCTATGATCATCTGAAGCTTTGTTGTCACATGGTATCGTCTTGCAAAGACAATCAACTAAATTGGACTTAATTTAATCAATCCCCTCATGGACTGTAAATTAAATAAAACAAATCTATTTCCAATGTACATGATGACAGAATCATTCATACAAGGAGAATATTGTCTTAATCAAACTTTATGGGAGAATTAAATTATTAAGTGATTCTCTCTTAAACGTCCAATATATTTTATTGAAAACAATTTTCTTAAAAGTCTTGTTTCCTATATAACACCATTTATTTAGAACATTCATGCTGGTTTTGGCTAACATGATTGCTTCTTCTATTATTTTCTGGAAAACGATTCCACTTCATTTAGCCGATTAATTTAATCGACTTCTCTTTGAGAAATATTCGCCGTTTTAGTCATTTAACAGTTGGGGGCGGATCTGCAAACTCTTTTCTGCCATTTTCAAATTAACGGCTTCAAACGCTTGTCCAATTAGTATTCACGTCTGATTGAAGTGAACACTTTCAGCTTTTTCCCTTAATGATCGTCTTAATAAACAGTATTGTATTTTGTTGTTCATTTTGTGCTTATAAAAGAGTAAACTGCAGGATCGAAGCACCTGAGACCATGTGATTACTGGATGATTGATGGATTATTTGGTATCGATTTCCTGAGCTGTTGTTTGTAATGATATGATCTTTACTAATTGATTTGAGATTTTTGCTGAATTAACTTCTAACATTACCAGTGACCCTGTCATGTATTAATTTTCATTTAACATCTAATAAACACTTTCGTACATGCTGCTGTAATCGTTAAGACTAGCAGTGATTTCTAACAGTTTCTAGAAATAAGCAATAAATTTTTACAATAATGATGTGAAATTGGGAGCATTTTTATTTCTTTTTACAAGAATGGCTAAGAATAAGAATCGGAAAGAACTTGGTGTATAGGAATGGAGTAGAGTAAAATGTTTTACTTTTAAGTAAAGATTTTTTTTTATTAAATCGAGGCCGTCAATTCTTATATGTTTGAGGAGACTGTAGTGTTCAAAGAAAGCCACTACCTCTCGGAAAGCGTACTGGCAAACTTTACCACACTCAGATATGTCCCCAGATTGTTATTCTCACTGCAATAGGAGGCGCTGTGATCTGTCAGCACATAACTACGGACTTTAGATCAGTAATAGGTCACAGGGGAACAAAACTTAGATGAACCTTACTGAATTAACCTACAACACTACCAGTGACTTTTTCATGTAATAATTTTCATTTTAACATCTAATATACACTTTCCTACATGTTGCTGTATTCGTTAGACTAGCAACAATCTCTAACAGTTTCTAGAAATAAGGAATACATTTATACAATAATGATTTGAAATCGTGAGCGTTTTTTATTTCTTCTTTTTTGCAAGTATGGCTAAGGTCAGTATTTAGAGAGAGTTCAGTATACAATTGAGGAGATCATTTATGAATTTATTGATTAATATTAACTTGTTCTATCTATTTTGACGTTCATTGGTCATTTCATTTTCAATCTTTGTGACGGATGTACTTAGCTCGACTCATTTTGCCTACCATTCCAGAGCACACGGTCTCACTTATCACTTCACTTGTAAGTTCACATTTAAACTCAATTTCCCAGTTTCCAATGTTTAATAACTTTTGTAAAAATTTGAAAATGGAATTAACATGGAACATAGGGAAGTCACTATAACCAGGATAATTTCACCCATCCGAAGCACCCAGCCTCATTTCCTTGGTGTAAGTTTAGATGTTTCACACAATTTGCCAGTTTTCAAAGTTTAAACTTTGCCTCTGGCATTGTGATTTTAACATAGTTTAGTATGTTTGTCTTGATCAGTTACTTCTAATTCCTCTTTCAACACCGACCTGACAGCATGTTCATAAACGTGTTACGATTTAACTGCAGTTTTGTAAATTAAATGTTTAAGACGGTATATGCATATACACAAAGTTATTGCAAGTTTTACTTGAAAAAAAAAAAAATATTATGATGTTACAAAATTTTTGCATTGTTCTGTATCCTTTGGAACACGTGATTTTCAGATATATACCTGAAAATTTCATTTTGTCACATTATCTGCATTATTTACTTCTTCATATATTATCTTAAGTGTTCTTGTGATCTCTCTTCTTTCAAACGAACGCGTTTGTCATTTATCAAAGTTTGGACTTAATTTTACAAATTAAGTGTAATTTAGCAGCACATGTTAAACTGTTATGGATACACCATATCACCAACGAACAAATTACAAAATATACAGTTTATACAGCCTACTAAGAGCAATGTATTGCAAACTCAAGTCCTTCAAGAGTTATTCAATTTTACTGTTTGAGTTCAGACATTTGACCCTAGGTCACACGACATGTTGACATTATGTGACATTCAAAACAAATGATTAAATTTTGCCAAGTCATGTCCTACAATTTGATACCCAAGTCTCCAAAATTGTATGCAGTTCCAAAATAAAGTGCACATATGACCTGTAAAATTTACAAATTTGCCCGAACATCAAAGATTTAACAACAATGTGTTTTAGGTTGTTTTTTTAAGATTGGTTGTAACTTAATCAATTTAACTTGATTTTACTCTGCAAAGTTTCCATGACAACTTTCGGAATGAAAATTTAGGTGTTGTATATAAGTTTACTTATTATTGAGATAAACACCAGTAGTTAAGAAAGATAATTGTTGTTTTTTTTTTTAATTTTAAAAACATTCATTTTTTTCTTGATATAAAAAAATAGTTGCAGATTAACTATTTTTTACTTGACAATCTACAAAATTACCAGAACACCTTTCAACATGTGAAGTTGTCTTACTAGCACATGGGAGACAATGAGATTTAATACCCGTTTTTCACGCAAAAATTATTTTCATCCGTATACAATCGGGCAACTCCTTGCTTAACTTATTTTTAGTATGTTAACAATGCGACATCAATAGTCTTTGTAGAAATTATTCTACTTCAATTAGGGAATTGGTTCAAATTGCAGAACTTAATGATCGGAATTTCTGATCAAATATTCTTGATCGTATAGTAGTCGTGTTGATCTTTATACAATTATGTGATAGTTTGAAATGATTTTTATGATCAATGAAACAAACCAAATTTGTAATAAAAATCTCGAATTTACTTAGTTTACACATGTGTGCCTGGTTTCTCAATTGCAATTTTCGCTATTTCGTTTTGTATGACCAAGACCAAGTATCAGAAAGAATTCAGTTTATCGGTGTTGAGCGTCCTAGTTTAGATTCTTTCACTTAAAGCAAGGCGATCATTTCTGAGATGATAGAGAAAACCAATGTGTCTAAAAAACCATCATCTTCCGGGAAACATACTTTTTGTATTATGATCTATCTAAATGGTATTCGCACTTAAGTAGTTAGAGACACTGTGTTCCACAAACACGTCTTTTAAAACACCAATCAGCTTCTATTAACAAGGGGAGACAAGGCATTTAAACAAAGGTCTTTCAAATTCCATTAATCGTTTTAAGGCAGAAATTATTTCCATCCGTACACAATCGGATAATTTCTTGCTTAACCTTTTGTTAGTATGTCAACAATGCGACATCAATATTCTTTGTAGAAATAATTCTACTTCAATTAGGGAATTCTTTCAAATTGCAGAACTTAATGATCGGAATTTCTGATCAAATATTCTTGATCGTATAGTAATCGTATTGATCTTTATACAATTATGTGATAGTTTGCAATGATTTTTTATGATCAATGAAACAAACCAAATTTGTAATAAAAACCTCGAATTTACTTAGTTTACCATGTGTGCTTGATTTCTCCCTTGCAATTTGCTCCTATTAAGGTGACAATGTTCTTTCTGCAACGTTAATCACCTCAGTGTATAAATTCATGCCTCAATCAATCACCAGAGCGCGCGCTTTATATCGTCTGCGACCAGAGGTGCACTGATCTGTAAGAAATATACATTACTACTTATACCACATTCACTATCAGTAAAAACTCTCCTTTGGAGTTATTTTTCCTGTGGGGCGTGGAAAATTAGCAGATTTTCTCGGAGACCAATGACATCAAAGAAAGAAACGGTTCACTTAGAAACTAAATGAGCTGGAACCAAATGATAAAAAAAGAAATATGGCGGCAAAATTATATCCACTGCGCCATTATGTGACAGGATATGAATTTCTGATGTCAATAACAATTTTTATGAGAAAAAATAAATTACTTAAATAACTCCCACTTGGAATTTTACAAAAACCACTGAACATATGCATTTATGTGCTTAACAGATTTAGTGTTTTATCGGTAATTAAGTAGATTCATGGTGAAATTTAATGTTCATAATTATGTTGAACATGATGTAGTACTTGATAATAAAATATAACGGGTTTCTTAAAGTAATAAATTGGACTATTAATATAGCAGCAGTGATATTTGTAGTCATAATATTACATGTTATTTTATGTGAATAGAAAATTTAAACTTGTAGTATGATTTTGCCGATTAGTTCCCCTTTTACAAATGAATGAGGTTCTTTCTCCCCATAATTTGTTCCATAATAAAGTATAACGTTTTTCTTAAATTAAGTAATAAAGTAATTATAAATTGGACTGTTAATAAAGCATTAGGGATATTTATAGTCATAATATTACATGTACTGGCAACTTTATGTGAATAGAAAATTTAAACTTGTAGTATGATTTTGTCGATTAGTTCCCCTTTTTCATATGAATGAGGTTCTTTCTCCCCATAAATTTTTTATAAT
This sequence comes from Anadara kagoshimensis, assembly GCA_021292105.1. Classification (NCBI taxonomy): domain Eukaryota; kingdom Metazoa; phylum Mollusca; class Bivalvia; order Arcoida; family Arcidae; genus Anadara; species Anadara kagoshimensis. The sequence goes on along the minus strand of CM037867.1, from coordinate 21,330,394 downwards.
TAAATATAACGGTTATCTTAAATTAAGTAATAAATGAATTATAAATTGGACTATTAATAAAGCACTGGGGATATTTATAGTTAAAATATTACTTGTCACTTTATGTGCGTACAAACTTTAAAATTGTACCACGATTTTTCTGATTAGTTCGCCTGTTGGGTTTTTGTAGAAATTACAAATGCATCAACAACTCTTTTTTACATTCGTATAAGTGGATTATAGCACTGGTAGTATTTGAAGCCATAATTTGTGAATAGAAACTTTAAACTTGTAGCATGATTTTGCTAATAAATTTCCTTTATGTGACTTTTGTAACTTTGTATGAATTGCAAATGCAAAAACTACTTTTTCTAAATGTTAAATACTAATAGGCGGATTATTGCTCGAAGCCGTAAATCCTAGCTAAGGGTGTTAAAACACTCAATATCTTTCATTTTCACACAATTTTGGCGTGGCGGGGTAGGTAGCTAAATAGGAGGTGCTTACCCTTCCTTCGCACCTGGCCTCACCTCTCTGGTGAAAGTTCACGTGTCTCACCTGACTTGTCAGTTCTAAAGTTTTCACTTTGCTTTAGGATTTTTACTCGGACATAGAATAGTATGTTTGATTTTATGTAAACAGCAATTTAAAAATTACAAATGTATGAATTATTTTTTTCTTTAATATGTTAAAAAGAATGCGTGGAATATTGAAGCCGCATCAAAAATATCGGTGAATATTCTCAGCTAGACCACGAAAAACATACATGGCCTTTCAGGTCAATTAAAACGTGTCATATATATTATATTTTGAGACATTTCTCGGGTAAGGAAGGTAAAACACACAATACCTTTCATGTCATATTTATAATAAGCAGTGGTTTGATAAGAACGAATGTATAATCGATTGCTTTTTTTCTGATACCTTTTACCTTTTTGTTTGGTAAAATGAGTAAATTGTGTGTTATTGTCAAAAATATACAATTGTCTAAATTTGCTGTTAGTTTAAATTTTGAAACTCCTCAAAATCTAAGGTATATTCCCTCATGGAAAGTATTTCCTTAGCTAAATTTTGTGAAATATATTTTGGTCCTTTGGGTATCTTTTTAACATCTTGAAAACAATTTTCGTTTTATAATTTTGGCCAAAGCACTACTGATGAGGAATTGTATTCCGAAACTACCGTCTAGTGCTGAAAAATTAAAACTGGTATAATATGTAATACTTCTTACCTTATTTGTTTGTTTAAATGGGTTAATTATTGAATGAAGCCACATCAACAAAATTGCAATATTGAGTCGTTTTTCAGCTAGGGTTGGTAAAACAATATTTTCCAGTTTAATTCAACAGTGATTTAAAAAGTACAAATGAATAAACTATATTTCTCTCTGTTACTTTTTACATGTTTGAAGTGAATGAGTATAATATTGAAACCGCATCAGGAATATTTGGTATATTCGAAGCTAGAGCAGATACATGACTTTTCAGACCAATTAAACAGAACCATATCATCAATATTATGCTGACCTCAGCTAGGGAAGGTAAAACAAACAATATTTTTCAGTTAAAAAGTGCAAATGTATGGACTTGATTTCTATCTGTTACTATAAAGTTTTTAATAAGTAAATTAATAAGGCCACATCAGCTATAATGAGGCTATTGTCAGCCAGGAAAGCTAAAGGTTTATTAGTATGCTTAAAATAGGTTATATCATTACATACTGAAAATCATTAGAAAATTCAATTGTTGAAACATCAATCTTTTGCGGCTGATTATTTTTCCCTAAATTTTTATATTTTTCCCAAAAATTAAAAACAAAAACTAAAAAGTACATCAAGTTAAGATATTAGTTGTCAATACTTAAAAACGATTAATATTTCAATTCAATGAATAAAAACGAAAGATGCTAATCCATTACCATGCCACAATCCCAGAATAAAGTAAAAACGTTGAAACTAGAAACACTTGAACTTCCATTAGGGAAGCGAGGTGGGTGATCCGGAGGAGTAAGATCCTGTTTAGTTAGCTACACCCGTCGCGCGTGGAATTGAAATAAGAATGAATGGAACAAGGTACTATGAGTCGTCAAATAAATGAAAATTGACATGTTTATTATTATAAATCTATTACAAACATAAATTTGCATAATTATTTATGTAATGTAGTATATGATAAGACAATTACATCTTTCTGATTTAGTAAGGTTCCGGACAGTTGTGTTTGGCTGAAAAGATACTGCTTCAGTGATGTTAAATAAAATCTTTTAGGTACATTGTTATATACATGTATATAGTTTCATTACTTTTATGCTTTATTTTTGTTTATTTAAATCATGAGAGTTTGTGGTTTCAATTAAAGGTAAGTTTGTCATAAATACTATGACGTTGACAGATGAACTCGTGGTCAGGGTATCCACGAAATCAAATTTGAGACATCGCATAAGTAATGATTTCACAGGATGTTTCACAAGTTTATGTCATTGAATACAGGACTCAATATTTTAAAGGTACTTGACATAAGAAAATAATAGTGAAATGCGATAAAAAATTTAGCGGGTTCAAACTATCCCATTTATTTTGTAGGATGGGGTATGCTAATTCTTGTCGTCCAAATCACAATGTTTACAGTTGTAAATGTTCATAGCCACTTTGTATCAACAAAAAACACATACCAATCCATGTCCAAACCACAATCCCAGAGCAAAGTAAAAATTTTAAAACTGGCAAACTATGTTAAACATAACGTGATTTTCCATCAGGGAGATGAAAGAAACCTTGAGCTACTGAACGTCAAATATACCTAGTGTTATTATGAATACAGAGACATAATACATATTATCAACACTATTGTGATGACGACCATGAAATGTTTGAAAGACTTGATAACCTTGGCTTGCAATATCCCAAGGTCAACATTGTTTTTGTTAACAAATTGCTTCGTTGTATAATATTTCCGTAGCGTATTATTTGTGAAACAGGAGAAGCAGATATATTGTTGCATAGATAAAGAAAACTGACAATAGAAAAATTGAAGTCATCACGTTTGTCATAAAGTTTCACATGTAGCCTTTCGTGGGTGGGCGTCATATTTCATGTATATAAGTCTAAACATGAAGCAGAACTTGATGAATCACTCGTGTCTTTTATTTCAAGCTCACTAGGATAGATCACATTGACATAGTCTCCAAATTTAGGATTGTTAGAGACAGAACGTCATCTATATATCTGTATGTTGAGTTAATGGTTTGGCGACAGTCTTCTCTCCAGTTTTCAAAGTCTTTACTTTGCTTTTGGGATTGTGGTTTGGACATGATTTGGTCTGACACAGAAAAGAGATTATTATCAGATAATAGCGTTTGAAAAATTAGTTCTGATTGTGATCCCCCCAACAATATAAATGTGAGATGGTTAAATCCGCCAAAAGTCTTTTACCATATGCTAACATTGACCATATTCGCATGTCTATTACCTATAACAATCTCACAACTGATATAGTGAGCATCCCCGAACAAACTAGAATGACTTTCATCTCTATTATCCACTACAATTTTGACCAGCATTTTTCCTTGCTGTACGGCTCTTACGTTGCATTGACATCAATGTCATCACTGTCAATAATATGTAGAGAAGGAAAGTGGTTGTCCTGGATTTATTTGACTTCGCATAACTCAATGTTCCTTTCGTTCTGAATTTTCATTCATGTGTCGGGTAAAGCTAGATAACAGGAGGTGCTTTCTTTACTGCCCGGCTCTTACATTGCATAGACATCAATGTCATCACTGTCAATAATATGTAGAGAAGGAAAGTGGTTGTCCTGGATATATTTGACTTCGCATAACTCAATGATCCTTTCGTTCTGAATTTTCATTCAGGTGTCGGGTAAAGCTAGATAACAGGAGGTGCTTTCTTTACTGTCCGGCTCTTACATTGCATCGACATCAATGTCATCACTGTCAATAATATGTAGAGAAGGAAAGTGGTTGTCTTGGACATATTTGACTTCGCATAACTTAATGTTCCTTTTGTTCTGAATTTTCATTCATGTGTCGGGTAAAGCTAGATAACAGGAGGTGCTTCCTTTACTGTCCGGCTCTTACATTGCATCGACATCAATGTCATCACTGTTAATAATATGTAGAGAAGGAAAGTGGTTGTCCTGGATATATTTGACTTCGCATAACTTAATGTTCCTTTTGTTCTGATTCTCATTCATGTTGCGGCTACAGCTAGGTAAACAGAAGGTGCTTACATTTTTCGTAGAAACCAACCTGACTTCCCTATTGGAAGTTCGAATGTTTAACTAAATTTGCAAGTTTTCAAAGTTTAGTTGGCCTAGATTTGTATGTTTGTGTTTGACTTTCTTTTCGTAATTGATAATAGTGCTTTATATATGCATTACTCCTGCTTGCATTGATTAAGACATTTGGATGCATTCTGTTCTGTCACAGGCTGTAATAAAACCCTTTAAAGTGCATACAGCTTCTGTTGTGATACCCCACTGCTTCGTAATAAATGTGTGATACACCGTATTAACATTTTCAAGTAGCTTGCCCTTAAGAATTGCTTATCAATTTGAGAATATTTCAAATTGCTGAATAAACTTTCTTTTACTCTTCTGTTAATGCTCAGAGAGAGATTCATTACATATCAATGCACGAATCTCACGCTTGTTCAAGCAGAAGTGTTTTAATAGAGTTGTATTGTAGCTGGTGAAGTAAATCGATCACACAACTAAAGGGATGCTGATTGCTAATTTAGCAGACGACATCCTGACTTTATCGTCTGCTGCCTTCAATGAACCCTGACTAAGGTTAAATGACTATCTCACACCTTATCGTCTTTTAACTTTAAATTCTATCAACAAATTTGATATAAAACTTCACCCAAGCATAAAATATGGATAGCGGAAAAAGAAAAAAATTGGAGTAAATTGGTTTTTAACGATTTCGATTGAACATTTCTTGAAACGAACACATGTTGCCGATATGTCCCGTCTTTCACTCAAAATTGTTGTTTAGATCTTTCTTATAATTTAGAGACTCGAATTTTCCATTTGATTTGATAAACTGTTAAAACAGTTAATGTTATCAAATTCTAAGAACGTCCATAATATATTTTCCTAGTAAGAACACATTATACTTAAGCTCTTTCGGAAATTCCCTTCTTGAAATCCGATTTTCATGGTAGAAAAAATGGCGTCATGTAATATTTGAAAATGTAATTAGCACAATCCGATGAAAAAAAGCCAATTACTGGTGACACTGGCAAAGGTATTCATATAATCTTAAATGTTCATTTATCGAATTATGATATGGTGAAAAAGTAGCAAAGAATCAATCTAAAGTGCTGCTTCATTGCTCCTGTTGAAATGAAGATTATTTTGCACAATCGCGTAATTTAATCGTTAAACTAATTCAGATTTATTTCTTCTATGGCAGTCAGGTTTATATAGATCTTGAATTTTATACAAACTTCTTATGAGATCCATAACTATTTATGTATTTATTATTTATAAACATAAGAAGATAGTACGGTGAAAAAAACCAAGATTGGTGTAAAATGTTTACCAAACGTTTGATGGCCTTCATCACCATATTGTTGATAAATATGATGCCCTTGTCTCCAAATTTTTCTAGATGTTTAACTTCACTAAGTTGCATGTTCTCAATTTGATATTTCACACGTTTTATTGGAAAAAGTACAGTCGAACCTGTCTTAAAGGGCACTTTTATAAAAATTAAATCCCAATTTTTATTTATTCTTGTTATTTTAACCTCTTTAAAATGGAAACCTGCACATAAAGGACACTTTTACTGGTTCCCTTAGGTGACCGTTATACACAGGTTAAGCTGTAAATCGCTTTATACATGCACAGGTTAAGCTTATAAATGTAGATACCATTGCAGGGATGTTCTACAAAACCACGCACAAACATGCATGTTATATTCAAATCACAACGAAAAAGCAAAGTTCAACTTTGCAACTTAAGTAAAACATGTAAACTTTCACCAGGGGAGTGGGGCCGAGTGCTCCGGAAATGTCCTTTGTTAAGCTAGCTAAATCTACCATGTTTAATACCAAAATAAGAATAAAATGAACATGGAATTATGACCAACAAATATATCCAGGATAATATGGATATATCATAATAGTTTAAACAATATTCATTCATCATTAAATACAAATAATACAACACAAAACAAACTTTAAACCTGGATTCAGGAACAAGCGCTAGCTTATTTAAACCCGTCTCCAGAATAACTGTACAACATAATGTAAAACAACCTTTACTGTCAACTGCCAACCCAGACCAATTCAATAAGGCAGTATTTCGCGATTTGCACTTTTGGTTTACAGTGAAACAAAAAACGTTGTTCTACAGTAATTCAGAATATAATGGCCGTAACTAAGAAAAATACAGAAGTTATAGGTAAGTAGGTTAATTATTAAATTACTAACAAAATAATAATAAAAAAGAAAGAAAGAAAGAAACCTGATATAATGAGAGGTCAGCAACCGCAAACTTTCCTATTGCAGTGAATCTGTTGCTAATTATAAATAAAACGGTCAGTCAAGATACAAATATATAAAACAAGAGAAAATCAAGCACTCAAAATTTTAAAACACATTCTTAAGTTTCATAAACATGTTTTAAGAGAAATAAGTGTTTGAAGATTCCCATTGTTACCCTGACAAGTTTGGAATTTTTTATCACTATCTTCAACAAAGATGAACTCTTGAAGTTATAAGTAAGTAGGTTAATTAATACATTTGTGATACATCATAATAAAAAACACAATTATAATGAAGGCCATAACATAATTTGAGGCACTTTGGAATGGGAAAAATAAATTTTCAATTTGGTTGGGTGAAATACTGCAAAACAACAATAGTATTATTATTTTAATTAAACTTGTTCGTAGTATAAAACACGTGGCATTAAAACATTTTGCGTTAATTCTCTTTTTGGGATCTGAGTTTCATGATCGACATATTGGGTCTATCAAATAAGTATTGCAAGTGAAATATTAATGAAACTTTCTCTTTGTATAAAATACATAGTATTTAAACATTTTCGTTAAATTTAATTCGGTAATTTTCTTCTCGAAATCCTAGTTTCATGGTTGAGAGTTTGAGACCATCAGAAAAGTACTAGTATTGCATACAAAGTATAGAGCTGTTGGAAGTAAAAGAATTGTGCCATTTCGGCAGCCCGTCTTTGCCAATCTTTAACTATATTTCGGCAGTTGCTATCTGTCTCCAGGGGCGGATCCAGGATTTTTTGAAAGGGGGGGTTGAGAATTATCCAGGATTTTTTAAAGGGGTTGAAAATAATATCAATGCTAGGTGCGAGCGCCGAAGGCGCGAGATTCAAGAGACTAGGCAGAGCCCCGATGGGGCCAAGAAACTAATAAGTCAATAGCTTTCTCTCTCTCTTTTAAATTTTTTAAATGGGGGGTTGCAACCCCGGCAACCCCCCCCCCCTTAAATCCGCCACTGGTCTCTGCAGCTTCCCTGCCATGGATTATCCATATCTAGGTCACATGGCATGGTCGTTAGCTCAGTGTTAAATTTCGACAGGCCTGTATCGCAATGTCAAAGCTAATTACTGGTGATATTGACTTCCTCCTGGCATTTTGATACTGGTATTCAGTTTTAATTTGGCGCTCTGTGATCGATGTTAAATTGAAATCACTGATTACGTCGGTTACAAACATGATCATTTTGCGCATTCACGCAATCAAATTATCACAATAATTACAATTAAGATTTATTAAAGTCAAACACAAAAATACTGGCCCTGATTTCATGTAGAAATCAGACCTCCAAGAGCGAGGTAGAAGCTTCCGAAGCGAGTCCGGATGCTACTTACACAGACACACATTAAAACCCAGAAAAATATATATTACCTCTCGATTTTCGACGAATTGAGGGATATAATAATTCGTCCGTCCAAAGTCTCTTCCGTCCTTGCCACTACTTATTCGGAATGACTTACTTACTTGACTTATTCCTCTTGATTCCCTGGGGAACAAATGGCCGCAAAGTCTCCATCTGACACAGTTCTTGGCTATCTTCTTCAGTTCAGCCAAGGTCTTTCTAGCTGTTTGTGACTCTGTGTCTATACTCCTACGCCAAGTCTGTTAAGGACGACCTCTCTTCTTCTTCCCTTGTGGATTCCAGTCAAAAGCCTGCCTAATGGCATTTGATGCAGGCTTGCGGAGCGTGTGGCCAATCTATCCCCATTTTCGTTTCCTGACCTCAAACTTGATTGGAACTTGTCCGGAAGTTATTTTTTAAAACAACGAATTACCATTTAACGAAAAGCAAAGGAACTTGATAAAAGTTTTCTCTGTGGTTCGGGAGTTTGATTTAGACATGGATTGGTTGTTTGTTTTTGCCTTTAGGTTATGATCATTTGTCTTTTTGCAAAGGGGGTTCTTCACCGAGTAAATCTCAAACTATATATCAGAAGTTCACAAACTTTTTTTAACTGTATCAACAATAATAGAGATGCCTGGGTTTGCCTGACAATTGTTATTTTAGTTATGTCCCTTTGAAGTTTCAAATTGGACATTCCCATACACTATTATCAGAAGTTTTCAAAACTTAAGTTATTTTGAAAATTTAACACCAGAATAAATGCATATAAACTCAGGATGGGTAACAATCCTGTGAATTATCGTTACGTTTGGACCACTATTAAGCTTTAAACCGCGGGCATACAATACAGTCATGTCGAAAGTTTTACACCAAAACAATTAGAAGACTTATGGCTATCGAGAGACCGTGCGACCGATAGCTAGATACCGAAAAGCTGTCGAGAGTATGAGCTGATTTCGAATAACTAACGAGCGACAGAGACGTGTAGCCGACTCGCCACTTATTCATCAACTTACTGTCCTTACAGGTCCTTATTTAGTGGACATAAAATAAAGCAACGGGGTAAATTTGGGGAGACTTAGTAAATAAATCATATTAAATAAATTATTCTGACGTCAAATTTAATTGAAAATATTAAGCATTTATAGAACGAAACCATTTTTGTATTGAAACATTCGTTGTAAAAGTACATGAAACCGGGCACCATCAATTAAAATGGGAAACTCAGTACCCCGTGTTGCAAGTTAAACATGGCGATTTAATTCAGTTTTTGTATGTGGTTTAATATCCGAATTTAAGGTGTTGGTTAAATTGAGCATGTCAATTGTGCATGGTTTGACACCGTTTTCATTTGAATTTTCACTATATAAATAATTTATTTTAATCGCTATGGGGGAAGAAAATAAATATTTTTCAAAAACCACAACACCAGTTGTATTTGACTGATTGTGGAAACGGAATCATTAGACATCAAAGTTGTCGCCGCAGGAGGCAGATATACACCAACTCTTTCTAGATCTTCGTGATTTCTCGTGCGTGAAAAATGAGCCAAATTTTGGCAGATTAATCTGGTGATTAAGCTGCGGGAAACCTCATAGGAATTACGTGGGATTACCTGAGGTCTTCTAAGTGTTTATCAAATTACTATATCTCTTTCAACATGTAAAATTTGCCGTTTCAATTTAAATACAGATGTTTAATTTTTCGTTTTTTTTATTTTCTTTAACACAATCTGCATTTTGATATGTTTGAGTACATATAAGTTTAATTACAGTACGGTGTTCAACAAAAAACCTAACGTTTATTTTATACTTCCATATCTGGCTCCAGTTTCACAATCATTTCAAAGATTTTCCTTAACTTAAATATTGCAAATTTTAAAACTGAATAATTTTGTTAGTTTTCAAGATATTGGTGAATAGACTAGATCTAAGAGGTCATTTTGAAGATTATTCTAATATTATTACCTTTATGTTCTAATTTTGTTGATTTTTTTTTCATTTTTAGCAATACAAAATATTTTCAAATTTGCCAGATTTAAGTTTAGGAAAATCTTAATGATTGTGAAACCGGCGCCTGAACATTTTTCCAATCTCGCGTCTTTTAGCGCCGATTCTTGATAAATCAAAACTTGCTTTTCAAATTAATTAAATAAATAAGTAATTTTTCTATGATAACTCATTCTATAGTCACGTCTATACATATATGTTTATAAAAAATTAATATCACCACAAATTTAAATTCCAAACCTTGTAAATACAAGCAACAGTCAAACTTGAGCAATAATAATGACTTAGGGTCTCTTATTTTTGCTCAAGTTTGATTGTTGCAGTTCCTTTCCATTTGCATCGAAAATGAAACTATGGGGCGTCAAATATGTGGAAGATAATTTTATTTTGTTTTTTTTTAGACTTTCACGAAAACAGCTTACAATTAATATGTACCATTTTGAGTTTCAGCAACATCATATAATTCCTAAATGTTTTAATTTCCCAGCATTTTTTAACATTAGATTCAACCACAGTGACTGTCAAAGGAAGTCGTAATTCGTCAATTATGTGAACGAAATAAAAAGATATTTAAATCGATACGAATTGTTAAAAGCGGTCCCATCGTTCTGGAATTCGCTACCCCTAAATCATCTATTTACTTAAAACCCATTTATTACAATAAAACATTCAGCGTGTCTTCCTTGGCTATTTAAGTGAAGGACAAATCGCTAAAACGTGTGTGACAAGTATCATTGAAATAATCCACCCGATTATCAACCTAAATAATTTATTTTGATTCTGTTTCTACTAAATCACCCACTTACATTCATGTTTGGCAAATGGCTGGCATATTGGTACTTGACCTTTAACCCCTTTACGTTTTTTAAATATTTACCAATGTCATTTAAATAAACTATCTCGCTGCGGAGCTATTGAGTGCCGATCATTAAGATATTAGTCATTCGAGTGTTTTGAAGTATGCTTATTTTTGCCGTTATCTGTGCAAACTTCTTGAAGACACAGATTTATGTTAACGTTAAACAGCGGGGTGTTGACACTAATAATTTAATCGTTGGACATTACTGGGTTGAAATTTATCCACATTAGCAAGATATATATATTTATTTATTGATAAATATGCTAATTCCTCAGTACTCGAGGTACATTTCTGAATATAATTCCTCATCTGTAGTGATGACGTCCAAATATCGGAATGCTAAAATAAAAATAGATTTACTAAATTTGAGAAGGATAATACGGTGGCTGAATAAGGCCATGTGAATTATTTTTTTTATCTTGTTCCCTCAAGATAGTATCTCGTTCCCTCAAGTTAGTATCTCGTTCCCTCAAGATAGTAACTCGTTCCCTCAAGATAGTCATCTCGTTCCCTCAAGTTAGTATCTCGTTCCCTCAAGATAGTATCTTGTTCCCTCAAGTTAGTATCACGTTCCCTTAAGATAGTATCTCGTTCCCTCAAGATAGTAACTCGTTCCCTTAAGATAGTCATCTCGTTCCCTCAAGTTAGTATCTCGTTCCCTCAAGATAGTAACTCGTTCCCTCAAGTTAGCATCTCGTTCCCTCAAGATAGTAACTTGTTCCCTCAAGATAATATCTCGTTCCCTCAAGTTAGTATCTTGTTCCCTCAAGATAATATCCCGTTCCCTCAAGTTAGTATCTCGTTCCCTCAAGATAGTAACTTGTTCCCTCAAGATAGTCATTTCATTCCTTCAGGATAGTATCTCGTTCCCTCAACATAGTATCTTCGTCCCTCGAGAAATGATAACTTAATCTGTGTTTCCGGGACGCTTTGTTTGAATGGCTTGGTCATTCAAGCTATTGAATTTTTCTTATTTTGAATCCAGGGCGAAGTTGTTTCTTTGTATTTCAATTACATTAAAGATATTATATCCACATTATTCAAAACAGAAAATAAAAAAGAGGTCACGCTCCTTTATTGACAGAGTTATGACTCTTTGGTTGAATATTTGAGTCTAAGACATATCTTCAAATCCACAGTTTAGTGACCAGACATGGTGGGCTTAATATTCATTTGAAGCTATTAATTATACCCGTTTAATTTTGCACAACTAGACGGCCGTTTCAGAATACAATTCCTTATCAGTAGTGCTTGGATAAAAAACTTGAAGTGAAAAGCCATTTTCAAGATGCTGAAAAACATTATCCAAAGACCCAAAATATAATTTACAAAATCAAGCTAGGGAAATACTTTGCACGAGTGAGCATACCTTAGTTTTTGAGGAATTTCAAAATTTAACAAGTGGATGATTTAGATATAACAGTATATTTCTGACAATACCAAATGAAATGTCATGCATAACAGTTAGGGGTAATGTTGCTTCATCCACGGTGTTATGATCTGTGTTTTTTTATTATTCCAATTCAGGGCATAACATCAAAAATAATCAAAACAACTTGTGTTATTTGTATAAATCTGTAAGTGAATACTGGTGTCCTCAATGAACATTGGTCAGCAACTTACTTGCCAAATAAAATAATTATAACCTCTTCATTACGTCTTTTCATAGTTACAAGATGCTCCGGGTAGCATCCATCAGCACTATTTCAACTAGTCTGGGCGAGAATTATAACAATTTTAATTATTTTCAACCTTTAATGATTAGAAATACATGTGCGACATGCATACCAAATATCCTCAGTCAATCACATTATACTGACCAAACTGGCCGTTGTTAAAACTTCAAATAGCCGAGTGTCTGGCGAAGGAAAGATTTTACCTCTAAGAGCGGATGCTATAACCATTGCATGATCAATATTAGAATTATATTAGTGTAGTTAGAAAAATACTCGTATCATCAGAAATATCCGGGTTTTATGGCGTTTAGAGGCAAACGTTCTCACTAAATGAACCAGAACAGGACAGAGTCTTAACGGTTACGAATACTAAACACCTACTTATGACAATCGTAAAAAATTACGGATAACTTGGAACAGTCTTAAGTACATCAGTCATCGTTCTCTACGACAGGAATTTGATTTGATTTGATTGAATAGGATTTAACGTCCCAGTCAAGATTATTTCACATATATCAAGACGTCGCCAGCTATAGGCGAAGGTGCAAAAATTTTGATCTGAGCTATGCGCTGATGGCATTGTAGAGTAAGGGTTCTTTAACGTGCCATGCCTACCGTGACACGGGAACTCGGTTTTTAAAGTCTCACCCGAAAGACACGTAACTTTCATTTCTCAATGCCGAATACTTGGCGAAGAACAGTCACTACCCATTTTCCTCTTATTTAGTTTCTGTTTTGAATAACATCGGCATAAGAAATTGTTTTTAATCCTTTTTATTGTCCCAGACATTAAATACGGGATGGTCAAGCAGTGTCAGGGTTTGGGGCCGCTGGGCTCACTTGCCAGGTAACAATAGGTCAACTTTACATACATAAAACATATACCTATACATACAATTGTATAATATTTGGGGATTCTAGGGATTAATCTAGATTTTGTAGTAAGGCACATCTGATTATTTGGGGTTCTTATTCAAGTAACTATTAAATCACCAGCGACGTAGCCAGAAAAGAATAAATGTGCAAGCCCGGAGCAATAAGCACTACACGCACCGTAGACTTCTTCACACTGGGTCTGGGTGCATGTCCCCCAGTTAAATTTTGAAAAATATGAAGCAAATTGATACGTGTTTCTATACTCTAAAACAATAGTTCCGTGAGTAAAAAGATTACACAAAAAGATAAAGTTTTTGTTACGTTCCACTGAGCCGAATTTTCAGAGCCACATTTTCATCCTATTTTTTCAAAAGACATATTTTACTTCAAAATCTCAAGATTTTTTATCAAAAAATTATGTGCAAGCACATGATTATTGGCTAATATGCACGCTACGTCACTGATCACTTAAGCTTTTGAGAGTAAGTTTACTATGATACTTGAAAAATATACAAATACAATCATTTAAAGAAAAGTTATTAAGATTTGAGATTTTCAAAAATATCAGAAGAAAATGTCAGATGAACAGTTAGTAAAGTCAAGCCAGATTAATCCCTTCATCAAGTAACTAAGTAAATGAAAAAGGGGTCTTGTTTCCAATATTCATAATAATATCTTTTTCAGTATTTACAAACTTTTAATGAACATTCCTTTTCAGTTTTGTCTGGGTTTTTGTTTTTTAATCTTTAATATAATTCAAATACAAAGAAATAACTTCGCCTTCGATTCAAAATAAGAAACATTCAACAGCTTAAATAGATAAGCTATCTCCTCATTCGATCTCCGCCATTCAAATAACGCGTCCCGGAAACACAGATTAATTTATCATTATCTCGAGAGAACGAGGGTTGGTTGGTTGAATGTTGTTTAATGTCGCATCAGCAGTTTTTCAGCTATTCGCGACGAGAACTAATTTATTAATCTCTATAGATTAATCTATAAACAATTCCGAGTATGCATATGAAGTGCGTGTGTGTTTTATGGTCTGCCTTGTACTTGCGCGCACGCAGGGCGACTTTAACGTGCTAGCTCACAGAGTCAATTCGCCACAGAGAAGCGTACCACCCCCCCCAGTCTATTATACTGATACCAATAAAGGCCAACGGCAAACAAAAAAAAAATACTTTCTAACATGTGGTCTGATCGGGACTCGAACTCACAGCTGTGAGAGACCTTGAATTTGAAGACTAACGTCTTATCCATTAGGCCACCGCGGCCTCTCGAGGGAACGAGATACTATCTTGAGGGAACGAGATACTATCTTGAGGGAACGAGATACTATCTTGAGGGAACGAAATACTAACTTGAGGGAACGAGATACTATCTTGAGGGAACGAGATATTAACTTGAGGGAACGAGATACTATCTTGAGGGAACGAGATACTAACTTGAGGGAACGAGATAACTATCTTGAGGGAACGAGATACTATCTTGAGGGAACGAGATAACTATCTTGAGGGAACGAGATACTATCTTGAGGGAACGAGATACTAACTTGAGGGAACGAGATAACTATCTTGAGGGAACGAGATACTAACTTGAGGGAACGAGATACTAACTTGAGGGAACGAGATACTAACTTGAGGGAACGAGATACTAACTTGAGGGAACGAGATACTATCTTGAGGGAACGAGATATTAACTTGAGGGAACGAGATACTAGCTTGAGGGAACGAGTTACTATCTTGAGGGAACGAGATATTAACTTGAGGTAACGAGATACTATCTTGAGGGAACGAGTTACTATCTTGAGGGAACGAGATATTAACTCGAGGGAACGAGATGACTATCTTGAGGGAACGAGTTACTATCTTGAGGGAACGAGATATTAACTTGAGGGATCGAGATAGTATCTTGAGGGAACAAGATAAAAAATAATTTTCACATGGCCTTATTCAGCCACCGTAGGATAATGCTTTAACATGGCTTAAACATTATCTTTATAATAATAATAATAAGAAGAAGAAGAAGAAGAAGAAGAATATTGGCAGAAGAAATAGAAAAAGAAAATATTAGCTTTAGCAATTCATGATATAAATAGAATTTTAATAAATGCATAATGTAGTTGTCAGATAATTGTGAAAGTAGAACTTTCCATGTTCAAACCACATTCCAAAAAGCAAAGTAAAACACCGAAAAATCGGTTAATAATGTTAAACAGATAGACTTCAACTACAGAATGGAAGTCGAGTGTTCCAAAAGGGTAAGCAACTCCTGACTAGCTATCTACAACCACCACATGCGAAATTAAAGTTGAAAATGAAAGGAACATGGACTATGGGACGTCAAATATATCCAGGATAATTTTGCTAAAGAGAAATCGTCAACAATATTTCAAAGACATCCATAAAACTTTTTGAGGACTTTCCTAAGCATATACATGTACGGTTTTTATAAGACGCAGTCGAACGAAACAAAACTTGGTTTTTCCAATTTTAATGGATATCAAAATTAAGTTTTGAAAATCTATTGCGTGATTTAAAACTGTCTTTTGAACAAGACAATAAGTCGGTATTCTTAGAAGATTGATGTTATGTTGTTTAACGTAGCATCAGCAATTTTATCTATTTGTGACGAGATTGAGTTAGATAAATTGAAGAACAAGTTCGTGCATGCACGAGATGTTCGAGGGTTTATCGTCTGCATTGTACTAGCATGCATTTTACCAATATAATTTTTCTCAATTTATAATTTTTTGCTTTAGTCTTAATACAAATTACAGATTTAACAAAAATAATTTTTTTTTAATTTTTTTTCCATTTCATTACGCAGTCATAATAATATGACACTCCGTCTACAATTGGATAAAATTCTTTAGTATCTTCAGTCCTTTTAACACCAAAATGCTACAAAATTAATCCTTTATTAAATTAATTAGAGCTGTCTGCTTTGGACATCTCCGTCGGTCAAGCGAATAATTGAAGTTGCACTGAAGCAACCACACTTTGAATTCACTCACTTGAACACGCGATAAATTGACGCATCGGTGGACAAACACAAATTGTCTACCACCGATGACATTGTTTTTGTCAACCTTATCAAGTTTGCCACCAGGCTAATTTTGGCATTTAAACAACCAACCAATCATTTGAATAAATGCGACACATTCTTGACAAGAATTATTATACAGTTTATTATTTATTTCAGGGAAATCGGTCAATGTATAAATAATTTATTATTTGTTCCAATTTTAATAATTTTTAGAAAGTTTACATGTATTCTATTTAAATTACATAAATTAGTCCGTGTGTATATAAAAAGCTTAATATAGTGTTCATAAATTTTTGAACCAATAATTAGTGTGATGACGCCCAAACTTTTAGAAGATATGTAATATATACAAATTGTAGATGCTTTTGTAATATTGTTTTAGATAACTTGTTTTACTCAATTGTTCCCATCGTGACAAAACAAAAGTTAATATGCAATTTTTAAATAACAATTGATGACGCCCCAACGTCTTTGACGATTTGTAATATATGCATTAATTAAAGTCACATTAATAGTACCTACAAGTCATACGGATTATTATTTTGACGCTTATTATGCTTTGTTTTATGTATGACATGACCGGTGTTCGTACTCACAACTTCCCGCCGCTCTCGAGCTGGCTGCTCTATCACTGAGCAACTGAGGTGGTCGACTTATAATCCATCTAACACTATCTGTTCCAGCCTACTCCGTGAAGCTTTACACAACTAGGACACAGAAAATCTGAGATATATAATAGTAGGACATTTTATTAGCGTGTTTATGTTATTTGGATTCTTTATGGAGCATTGTTTCGACTTTTGTTTGATGCTTAAAAATATATGCAGATTTTTTTTTCGTGTTTGTTGGCATTGGCCAAAGGTACTAAGAACATATACCTTTCAAAAGTCAAAGAATCTAAGAAAATTTCCTTGAAATATACACGCAAAATATAACGGAATCTAAGAACATATCCTTGACAACAGCAAACGCAAAGAACATGTACATTGCAAAAGCCGAGGATATTATAAACATATACCCGCCAATAGTCAAGGAATACTTGACAATAGCCAAAACAACCAAGACACCCTGACAAATGCCAAACAATCTAAGAAGATAATTATTCTTGACAACTGCCAAAGCAACCAAAATCATATACATTGCAACAGCCGAAGGAACTAAATAACATAATACAATTGGCTGCAATATCTGGTATCAGTTTTTTTTATTCATAATACCTTTGCTCAGTTTGATTTGGTTGTTACGGAAATTCAGTTTCAAAACTTTGTGTTTGGTAGAACACAATGGACAAAAAAACGGAACACAAGAAAATAAATTCCACCCCATCACGTGAAAATACTTATTAATTACAAGTAGAAATGTTACTAAAATTGGACATTGACAAACATGTATTTATTTGGTAGTAAACATGCATCCATGATCATAACACCATATGTATAAATGATTTTTATACCCCCGCAAACTAGTTTGAGGGGGTATTTAGGAATCACCAGGGCTGGCTGTCTGTGTAAAATCGTGTCCGGGCCATGTCTCGTAGCTTCTTTCGGAGGACTGTCATAAAAACTTAACATGAATAATCTTCATGGTCCAAAGGTGTGCCTTGAACCAAGGACATATCGGAAAGGTCAAGATCGTTGGAAAAAATTAAATTTGGGGGTTGGTGTATTTGGCTCTCAAGAGACATTTCTAGTTTTATATTGATCTCATCGTCGTATGTTTCGACTGCACCGCAGCTTTCAATGAATACTAAATAAATTTTAGAAGAAGTTTGGACTTGTTGATACGAATATTATTGAAAATGAAATGGAATTTTGAAAACTGCATCAAGCATTTCGACAGCACAGCAGCGATAAATAAATACTGAATAAAATTTGGAAGAAGTTTGGGCTTGTAAGTTCGAATGTTATTGAAATTTAAAATGAACAATAATTTTGAAAACTGGATAAACAACATGTATTTTGGCTTTTGCCAATGTAGTCTGGAACACAAATATTCAATTCTCGCCATCAAGCTGGTGTTACGTCACGTCTTATTATATTGTCGGCGCAGCAGCTGATTATAAATACTAAATTTTTTTTAGATGTTTGGGCTTGTAAATTAAACAGGAATGTTAGTAGGAATGTTATTGAAACTGAAACGGAATTTTGAAAACTGCGTCTTGCATTTTGACTGCACAGCAGTGATTAATGAATACTAAATAAATTTTAGAAGAAGTTTGGACTTGTAAATACGAATGTTATTGAAAACGAAAAAGTATTTTGAAAACTGAAAAAAAGTTTTTCGGCTTTTGCCATTGTAGTCTGGAACAACAGAAAGGCAACGTTCGATTCACGCCATCAATTTGATGTCACGCCACGCCTCATTATATTGTCGGCGCAGCAGCCGTTTATGAATACTAAATGTTTGGGCTTGTAAATTAAACAGGAATGTCATTGAAAATGAAACGGAATTTTGAAAACTGCATCATGCATTCGACTGCACAGCAGTGATTAATGAATACTTAATAAATTTTGAAAGAAGTTTGGGCTTGTAAATACGATTGCTACTGAAAACGTAAAAGTATTTTGAAACTGAAAAAACATGTTTTTCGGCGTTCGTCATTGTAGTCTGGAACACAACAGAAAGGCAACATTCAATTTACGCCATCAAGCGCCACGTTATACTGTCGGCGCAGCATCCGTTAATGAAAACAATATAAATTTTAGAAGAAGTGCGAATTTTAAAAACTGATAAAAACTTGAAACCCATGTATTTTGGCTTTTGCCAATGGAGTCTGGAACACAACAGAAAGGCAACATTTAATTTACGCCATCAAGCTGATATCTCTTCTGGTTAATTTTGTCGGCGCATCAGCCGTTAATAAATACAACAATAATTTTATAAGAAATTTGGACTTGTAAATGCGAAATTTAAAAACTGATAAAACTTGAAAACCATTTATTTTGGCTCTTGCCAATGGAGTCTGGAACGCAACACATAATTCACTTACGCCATCAAGCCGATGTCTCGTCTCGTTAATTTTGTCGGCGCAGCAGCCGTTAATGAATACTAATAGACCTATCTATATAATCAATTTATTATAATGTAACTTATCTCCCTACTGATATAGGTAATTAAACTACACACGGGTTAAACTTCAAAAGTTTTACCTGCCTACCTGAGTCGATATGCTACCTATAACGACTAATATCTGATATTGCCCTGGAGGAGTCAGGTGCGAGATTTAAAGTGTAAACCAATAGCGTAAAATAAACTGAAATAACATTGACTTATTCAATAGAAAAACTCTATAACCACTTTGTCAAGCGAAATTGGACAGAATTTATCATCATTACGTTCACTTGATTGCATCGGTGTGGCCACGGAGCAAATTTTATTCAATTTCATCCAATGAAAATCGTTCTTTCATCTGTCGTCTGCTTGTGTGTGAAAAGTGGGCGGGGTTATTGGAAAAAGTCACTTCTTTCAACCAATCCGAAATCAAAGTTTAATTAAAATACGTCAACGGTTTTATTCTTGTCTAATTTCCCGTATGACGAAGTGCGTAATTTGAGACGAGATAAACCGCGAGAATAATACTCCTTATAATTTAATTTCGCTTCATCTAGATCAAATTATTTGTGAAGTGTTAAGCGCTTGTTTTGTGATATTGATACCCATAAATTGGTGAAAGTGTTGCTCATCTATTTTATTTTTCTTGGATTTACAGAAAAAGTTCGTGTAATAGTGTATATTGACAGTTTACAATTTTCCCCAAAAACAAATTGTAAGATACTGTTGTTATTTACCTTATTTTTCTGGATTTTAGTCAGAGAAAGTTCGTGTTTTTTTGTACATTGACAAACTGTAATTTTCACAAAACAGCAAATTTACCTTTTAAGAAGTTACATGATATTGTTGCTCATATATTTATATTTTATGGATTTCCGTTTACAATATTTGAAATTTATTTTATTGTGTTAACATTGTTTGGAGAAATTTCGTGCTATTGTGTATGGTGACTACAATTTTCCAAATCCAGCAAATTTCTTATTATAGACTACAGAAACTGCATGATATTGTTACAGTAACGGACTAAATGGCTATGCATAGGCCCGGGATGGGGTCGTTTTCTATTGATTCCATAATGTCCCCGGCTATTGCTCCAAGGTTTGGACCATTGTTCTGTAACGGATATGTTTTCATGCCACCAACACAACATGCTCTGAATTCTACCATTTCTTCGGAACATTACGGATTTTCTGGTCTCTCTCAACAATATTTTTCACCAAGAGGACAAGGTGTTCATTCTTCACATTTTCCGGCACACCTCGGACTTCCAGGTTTTGTCACGATGGCGCCATTTTCAGGAACTAATGCTAGTTTTATGAAATCAAAGACGTCGCCAAAAGTTCAAAAAGATCAGCAGACGAAACATGACACTTCCGCCTCCAATTCTCCAGTACATTCTCCCGTGCAGACGAGACCTTCGAAAGAGGAAAGGTGTTCACCATCAACAGCAGGTATATAACATTCAGACAAAAGAGGAATATTTATTTTAATTCATTGATGCCATCTGGCAAATATTAATCTATTAGCCTAGAATTTACAGGTATCTAAGCCTGTGGGGTCAAAACATCGCGTCAATGTTTTCAAACTTTTATTTTTTTATTATTCAGATATTTTAGCTTCTCAGTTTCCAAATACATGTATATATTTAAAAGAATTTTTTTCAAAAGTTTATTTCATGTATAAAATTTAAAACCAAATATGTTTAAAAAGCATATGTAAAATTAATGAACAGAATTTTGAAAATTGGTTAAAAGAATATTTTTTTTCTAAATATGCATAAAATTTAAATTCAAAAAGCATTTTTGTTCGAATATTTTCATGAACAGGATTTAGGAAATAAGTTTTTATTCATCTTTCTAGTTTCCAAATTTATGTTCATATTCAAAAAGGATATTTTTTTGTAAATGTTATGCACAAAATTTAGAACCAAATATATACTAAAAATCATTTCTTTTTCTAGATGTAAATTTTTAATGGTTTCTTTTTTTCCAAATGTTTTCACGATTCTTTTTTCTAAATGTAAATTTCATGATTTTAACAATTTAGGAAATAAGTTTTGTTCGAGTCATAGAAATAGGAATGTCTTCATTTCTATGAAATGTCCGTTATTCTTTCTTGACATTGTTATGCGATATGATCCAAAAGCTTAATTAGCCCCCCCCCCTCCCCCCATCACCCCCACCATGCGATTTATAAAGATATTTGTCTTTTGTAAAAAAAAAAAATCTAAGGGAAATGCTAAAAATTACGATATTTTTACGAAAAATTACGACATTGTTATCTCATAATTTTTTAAGATATTTCAGGAAAAAAAACGACTTGACAATATTAATATCTAACCATACTCTCTATTTTCATTTTTAAATTTAAGTCCTTTTTAATCTTGCGATAATTTATAAATTTTCAGTACTTGGATAACTCTATAATATTTTAATTTTATTCCCTCTTAAATTCTGCCATGCTCTTATCTATATATGATGGTATTTAAATTTTAAATTTAAACGCGTCTAAAATTTATTTAAATCCATTTAAATGTTTATCAGTTGTCAAATCTATGTACAGCTTTCTGTAAGCTTTACATCCTTTTAAAGTTATTATTATTATAATTATTATTATTATGTCACAATAACAGATCTAGAAGTCAATTAATTCTTAACTACCTGTTATATTTTAAATATTTGAACTTACTGCATGAAATATTCAAAAATTTATGGTGACAACTTCATTCAAAATTTATAATATGAAAAAGTTGTCATTTACATGTATATTAATAAAAGATTCATTCAGAAAATTAAAAATTTATAATATGACAAAAATTCTGGATTTAAATTTTTCAAAGAAAGATCCGAAATACTAATTTCGCATGATAAAAATACTGTGGTATGATATGAAACTTGCACGGAATTTTGCAAACATAAATAACACGAATTACCATAATATAAAGTTGAATTTTGTGCATACTCAAAATGTTTCAAAATTTTGAGATTGAATGGTAAAAGCACCTTCGTGGTATCTTCCGCCAGTAATAAAGTAAATACCAACGTGTCAAAATAATATTGAATAAAAAAATATTACCAAAATACAACCCGAACAAATTATAATATAATTTTTCAGTAGAATACCAGGCCCCGGTTTCACAATCATTCCTTAGCTAAGATTTTCCTTAACTTAAATCTTGCAAAATTTCAAATCTTTATAATTTTGTTAATTTCCAAGACGTTCATTAATTTAAGGTGTCATTTTAAAGATCATTTCTAGATTTAACCATTTGCATTTAGTTTTGTCAAAAATATTTACCAGTATTTCCAAAAATAGATTAATAAAATTAGCTAAATTTAAGTTAAGGAAATCTTAGCTAAGGAATGATTGTGAAATCGGGGCCAGACTTAATGAAAGTTGTATCATCAAAACGTATTGTCATCTTTGATATGTCACAATGCTTGTGGCTATATAGATGTTGTGTAATGTTAAGAGCCAGTTAGACTTAATGAATTGATATTGAATGTCAAATGTGAAAATATTGTTCAAAATGCATATTCAGAATTTGTAGATATTATTTATTTATTTATTTATTTTTTTTTTTTTTTTTAATTGAAAACATGCCCGTCTTGAACTAATGTTGGGGAAAAGACTGTGCAATGCCGTCAGTTTATGTTTAATTTTCCATGGGGTAAATATATAAAAATCACAAGTTAATTGAAAAATATGTAATTCAAAAGCAAGAATTATGTTTTCAAAATAATTTTAAGAGTATATTATTTCAAAGTGTCCCACAAGTCTTTTACGGCTGGTTGTCACACACTAACACAATTAAAATTCACGTATTATAACACAAAACAACACAAGCACTACTTGCAAAAGCTGAGTATGAGTTATTAAGTGCCAATAATGTTAAAGAGCTTTGTAATATTGTGGTATATTCTTAAGAAAATCATTTTCACTGCGTTCTTACCAGCAGTCTTAATCATATTGTACTATTCTCCTTGCTATAATATGATCATATATAACACTGTACATTTTGCACCACTGTTTACATGTTTTGAAAAACAATGTACACTTATGGATATTAATATTCAAAGTAATGACTGAGTTGAGTAATGGCGTTTAACGTCCCAGTCAAGAATATTTTACTTATATCGAGACGTCGCAAGCTATAGGCGAAGGTGCAGAAATTTTGCCTGTGCGTTCCGCTGATGGCATTATACAACATGGTTCTTTAGCGTGCCAAGCCTACCGTGACAAGGTAAGTTCCTATCCGAAAGAACCGTGACTTTCATTTCGTAATGCCGAGTGCCTGGCGAAAGAACAGTCACTACCCACTTTCAAGTCTTGGGTCACCCCCGATCGGGGTTCGAACCCACGACCTCCCACTTACGGAGCGAGCATTCTACCAACTGACCTACCGCAGTGATCAGGTCTGATCCAAGACTTGAAAGTGGGTAGTGACAGTTCTTGACACTGACGTTAAACACCATTGCTTAACTCAACTAAGGCACTCAGATTCTCTACATCTAATAAACCTAAATTTTTAGTTTTCGCATCGCACTTATATCATCACTTAATAAAATCAGTTATGTACAACATCTACACGCGGTGAATAACAATAACAAAAATATGTCATTTCAAATACTATGCGGTTTTTCTAGATAGCTAGGCAACCGGTATAAAAATTCTAGCCACGCAAATTTCGTCGGTGTATAAACCTCGAGTTTATTGAGGGGGCGGGAATATGCACCGCGTTTCAAATATTTTGTGATGATCTTTGCATGGTTTAAAACATTACTTCTGATTCATCCACACTCCTCCGTGAGACCAGTATCTCAATTACAATTCTTTATTCGTCCTTACCTGTTCAATTTTTCTGTACAACGCAGGCCTGTCGAAAGTTTAACCCTCAGCCAACGACAAGGGGTCGAAACCCGGCTGTCTATCGCGAGTGGCCAAGATATGGACAGCTGGACAGTGGTGGCTGAAAAGCTCCCGACAGATAGCTCGTACTTGCTGTCGACATATAGCTAACAGAATGTCGAAATGACCCGTCGAGTCGGCACTAAACTGCTAGCTTAGTGTTAAACTTTCGACAGGTCTGTACTGTATTTCAAAGCATCTTTTTCATTTTAATTACATTTTCTGAATAGCCAAAACTTTGAACAGTTTTGTTAATAAAATATAAAGTCTAAAAGTTTTCAATTGAATGTAGTGTTACACGTACAGAACAGACTTGTCGAAAGTTTAACACTAAGCTAACGAATTAGTACCGATCAGAAGCTCATTTCGGCCTCTCGGCAGCTTATCTTTTCAACAGCTTCTGTTTATCACCAAGCAGCTTTACGGTCGTGACTAGGGTTCCATATCTCGACCACTTAGCAGACAAGTTCGGACCCATTTCGATAGCACAGTGTTAAACTTTCGACAGGTCTGCACTGTATGTATGGGTTACTGTGACTTAATTTTTTAGTGTATTTTCTAATTTTGAGATGACATTTAAAATTCAAATTTATTGGTTGAAAACACCATCGATATATACGTTTTATGGCACGGTTTATGAATACATGTAATTAAATTTTGCAATCATAAATTAAGAAAAATGTACCGTGATTTATTATAAATCTTACGTTAAACTTTCCTCTATAGCCTTTTGTTTTTTTAGTCAAATACAGGTTTGTCAAAGGTTTAAACACCAAAGAAACAAAAAGAAGTCGGCGTTTGACAGCCGAGTAATATCTAGTGACTAAAATCTGCCGAGAAATACATTGCAATACAGCTATCGATAAGCTATCGAGACATTGGCAACGATGGACCGAGCTAGATTAGCCTCTGATTCGGCAATAATAATCCGTCGTCTCAATGTTATACTTCCGAGAGGCCTGAACCGTGTAAGTTGAGTTGAGTTGAGTAATGGTGTTCAACGTCTGGGCAGTCAAGGATATTTCACTAATATCGCCAGCTAAAGGAGAAGGTGTAGAAATTTTGCCTATGCGTTGCGCTGATGGCATTACAACAGGATTCTTTATCGCACTATCCCTTCCGTGATACCGGACCTCGTTTATTTTAAGTTCCAATCCGAAAAAAACCGTCGCGACTTTCATTTCATAACCCACTTTCAAGTCTTGGGACAGAGAATATCGGGGTTCGAACCCACGACCTTCCACTTACAGAGCAAGCACTCTATCATCTGAACTACCACAGTGGTTCTGTACTGTAAGTGAAAGGGAAAACAGTTTTAAACATGTGTCCTAACTAAGCAAGACACAAGCTTGTTCTAAGTCAATGTGGAAAAAAGATGCACAAAAATATTAAGAAGCGTATGCTCTGAATTGAAATCTATAACTGCTAAATATGTTTAACCAAAAATTTGAAATGCGTAATAGAGGCTTCTTAATTTATTTTCAATAATATCAATTTTTATATAAAATATTGAAGAAATTAGCATATAGAGATGAAATACCAATTTATGTTGATTTATGTGTTCTAAATTGATGTCGAAATAATAATAGAAATCTCTTTTGAGTTTTAAGTACAGAATTTAATTTTTATGATATAAATGTAAAAAATTAAAACATTAATTTTTAAAAATTGTCACATCAGAGAAACTCCACTTTTTAAAAATCACTATTTCATATTTTAAATAATTAACGAATTTCTTAAATGTTTGGCCCCTAAAAACAAATGTTAGTGTGGTGCAATTGTTGCGCAAACTTGGATCATTGAACAAAGCGATAAAAGTGCAATTAGGCCTAGTAAAAAATAACTTTTATGATAAATGGGAATTTAAAATTGAAAATGTTTTATAAAGTGATTTAGGATCATATTTAATTTTAATTTAGGGTATCGAGTGCAAGTACCGGTTCAACGGAAACAGACTGTGTGTTACGTGTGAAGTGAGAATGGCTAGTATAATGTTGATGTTACATGTTAAGCGAGAATGACTTGTTAAAGGTGGATAGCTTTAAATAAGTCAAGAATATTTCACTTATATCGAGACGTCACCAGCTATACGTGACGTAGTATAAATTTGACATTTGCAGTGCGCTCAAAGTAATTTGCAGGGAGTGTCCTTTAACGTGCCACGCCTGTCTTGAAACGGGACATCGATTTTCTAGGTTTCATATGAAGGACCCGTGACTTTCATTTCTAAATGCCGAGTGCTTTGCGAAAGAACAATCACTATCTATTTTCAAGTCTTGGTCACACCCGGCCGGGGTTCGAACCCACGACCTCCCACATACGGAGTCAAGTGTGCCTGTTACATGTTCAGCGAAAATGACCGACAAAACTTGTGGATGTTTAAGCGAGATTGACTTGGTAAAATGTGGATGTTAAATGTTAAGCGAGAATGGAAGTTACATATTAAGTGAGAATGGATGTTACATGTTAAGTGAGTGTGGATGTTACATGTTAAGTGAGAATGATTGGTAAACTGTGAATGTTACATGTTAAGTGAGAATGACTGGTAAAATGTGGATGTTACATGTTAAGCGAGAATGGCCGGTAAAAGGTGGATATTGCATGTTAAGTGAGAATGACTGGTAAAATGAGGAGCAAAAATGACTGCATGGTAAAATTAGGATGTTTAACGCTACAGTCAAATTAATTGCAAAAAATTGCAAACTTTTAATAGCCATGCAAAGTAATGTTCCCGGAGATGTGTCGTAATAATATAAACAGACTCCGTTCATAATCACAACTGAAATTGATACGAAGTAAAGATGGAAAACTTAAAAATAAATAAATAAATAGCTGGATCTTGAATGTGTAATAAGTTTTCAATATGTAAATTTTAAAAAGCGTATTCTTGTGACAACAAAATGTTGGTATGGCATTACACAATAACAAAAAATCACCAAATAACGTTTTCATACGGGTTGGTTTGTCAGGAAATTGTCACTTGTTAAAATTCAATATGTGACTGATTAACAAGGGACCCCTGGTCATTTATTTGTAATACATGTCCATCTTATTTCTAAAAGGATCGGCTATCACTATTGAAAGTAGATGTCCATTTTTCAAAGTACCAGAGCTTATCCTTATTGAAGAAATGATTTATTTATACCCGTCACATTACCCTTCGTGAAATAAAATTCGTCCCCAGAATTAAAATTATATAACAGGTAATTGAATTAGCATCAATCTCAGAATTAGCTCACCTAAACTGATATCTATTATTAAAGTTGACAAAGGGATCCTCAGGATTCCAAACAACTTTCTTCAAAATTGTTAGCCCTGGGGAATATTACTCGGCGGAAAATCTAATCGACATGACAATTGTGGAAGTTTAGTCACGCCTCTCTTTTTAATCGTTGTTATTTTTGTAAATACTGCTGCCAGTTTAAAGAGATTGAATTAAATGATTTAAAACCAAAATCAACAAAAATATCCAATCTAGGTTAAAAATTTTAATTTTATAAAAGTAGAAACGTGTCGTAAATGTCATGGAGAATTTCCTGCTCTCTAGTTATCTTAGCTTTATTCTGTATTGCTAAAATTTTTTACAGTACAGACCTAGCGAAAGTTTATAAAAAGCTAACGAATTACAATAATATTTTATATATACAGTCAAACCTGTCTATAAAAGCCTCTTAAGGGAAATAATTAAAATTACCTTTACAGTATATGCAGATGGGCCTTATATATATAGAGGTTCCAATTATATTAAAAAGACCAATTGGAATAACATTTTACTGGTCTTTAAACGCAGTTGGTCCTTATATAGAGGTGGTCTTTACGATAGGTTTGATTGTAATTAGTGCAAAATCACCATGTGACCACCTCGGTCCCTTGTGAGCTATATTTAGAAAGCTTTCCAAAAGCTGCTTTCATGGCTATCTCTGGACATGTTTTAAACCACTGGGTTTCCATATCTCAGCCACTCGGCAGTCGGGCTTCACTTTTTATTAAGTCCGTGTTAAACTTTCGACGAGTCTATAATGTAGTTATAATTACGTAATATATTTAGTAAAACGTAACCAGTAACCATATACTAGTAATTACGTCGAGTGCTTTAATTTAACTGATTTAAAAAAAAAAGAAAGACATTTTGTTGGGTTGTCAAAATTAAACCCCTCGATATAGAAAAATTACCAGCATGTGTCGGGTTCTAGTGAACTTCCGCCAGAGAAGTGAGTGAGACTGGGTGCCCCGGAAGGATACGCACCTTTTGTATGTACACCGCAACGTATTATGTACAACATTGAAATCGAGAATGAAAAGTTCACGGAACTATGAGACGTAAATATATCAAGGATAATTTTGGATACAGTTGTATCAGCAATAATACAAATATCGTGTAGAATAAATGTAGACTATTAAATTACCAGACCCCGGTTTCACAATCATTCCTCAACAAAGATTTTCCTTAACTTAAATTTAGCAAATTTTTGTACTCTCTTTTTGAAACTACTGATGAATATTTTTAACAAAACTGAATCCAGATGTTTTAATCTAGAAGTAATCTGAAAATTGACACCTTTAATTTCTGAATATCTTGGAAATTAACAAAACTATAAAGATTTGAAATTTTGCATTATTTATGTTAAGGGAAATCTTAACTAAGGAATGATTGTGAAACCGGGGCCAGAATATAAAATAATATATTATATATAATAATTTTAATAATTTTAATATATTATTAAAAAAATATATAAAAGAGAAAAAATAAAAAAATAAAAGGCTACAATGTAAGCTGTTACTCTATAAACGACTTTACGAGATTTTTGTGCAAAATAAAAAAGTACCAGAAACTAATTTATCAGCAGTATAACGATTATAGAAATTATTTCTATAAAGAAATAGGCAAAAAACTAATTTGTGTTTAATTGCCAATATGTAACAGGTTGTAATCCGTTTAATGGGGCATTTTTTGTAACAATTATATTTATTAGAGATTTTCTATCAATTTGAATACGAGACATTAAGTTTTACTTGTAATAAAAGTCTTGTAGTCGCCCTAATAGTCGATTTATTCGCATTTTTATTTTATTGGAAACTTGTATAAATTTCCACATGAAACGTTGATGCAATTTTCCTATAAATAATTTTTGTAAGCATCTGTTGTGGTCTTTAAACTTTATGAGGAACAAGATATTTATATTCCAATAAATTGTGTATGAATTGATAAAATTATTGATAAAATTTCTTATTACTTTGAGATCTTACAAATGTTTCTTAAATTATGATTTTATGGTGCAAAAACTATTTCTAAATTTACATCTAGCGCATAGTACAAGTTTTTGATAGAAAATTTTGCTTTTACAATAACATATGTAATGAAATAATAAACATTGCATATTGCATTGTAACCTTACAAATGTTTCACAGTGCATTTTTGTGGCGCAATAAATTTTTTTTAATTTCTAAAATTACATTGTGTATTGTGACGTTGCAAATATTTATAAAACAATGTTTTATTATGCAAGAATTATTTCTAAAATTACAACTTGCTTGTGACCTTAAAACTGTTTCTGAAAGTATGATTTTTACTGATTCAAAAATTATTTCTAAATGATTGCACCTTGCATTGTCAATAGAAGTTTTGATACAAACTTTTTATTAATTTTCTTATAATAAAATAATGCTTTATATGGTGTTTTTTCCCTTTTATTGTAAACGGTTTTATGGACTCTTCTTATTGTTATATAAATGATTACTTAATATTAGAAGTATGTAAAATGTTTGTAAAATAATTGAATCTAATAATAATTATAACTTTATTTGCATAAAACTACACAAAGCTTATAGCACAAACATAAAATACAATGATAAAGATAGCGGCAGAATAAATAACATATACAAAAACATTAGAACACATGACTTGTTAGAACATTTAGTAAGATATATTACCAACAATTTGATTTCTTAATTTATATGCGCGGAAAACATATTTAGATAATTTAATTAGCAATGATGGTGAGCTAGAACGTAGTTGAGTAAAAGCTTGCATAGTGCAAGTTTTTTTTAATAGAAAGCCTTTTCATAAAAAGTTCATAAAAGATTCTTTAATTTTATGTGGCATGTAAACGCTTGTAAATTTTATCAATTAAAGTTACAACTTCTATTGTAAGTAAAAGGGGTTTTTAATAGATAACATTCCCGTTGTTAAATAAACAATTCTTTAATTTTAGAAAAATTCAATTCAATTCATATTTTATTTACGTCTCACCTTTCAAACATATTTTAAAACATTGAGTACACGTCATAAAATTAATAATTAAAAGCCACTCTATACAGAGTTATTAGAGTCTACATATAAATCACATTTAAATAGTATAACATATTTACATATAAATACATACAGTTTTTTACAGTAAAACAGAATACAATTAATGATATAAAACACCCTTTCTTTTGTCTAAAATTAAAGCACAGGTTTTGGCACATGTAAAAACAAGTTCAGGATAAGAAAATAAAACATTCAATTTCCGGTCATTAAAAAGAGTACTTCCCTAATATCGTCATATAGAGGACAGGTCAACATTACATGTTCTTCATTGTCAACAATAACATCACAATAAAAACAAAATCTCTCGGAAGCAGTAACATTTTCATATCTCCCTGTTTCAATGCGCAGTGGGAAGCAACACCGCACCTAAATTTAGCAAATGCACTACGATGTTTGCTTACAATAAGAATGTACTTTGTTGTAAATTTAATAAATGGAAATAACACCTTTTAAATAGATATATAATCTTTCTGTTGTTTCATAAATTAACGATTCTTTAAGTGCATGCTCAATCGAAAATTTTTGTAAATTTTATCAATCAAAAGACATATTGTATTGTATGTAGAAGGTTTTTAAAAAATATTTTTAAATAGATAACCTTCCTAATGTTTCATAAATAATTCTTTAATTTTGTTATGCATATAATGTTTTAGTAAATTAAATCAATTGAAAATTGAAATTACATTTTGCATTCTGCAAGTTCTTAAAAAAAAAAAACAAAACAAAAACAACAATAACAACTTTTATTAAATAAACGATTCTTCAATTTAATGAGACATTCAGTAACAATTTTAGTTCATGAGCCATGTTAAATGTCTGTAAATTTAAAATCATGGAAGGGTTTAATTTAACCTCTTCAAATTCTTTGTGCAATAACACTCAGTTGATTGTAAAAATATACGCTGTTTCTTTGATATCTCAGAATTTCGGATGCATTTAAAATTAACATATTAGGCTCCATTTTCACAATCATTCCCCAACTAAGATTTTCCATAACATAAAATTAGCAAAATTGAAATCTTTAGTTTTATGTTTTGTATAAATATAAATTATTAGTAATATTTATATTTAATCAAATTTGCAAAAATTCTCTCTTTTGAAAAAAATCATTAAAATTTAGAGCTTTATCATTGTGTCATTAACCAGTTTTTGAGAATTCTATCATTTAAAATACATCGATTCCAACAAGCCCGTGTGTCTATAAACTTTTGTATTGTCAGACTTTGCTGCTAGTTAAGATAAAAACTAAGTTACACTTCCTATTTTCCTTGGCTAAATTTTGTTGAATATAGTTTGGTCCTTTAGATATTTGATCAACCTCTTGAAAAAAATTGGTTTCACAATTTTGGCCCAAGCACCACTAAAAGGATTTGTATTCCGAACGACCGTCTAGTGCTGCAAAATTAAAACTGTTATCATATGTAATTGCACACTTTAAAGACCCAATTAACATTTTTGCATTGCATTTTATATTTTCTTATGTTGTATATGTACAAGCTTCTAGAAATCAAAAGTTTATCTATTTATTTTGTAGATGACATAAATTCAGAGAAAATGATTTACCGCCAAAATGGACAAATCAATGTTGAAATGGTCGAAGCAGACGACGACAAACTCAACGAAGATGAAGAAATGGACGAATTAAGTTTCGATGAAAACGAAAGCCGTAACGACTTGTTATCGGAAACAGAATCAAAGGACTGTGTTAAAAATGGCGTATCTTCCGGTAATTCTAAAACGAGGCGGAGAAGGACAGCTTTTACAAGTGAGCAGTTACTAGAACTTGAAAAGGAGTTCCACAGTAAAAAGTATTTGTCATTGACTGAAAGATCACAAATTGCACATCATTTAAAACTGAGTGAAGTTCAAGTAAAAATTTGGTTTCAGAACAGACGAGCTAAATGGAAGCGTGTAAAAGCCGGAATGGTACACGGACGGAACGGACAAGATATCCAAAATAAGCCAAAAATTGTGGTACCCATTCCGGTTCATGTAAATCGAATCGCTATCAGAAGTCAACACCAACAGATAGAAAAGACAAATAGACAACCACAACAGTAGTTCTAACATAATGTCAAAGAATATTCACAATATGTATTTCGGAAAATGTTGTATACAGTTGTTGAAATTAACACATGCCAGAAGGTTCTAAACTAAAATCGGATTGGCATTTAATTAAAGGTTGTACGTGTGTCTTGCATTAACCCCATAAGCCTCAACTACGAATAATATATATATTTGGTCTCAAACTGTAGTTCAAATGAAAGTATTTTTTCAGACCTTTAATTTTTGTTCTTCAATTTTTTTCTAGAGGTAATTTAATGATATAAAATTTTTACTTGAATGTTTAGAAAGAATAATGACGTCAGGAGAACAACAAATTCAAAGTCAAAAGATCGCAAAATCTTATTTCAACTAAAAATCATTAGACTTAAGGGGTTAATATAGAAGAGACAGTTATTTGTGTTTATCGACGAGTACAATCGAAACGAGATCATAAAACATCGGTTATATGATCATTGTCCTCATTTTTTTTTTTTTTTTTTTTTTTTTTTTTTTTGAGATTTCTTATGAAACCAAGGCATGTTTCACAATCTGCAGCAGTTCAGAGAGAAGAGATATGTTTTAATGAAAATGTGACAAGTCACACGATCTGCAATACATAGTTCAAACAGTTACATATAACGTAAAACTATCAGTTATATGATGTGCAATGTGAACACAGAAAATGAAAACCCTGTATAGAAAAATTAAAACCAAATGTTTTATGGTGTTTATGAACTACTAGTAGTGGATTATTTAAATACATTGTAATTTAGCCAAAATCTGATGACAGACATTAATAATACATCCACTATCTTTTGTTGTACACAAATGGAAAGTGGAAAATAAGATCTGAACGTGCAGTGTATATGGGGAAAATGCAAATTATTTAAATAAACAGTTTGGCCAAAATTTGATGACGGAGGGTAGATTCGCTAACTTTTGTTGTACACAAACGAAAAGTGTAAAACAAGTTCTGAATGTGCAAAATATCTGAAAAATGCAATTTTGTTCTTTATGTGATAGTCGAATTCTTGTATTCTTGTTAGGGAGCTACTGTAAATTTATTAATTTTAGCGGTGTACCAATTTTAGCAAATTTTGCGATTATACAGACTGCTAATTTAAATCCTCTGTCAAATCAAATGCGTTCATAGTGCACAAGATAATTCATAAACTTTATATGATTTAATCAACATTAATATGCACTAAAATAAAATTTGTATACCCCAAAATTTGTAAAAACTAAAAGTTGTACGTTCTAAAATTTGTACACGCTAAAACTTGTACATTCTTTATTTAATGTATACACGCCAAAACCTGTACATTCTAAAATGTGTACACGCTCAATTTATACACGTCAAAATGCGTTCATTCTAAAATTTGTACATGCTAAAATTGGTACATGCTAAAACAAATTGTACTTGCGAAAACGAACATGCATCAATTTGTACAAGCTGAACCTTGTACATTCTATAATGTGTACACGTTCAATTTGTACACGCCAAAATTTGTAACCACTAAAATTTGTACAGGCTTAAACTTTTACAGTCTAAAATTTGTACACGCCAAAATTAATGGATTTACAGTTATTAATTTTTTTTTTTTTGAAAAATGAGACTACACGGAGATAGTGATCTTGGTAATACATATTGTTCATTTAATAATAGTGCATAATAAATATTTATAGTTTGTTGTAAATGAAACTTCTTTTAAATATTACAATTGTGTTAAAAAATACATTGTTCTAACAGGTTGGCGATCACAGGATTTTACGTCACAGTCAAGAATATTTCACTCAGTTGCAACCAATTAAAACAAGAACTGTCTCTTAAGAGCCAAATACCCCGTGTTTTCCTGCGACCTTGACCTTTCCAATAAGACATTGGTTCAAGGTCATGACACACCTTTGGATCATGAAGATTATTCATGTGAAGTTTTATGACAGTCGTACAAAGCAATTATGAGATATGATCCAGAGACAGACGGACGAACACACAGATATACTCCTCTCAAACTAGTTTGCAAGGGGGTATAACAATATAAGTTTACTCTTGTTTTTGATAGAAGTTATCCAAACTTGTTGCATCGGAATTTGGGTTCTTAAGAAGAGACCCGATGCACCGTTTTCACGGTAGGCGTGGCGCGTTTAAGAGCCGTCTATGCATATTGCCATGATCGTGTTGCAAATGTTAAAATTTCCGCAACTTCTCTTAGATATCTGATGCCGTCTCGATGTAATTGAAATATTCTTGACTTGGACGTAAAATTCCATTCAATGATTAAATCTAGCATCGGGATTTTTTGGAGATGTCCATCAAACCAGCCATGTTAGAGAGGATGTAAGCGGGCAGGGTTACGCAAACAACACAACCTAAATCCATAGTTTGGAGTTTTATATTCAGTTTTCTTTGTCTTCTCTGGACCAATTTTTTTAGAAAATTATTACATACTACAGAGAGTGGTTCAATTGCCGCAGTGCGCTCTTATGGATCGCAGTGCCTCTCGCTAATCACATTCGGGACGAATCCTAGTGCGAGAAAATTTGCTTATTCGCTTGCCTAATGTCGGCTTGTTCTCTCATTGCACTCCGATGTCCTCAACCATCATCCTAGAACTGAACGTCTCGATATAAGTGAAAGAATATTGACCGGCTCGTAAAACTCCTTTACTCCTCTTCATTACTACCAGCCACTATATAACGAATGAGATTAATTTTAGATGGAGCCAACTGTAACAAGTGGAATGTTGCTAAATTGGAAAGTGAATTTTTTAAATCTTGCTCACATTATCTGTATCTATTTTAATTTGTCATCTTTGAGTATTCATAATTCCAAAAGACATTCATAAAATTTGATATATCAAAGTTAGGAAAATTTAGTTAAGGAATGATTGTTAAACCGGGAATTTTCTATGTAGCCCTTCATTTTTCTCAACGTTGTGCATTTGTCGTGTTCAAATCACGGCCAATTTTGCGTTCTAAGTGTTTTAAGTGCGTGACTGATACCAGAATAAAAGGCAAATCAAAATAACCTTATATACGGTTAATACGAATAATTTTACCTACTCCACATTCATCTGAAAACTGTAATTGAAATTTGATGACCATTTATTTCAAAATTAGCATAATATCAACATTGACAGCTTAATAATTTTCAGATATGAGCAAATGAATAACTGTGATGTCCTCTTTAGCGACATTTTTGACGTTTATCAATTATTTTTATGTAGCGCCTTACTGAGAAAAATCATAGCTTAGTGTCGTATTGAAATTTTATTAACTGCAAAATATGAATATTATCACTATACCCTGTTGTACTGATGTGAACACTTTAAAGCTATCGAGTTAATGAACCATTAATGCACGGTTGACCAATTTATGAAAAAAAATTAAACTGTGCAGTACAGAGCCGTCGAAAGTTTAACACACACACAAAAAAAATAATCAATAAATAAAAACAAAAAATAATAAAAACAAAAAGAAAGAAAGAAAAACCGACTGTCGATTGACCGAGACTGCTAGAAACCGAAATGCTGTCGACAGGCAGACAGGCACAAAGTTTTTGTCGAAGAAGTTATGGAGATCTAATGTTAGTAACGAGGGACTTAGATGTGTCTTCCGATTCTACTCTATTCGTTAGCTTAGTTTTAAACTTTCGGCAGGCTTGTACTGCTGTAGTTTAGAATAACGTTGTTTCAATATTTTTTTGAAGTTTTCAATACAACAAAGGTAAAATATTTGTAACAGAAAACAACCAATCGAAAAAAATAGAATGATAGTGTCTGTGAACAGTAACAGGAAAACAAGAAAAGGGCAAATGCATCTTAGGAGTACTGGTTCAATTTTCACAATCATTCCTTTACTTAAATTTCGCAATTTTTGGCAAGCTCTGTTGGAACTATGGCTGTACATTTATACGAAAATAAAGTAGATTTTATAAGCTTAAAGTGATCTTCAAACTGACACCTTAAATGCCTAAATATCTTTAAAATTAGCAAAATTATTAAGATTTCAATTTTGGAAGATTTTAGTAAAGAGAAACTGACTTACGTTTACCCATAATTAATAATTTAAATGATCACATGAAACGCGTTTTATGAAGCATATACATGTATATACTTTGGAAAAAAATCATTTTCATTTTTTGACTTAGGAACAAAACATTTCATAAGTTGGTTTCACGAAACCGTCCTGAATAAGGAATGTTCCTAACTTTATCCGAAGTTCAAACTTAGGAATGAACTTCGGAACCGCACTTGATTTGTGCCCAAGTTCAAATGTCTAATTACTTATGCACTCGCAACTGACGAATCTGTAAAATATTTTTGCGTTGAATGAAAACAAAACTAATGAGAGAAAAATAATTCATCATATTAAGACGAACCAACACTAAGGTAAATATTCATGGTATAATTACCTACAGCGCTGATGGTCATCGAATCATGATATTGGAAATTCCACATAGCCGGTCAGTTAAAGCGAATGCGATTTTAATGATATCGGGATATATCATAAGATATAACGGGATTTGTGGTTTGTATTGTTAAAATGATTAGTGATAAGGAATTTGAAGAACGTGGCATTAAACACGGCATCGATTTCTGGAATAAACCGTTTGATTTCATTAAATGGAAATTTAGAAGTAAAACCTGATTTTAATGCTCCTCGATAACTTTGCCACCTCGCTTATTGTCACAGTAAAACCTCTTTACTTTGTTCAAATACTGCTTCCGGAATAGTACAACTAAGTATGACCATGCATATATATTTATATATATTCCAGAGAGGCGATCCATGAATATATGATCGGTGCAACCTGTTGATACCGTAAAGGGGATTATATTCGCGGGGTTAAAATTTCGCGATATGGGTGCAATTTTCGCGCGACAGCTGAAAGTAGAATTATATTTTCGCGATCCGACTGCTGCACGAGTTATTCACTTTCCACACTCCAAACATACATCAATTGTAAATTACAGATATGGAGACGGGTTGATATAAGCATCTGTCTTGTTCCCGAATCTTATTTACATGTCATAGTTGTAAATATTTATTTATTTATTTATTTATTTATTTTTGGAAGTAGTTGCAAAAGTTATGTAGCGGGCATGATTTTGGACAGGTGGATTAAGTTTCGCTTATAATGAGGAGGTGTATAATTTTTCATTTTTAAGAAACCGCCAATAAATTGCAAATTGACTCCTACCTTCATGCAAACAAAACAAAACAAAACAAAAATCGATGACAAATAATTCTGGAGCCATGTCCTACCGAGGTTATACTTTTTATAGATATGAATATCTGGATGACTTCGGGGAGATATAGGGTGTTAGATTATACACCTTATCACAGGTAATTAATAACTAATAAGTCATGACAACTAAAACATAAAGATTATAGTGCAGGCCTGTCCAAAGTTTGACATTGAGCTAACGAATCAGTGTCGAATCGGCAGCACATCTCGGTCCCGACAGTCATCTGTCTATCGACAGCTTTTCGATCTCTAGCTATGAGTCGCCCTTTTCTTTTCATTTGATAGCTAAGCTTCGACTCCTTTTTCATGTTAAACTGTCGGCAGGTCCGTACTTAAATTTTGGATTTAATAAGGCACACATATCTACACAGAGATGGACACGCGCTTGTCTTGTGTGCATTAAGTGTTTTAACCCACGGGGCGGTAACTGGGGTTTATAATAGATGCTATTGCCCAAGGGGCGATAATCAGAATTAATGACTGATAAATAGGACAATAAAACAGTCGTGATCATACACGGATAACTACCATCCCCAAAAGGCAGTTATCAGCGATATCAGATTATCGCTAATACTAACGACAGAATTTCTCTAAATATATCTGTGTAATTGCTGATGTTTATGTCCTATGTAGATGACCACCCAACGTAAAATGGACTTTAAATATCGCTGACCATAAAGGGAAAACGGCACACCCAACAGCCTGATTGGTACTTTGTTCGCTCCGTTTATGTTGGGTCAAATCTTAAACTTGAAATTCAGAGCAAATAGAATATACATGTAATGTTATTCGAACGAAAACTAAAATAATTCATTTGCTTTTGCAATGACCATTATCCGACGACGCAAACATAAATGTATGCGAATGTCTTGAAATGCCGATGACGAACCACCCCCAACTCCCAACCCCCCGAAACTTTCACGATTTACAGTATACAGTAAAATTCCATTGTATTAACTGTGCCAACTCAATTATGGCAACTGCATTTCGAAGTCCAAAAATGTGTACTGTGTCGTTATAAGCCTCCAAGATTTATCGCCAAATTCTCTTATAACGCCAAAAATTGACTGGACAAATGGCATTATTTTGAAGTTTTACTGTGGTGATAAGCTATTGTTCCATACATACTATTCACCTAAGCACCCAATACATTATATGTTACAGTAGACAAAGGGTTTTTAAATGACCTAATTTGTAAATGGTTTGAGGTCTGATTTGAACTTCTTTGTCTGACATCAAGTAGATTTTTCTCACTCTTAATCTATTTAAGTGACCCTCGAAAGGTTTGATATTTACAGTACAGACAGGACGAAGGTTTAACACTGAGCTAGTGGAATCTCGGCTGATATGGTCAACTAGTGGACGGAAAGCTGTAGAAAGACAGATAGCAGTTACCGAACACCTGTCGAAATATATTGTCTATATCAGCTCTTAATTCGGCACTGATTTATTTGCTCAAGTTAATATTCATGAAGGGTTCTTTTTTTTTAATTTTTTTTTTATTCACATTCATGAAGGGTTCTTCATTGAAACAATACAACCGTTTTTCACATCTCCTCCGAAGGACCCAGAGAATTCCGTTTCTTAAAGACGAGTGCTTGGCGAAAGAACACTCACTAGCTATGTTTAAATATTGTCAGACTCCGGCCTGGGTTCGAACCTACGACACATCCCAAAAACGAAACGTGCATTGTAAATGTATACCAACTTAGCAACCGTAGTTGTAAATTTCAAATGTGTTATAATATTTACGTTTTAGGTACATTCCAGCCTGCCTTAAAGGCCACCTCTATATAAGGGCCACCTGCTCATAAAGGCCAGTAGAATTGCATCGCAATTGTTCTGTATTCATATTATTGAACCTGTATATAAAGGCCACATTTACTGGTTCACTTGGACGGCCTTTATAGACAGGTTTGACTGTATTTTCAAACATACAGTACAGGCCTGTTGAAAGTTTAACACTGGGCTAACAAAAAGGCGGTGAAGTCCGGCCACCACCGATTGACCAAAATATGGATAGCTAGTGACCCAAAAAACCTATCGAGAGATAGGTACAGTACAGACCTGTCGAAAGTTTAACACATAGCTAACGAAAAGGGGCGGAGACTCAGCAACCGATTGGCCAAGTTTATGTCTATGATTTCATCATTTTAATTTGTTATGAGCAGTGTTTAATTGTTGTGGTCGTCTAGAAAAATCAATTTTCTATCAAACGGATACAAAAATTTATATAGTTTAAGTTGAAAACATCATTTCATTAATGATTTATTGCGTGAACCCTAAAATGCAAATTCTTCGAGTTGACGACAAAGCGCCATCTGCCGACCAAATTTGAATTATCCCCCTTGAACGGCCCTGAACATTAAATCGCGGTTTAACGGAAAAAATCGAAGCTGGCCTTTCAACTGATAGGTAACAGCTTTAGAAATATTGTGAACCAGGGACCACATTGAGCTGCCGATTTGGTGCTTATTCGTTAACTTGGTGTTAAACTTTTGACAGGCCGGTACTGTAGCAACTGCCGAAAACTGTCGGGGTGAAAGCTAACGAGGGACCGAGATATGTTGTTAATAGATTAACTTAGTGTTAAAATTTCGACAGGTCTGTACTGTTTTATATGTGGAGTGATTTTAAAAAAGCTACATTTCGTAAAAAAAAAATTAAAAAAATAAGGTTTTCAATTTTTCTCGTTTTGTATGAGCCTTCAAAGTCATTGGTGACTGTGCATTAAGTAGCAATAGCGCGTTGCAGCAAGTTATCTTGAAACACAGCTGGTGACGTCTCGATATGTGCAAAAAACTTAACAGGGATGCAAAATTTATTCAATCAACTAATCCATTCTCATGTCTCCAAACTAATAATAACTCGATATGTCGATTTCTTTACAAGAGAAAGTCTCTTAATATTAATTTTATACTACAGGCCTGTCGAAAGTTTAACAATGGGCTAAGGAATAAGTTTCGGAACGGCGGCTCATATTGACATCTCATCTCGTCTATATAATATATTACTTTCTTTGCTTTCTGGTAACTGCTATAGCACTCTGTGCAGTTTTTCCCGCCACTAGGTACTCCTATTTCGGCCACTCGTGAGTTGAGCTCCAACCCAATATTTAAATACTTTCGGAAAGGTCTGTATAAAAGTCTATAGTGGATATGGCTTTGCTATTTATTGATATTCTATTTACAGTAAAGACCCGTCGAAAATCTAACACTAAGTGAACACAGCTTAATTCAGTCCCTAGTAAGCTCGGCTGCATTTAGGCAGCTGCAATCTATCTCTCTACAGCTGTCAGTCACTCCATATCTATATCTCTGTTTCACTCAACAGCCAAGCCAAGACTCCTTTTCGTTACTTCGATGTTCAACTTTAGACAGGTATGTACTGTATATTTCACATTCATGTCAATTTCTTTACACAGTTTGTCTGTCATACATGTAAAGATTGACTGGGTTGGGCAAAAGAAAGTGATATCTTTGCATGAAATAGGCACAAAATGGGAGAAATGATTTGCAAACTTTTGTTAAACAAAAAATATTAATGTGACCATTTTTTATCTTATTTTATATACTGTAAAAACCTGTCTATAAAGGCCACGCAAGGGAATCATTTAAAGTGGCCTTTATGGGCAAGTGGCTTTTATACACAGGTTCAAATAATATGAATAAAGAACCTTTGGGATACAATTTTACTGGCTTTTATAATCAGGTAGCTCTTATATAGAGATGGCCGTTAAGGTAGGTTGGACTGTAATTGAGAGTACCGTTTACTTTCAAAAAGGCCCTAAATACAAGGAGACTCAATTTTCACATGGGGACAGAATTTCTGAATAATTATGGATTCTGTTGAAGAGTATGCTAGACGTTAAGCTAAACTAAAAAATGTAGAGCTTGATACATTATCAGACTAAATAAAGGCAGTCAGATGTTTTATTAAACAAGGATTGTCAACTTAAAGTGCCTATGAGTACTGAAGATTCTTCAGTACCTAGTGAACCTGGGGTTTCGTCAATCCTCAAAGGCATAGTCCATAATAAATATGTTGTTATCACAACTGGTAAGGCGTCCAATAACTGCAAGGTATTCTACCTTGAATATGTTACCAAGAGGCTTGTTTTGAATAGCATATCAAAGAATTTTAAATCTTCCAAAGATGCAATTTTTCCCAAACATATAGGGGAGTTATTAGGTCTGTTGGTATCAATCTAAAAGAGGAAAAACTTGACCTTCCTTGCTTGTTTTGGATTCCTAAACTTCACAAAAATCCTAACATGGATATATAACGGGTTCTTTTAAATGTACTACTTAATCATTATCAGTATTTCAAATTGACATGGTTTTCAGTCTAACCAATTACTTTATTTGACATCAATTTACACCACTATCCCTCAATCTTGAAAAAAAGCTAAAACAAATTATTTACATGTACTTGTAAGACATGATATTAATATATATATATATATGTAAAACAAACTTTTTGTAAAACATGTTAAATCTATCGCCAAATCATTCAACCCAAAATACAGATACATAGATGGCGTTTTATCTCTCTTTTTCTTTTAATGTCCATACATTTGGAGAACTTGCGAATGACATCTATCCTGGTGAGCTTGAAATAAAAGATACGACTGACTCTTCAAGTTGTGCTTCATATTTGGACTTATACGTCAATTATGATACTCACGAAGGGCTACATTCGAAACTTTATGACAAAGGAGAAAACTTATTTTTTTCTATTGTCAACTTTCCTATTTTATGCAGCAATATACCTAAATAATTAATACGCTATGCTAAACCTTGTTGCCACTACAGTAACTTTTTAAAACTTGGAAATATTGAAAACTTAGGTTTATCAAGGCCCTCAAAAACATTTATGGTCGTCGTCACAATATTGTTGATAAGTATTGCGTCCCTGTATCCAAAATCATGCTGGTGTTTCTGACGTTCCATGGTTCCAAGTTCCTTTCATTCTCAATTTTGATTTCACACATGACCTGACGAATGTAGCTAGACATGGGGTATTTCCCTTCCGGAGCACCCAGTCTCATCCCTTCCCTAGTGGAAGTTTACGTGTTTATCTTAATTTGTCAGTTTTCAATTTTTTACTTTGCGTTTGAATTGTGATTTTTTATTTACAAGATTATAGGAACCCTGAAAATTCGTGATAATTAACTCTATGTCGAGCATAACCATTTACTATTTTTACACAAAATACCGATAATTCAATATTACTGGATTCCAAAAATGTATCTTATTAAATTTTTATTTTATAAGATAAAAATTAAAAAAAAAAAAGAATAAGTGCCGAGCAAAATAATGGTAAATTGAAAACTTTAAATAAATTTAATT
The DNA here is from genome assembly GCA_021292105.1 of Anadara kagoshimensis. Lineage (NCBI taxonomy): Eukaryota > Metazoa > Mollusca > Bivalvia > Arcoida > Arcidae > Anadara > Anadara kagoshimensis. Next base: position 21,287,145 of record CM037867.1, on the reverse strand, counting down.
TATATTGTTTGTCAAGATGTGGCAACTTATATAACACCATTTGTGCTGAAACAATTAAAAAATAAATAGTAATCCAAAAGAATAAATAAATAAACCACAGTTGTGTGTGTGTGTGTGTGTGTGTCTAAATTTTCAGTTTGAATTTAGTTTATTTTTTAAAAAACAATCGATATGACCACAAACAACGACTCAATGTGTGTGGTAGGGCAATACAGTTACTGTTAATTATACAAATAATTTAAAATAATGATAAAAATCAAAAAAAATTGTCATATAGTTTTTTTTGAAATTTTTCCAACGAATTATTCAAATATTTCCGATACGACAACATATTACAAACATTTTTGCATCTCATAAACCGCAGTATGTATGTTGTATGTGGGAGGGGTAATGCAACTATGAAAAAATTTGAATCAATCTATAAAAATGTGTCCCTAAAGAACCTTACAATCTCTTACACACTGTAGGAGTGATCATATTAATTTGCAGAAATGAACTTCTGACGGTATGTTACCTCCACGAACAAAAGATTTACGAAAATTGACGACAGCATGGCGCGTGATACTGTGTCGTCTGCTAAAATGTATAGTGAAAATTTTAAGCTCATTTTTGTCGGATTTTGCATCAGTTTGGGGGGTTAATTTCTCCAAGCTTTGATCTATTTAAAGACTTCATACTCCAGTGAAATTTGGTCTTCGGGTTGATTTTACTTGAACAAAATATGAGGGAGTTTGATAGAGTAAATATTGCATGATACCACAAAAAGGCACAAAAGAAAATTAAAAAACTGTAAGACAGAAGTGATGTGAGAGAACCGTTGTTTACATCTTGTCAATTAAGTCACACAACTTAAAATAAGCAGAAACATCTTTTAAAATATGCATTGAAGTAGTTGATGCCCAGGATGTTAACCTCAAATTTAAAATGCATTGTGTAAGAATATGTATACCCTCAATGCAGAAAAATTTCAGAAGAATCAACACTATAAATTTTGAGACATCCAACAGAACTTAACAAAGATCGTCTGCACGTTTTGTCCATCAAAATTAATTTTCATGAGATACCGGGTAGTTAATTTATATACCTTTTATTAATATAAATTTTATTAATCAATACATTGAAAAATGGTATATTACAGTTTAACAATTGCCATTCATAAAACAACATTACTAAAGAAAAACAATGGGTGTCCGTAAATACCAATATATTTTCTCCAATACTAGTATATGTTTTTGTCAAGCGACAAAACTTAAACCATTTTTTTTATTGTTTTACGCTTGTAATTATGATTTACGAAAAATTATGCCAGAACAAAGAGCAACATAGTATAGTATCTTTACTTTGATTCTATTTTGGGAGTTTAATCAGAGTTTAAACTTATGTAAAATTAGTTTAAACGAATTTTATTTGAAAATCAAAATCAATGAATAACGTGATGAAACAATTTTACAAATCAGGATCCTGGAATAAGAGTAAAACTTTTATATTAACCAGTTTCCTATGCATCTGTAATATAACAATTTATACAAATCATTCGGTAGAATATTATGCTTAAGAGAGAGAGAGAGAGAGAGAGAGAGAGAGAGAGAGAGATGCACACATAAAACACTGAAAAGGTGAATCCTTTTCAGTGAAAACTGAAAAGGTGAATCCTTTTCAGTGAAATCGTTCGGATTGGCGAATGAAATCATGGACATGTAAACCACTTCAGCATTTTCCGTTGGTGTTAGTGAACTATCTCCATATAACAATGTACTCAAATTATAATGGTAGTTCAAAGTTTCTATAGTACGACGTCGAATATGTGAAATTAAAATCCAGGTTGATTTACTACAACAAAATATGAGGGAGTTTGATAGAGTAAACACTGCATGATACCACAAAAAAGACACAAAAGAAAATTTAAAAAGTGTAAGACAGAAGTGAAGCGAGAGAACCGTTGTTTACAGCTTGTCAATTAAGTCACACAACTTAAAATAAGCAAAAACATTTTTAAAATATGCATTGAAGTAGTTGATGCACAGGATGTTAACCTTAAAACGCCATGTGTAAAAATTATGTATACCTCAATGTAGAAGAATTTCAGAAGATTAACACAATTTTCAGGAAAAAAACCTCGAAAGCTGTCAGGGATAGTCTGTTCATCTAATCAATCTATAAAAACATTTCACCAAAAAGTTAAACATTTGCCATTCAAAAAATACTTTATTCAGAAATAAATCTTTGGTGTCTGTTCATAAAAAGATTTTGACCAATATATGTTTTGTAAAGCAACTTTTACCAATAATTTTTAAAATCCTCAAAAACTGAGGTATACTCCTTCATTCAAAGTATTTCAATAGCTAAATTTGGTACAATTTTTCCTTTGGGTATTTTAAAACCCCTTGAAAAAATTTGGTTTGATCGTTTTGGTTGAAGCACTACTGATGAGAAATTATATTCCGAAACGGCCGTCTAGTGCTGTAAAATTGACAATGACATAATATACCGGTATAATTATGAATTACGAAATATGACAGGACGGCGCGTAACAAATTAAAACTTCTCACGTTTGGTCGATTTAAGGAAATAATCAGAGTTCATACTTTCAGCAAAAGTCTTCAGGTTGATTTTACTACAAAAAAAATATAAGGGAGTTAGATAGAGTAAACATATATGATACCACAACAAGACACAAAAGAAAATTAAAAAAGTGTAAGACAGAAGTGAAGCGAGAGAACTGTTGTTTACGGCTTAAAATAAGCAGAAACATCTTTTAAAATGTTGATGCCCAGTATGTTATCCTCAAATATGTGTAAGAATATGTACATGTTTACTTCAATGTAGAAGAATTTTATAATATTAACACAACTTTTGAAAAAAAATCATGAAGGGCTATCACCGAAGATCGCTGCAACGTTTAGTCAATAGTTATATCATGCATCATTTTCTTTAAAAAGATTCAATACATTCGAAAATGGTGTATATGAAAATTTTGCCATGTACAATTTTTTTAAATATATTAATAAGAAACACGCCAATCAATGTCCAAATCACAATCCCAAAGCAAAGTAAAAATAGAGCTGTCAAAACTAAAAACTGGTACGTACACATCCTCCGGGGAAGTGAGGCCGGATGTTCCTGAAGGATAAGCACCTACTGTTTAACCTAGTTACATTTGTCACTTGTGTAATCAAAATTTAGAATGAAAGAAACATGGAAATGTTTGATAGAGACAATATTTGTCAACAGTATGAATGATAATTTAAATGGAATTTGACAGTTAAATATTTGTCATTCATAAAACGACTTTATTATAAAAAAACGTTGCTCTTTGTAAATATAAATAGATTTTGACCAATATATGTTATCCAGCAACTATATATTCACTAATCATTTATACTAGTATTAGACACTAACAATTATTATTTACGAAACATTAAGCCCGAACATAGCGCTTACTTAAATCCACCGCCTTTAAAAATATGACCATAGTTCTTATCCTTGAGATTTACGCTAATTTAAGTCTATGCGAATTTACCGAAAACTTGTATGATACAATTTGCGCTAAAATTAGTACACGCTAAAATCAATACATTTATAGTACAGGCAATCTTGTTTTTAAAGGTTTCCTAAGGGAACTACTAAAAGTGGCCTTTATTGGCGGGTGGTCCTTATATACAGATTCAAATATCATGAATAAAGAGAAATTTGTTTAAAATATTACTGGCTTTTCAAAGCAGGTTACTGACTCATTTTTAGATTGATCTTTAATGCGGGTTTGCAAAATTATTGCTGCATAGTATGGTTTTAAGAAGCGAGAAACAACGGCACTTTTCTACTATTGTCTAAATTTGCTGCTAGTTACAACATGAAATTCCTCAAAAACTATTAAAGGTATACTCCCTCATGCAAAGCATTTCCTCGGCTAAATTTGGCAAAATATATTATGGTCCTTTGGGTATCTTTTCAATATTTTGAGAAAAAACATTTGGTTTCATAATTTTAGTCCAAGCAATACTGATGAGGAATTGTATTCCGAAACGGTCGTCGAATGCTGTAAAATTAAAACTGGGATCATATATAATTCCACTCATTCAATAGATCAAAAGTTGGGAGATTTGTTCTAGTAACTCTTTCTATTGCGAGACGACAGTCCAATTAAAGCCGATATAAATAGCCAACAATCAACTGTGCTCATCCATTTCAGAAATTCATCTATTGCTGAAATTCATTCGAAGCAGACGACAGATCACAAAATTAGCGCCTGGTTAAACCCTTTACACAAACCATCATACAAGACGAACACAATTACCCTATCATTAATTTTGACAACAGAAATTAATTTTGTAACTGACAAAATCCAATAACATCGAGACAGGCCGCACGTGCATTGTACCTAATGCATGTGCATCACTTAACCCTACTGTTTGTGTATTACAATTTGTTACCATTTGCATATTAAATTAAACTGTTCTCACGCACGTGCATAGTCAAGTTATGATAATTAATAATATTATCAATTTGTTGTCGATATTTTCGATGAGCCCTCGGTTTGTGATTTGATTATGTTCATCCTGAGAGGCTAAAAAAGTTCACACTAAACTGTTTTATAATTCAAAGAGAGATTAATTGCAATTTAGAAACCTATTAACAAATGCCAATATTGGGATTATAAAAAGATGTAGTATCATTTTCAAGACCAAGTTTCGAATTCACACGTTACTACACTCTAAAAACAATCGGGTGATTATTTAATACGTATCCCGAACTATCTGCCTTGACGATGGAAAATTACTTTTGTTATATTGCTATCGCACGATGTTCTGTTTGTATCTCGTTCCTCTTGCGTGATGAAGAATGCTCATTTGTTTTACATTTCAAGAGAACTAGTGAATATAATTATGACCGATATTCTGATTTTTGATAACGATAGAAATTGCAATCAAATAGAAAATTGAGTTGATTAATTTGGACATGTTTTTTATATTTTAGCTCAAAAGACATGCCATTTGTTTTTATTTTAAATGTGATTATAAAAGTAAATTAGTAAAAGCATATATCAGACATTATATTGTTTTTAATTATTTTGAGTCTCTTATTTTCGTGGTATCCAATTTTTGTGGTTCTAAGGATAAATACCATTTTTTTTGGGTGATTAATTCATGATTTGATTAAAAATCATAAGCTAATTATTTAACATTAATTATAAATTTACTTTTTCGTTGACATGTAATTTCGTGAGTATCCATGAAAACAGCAAAAATTGTGACATAACGGAAATAAAGGATTGGCCAAGAAGCTCATACTTATTGCAGTTCTAGGATTTACCCGAAATGGGATTCGAACCTGTGAGTTGAGATGTGCTTCAGACCACTGTAGCAACGACCACTCAGACACCCAAGTCCCCCGATGAATAATAATACCGGGCTGTATGGGATCAAGTGATAGGACAAATACCCAATCCTCTTCGTGTTGGGGTGTATATAAGGGTGTCACTAGAGACTTCAATTTCTGCCTTGGGACCAGTGCTGTATTTGTACCCGTTTACAAACGAGCAACTGTTCTTCCATTTTTCTGGATAACTTTCATCCGCCTTCCCTTACATGTTTAACTGGTTAACTCTGTATCGTGTGATTTGTTTTACATGGCAGGATTGCCAGCCCTATGCAAAACCCTTTTGTATCCGGGCTTGAGACCGGCCATGGTGCAGTTTGTGTACTTAAACAATTTTAGATATCTTGTCGCTGATCAACTAAACAAATTTCAAACAAGAATGTTGTGTCAATGGTTCATCCGAACGCAGATGAATACAAGGGAAACAACTGCGATTACAACGAGTACCATGGTAAGAAGAGTTAATTATAATGACGAGACAAATTTCCTACCACACAGGCCAGACTCCGCTTTTAGATTTAAGTTAAAAAAAAAATCTTAGTTGAGGAATAACTGTGAAACTAAAGCCAACTAAAATTAAAAGCATGGTATATAATGAACAGTATATATGCCATTCACGGGTAGTTTTAAAAAGTTCTATATACAACCTACACGTAATTTGATATGTAATCGACTTATAAATGTGTTTAATACCTTATTTTCTATCAAATACTCTCTCTCTCTCTCTCTCTCTCTCTCGTCAGAAGAAAATAACTCGAAATTTATTGAAAATATTGAAAATGGGACCTCATATTACTTACAATTTCAGAGTATTTCAATTATAATCTTGACGATTAAGTATCCGACGAGTACAAAGGTACAATATACAATATACTGAATTAAATTATTGGTATAACCATACATGTACTGGCAATATTCTACCAATGGGTCTCATTACGCCACAAAATTTTCGTCGAAGTCGTTCAAAACATATTAACTTTTTAATGACACCCGGAACTAATTCATGTTAACTTTTGATGATACCCATAATAAAATTTAATTTTAATTCGATTTAACGGTTCATTTAGTTTAAGATGCATCAAACAGTTTGGTATATTGTAACATATAAGAGATAAAAGCGAAAGGTATTTCTCAAGAAGCATTTTCAAACGCATCCCACATACACAGATACAGTACAGGCCTGTCGATTTGGTAATAATAAAGCTCAGACCTGTCGAAAGTTTAACACTGAGTTAACAAAAATAAGTCGAGGCTCGGTGGTAGATACGGATAGCTGTTGACCAAAAACCTGCCGAAAGATAGACAGTACAGTACAACACACAGGGGCCAGTTTTATAATAAAACTTTTAAAATACCCATAAGTATATAAAAAAGAGTACTCCTTTTATATGACTTACTTGACTTATGTCCATCTCTCCTTGTGGAGAATTGGGCCAGATATCTTTCTCCTCCAAGAATCTCTGTTGGCAGCTATTTTAGCAGCTTCACTCCATGTCCCAAGTCCAAAATCCGATCTTTCCCTTTCAACAGTCCTGCGCCAGGTCTCTTTCGGCCGCCCTCTTCTTCTCTTTCCTTCTGCTGGTGTCCATTGCAGAGCAATCCTTGGATGTTCATCTGGCTTCTGTCTTAATATGTGTCCACTCCATTTCCACCTCCGATGTTTAACAAGCTCGCTTATCTTTTTTGTTTGTATTCTTTCTCTGATTTGCTCGTTTGTAATTTTTATAGACCAGTATATTTTTAGGATTCTTCTGAGACATTTGTGGTGGAAAGTGTCCAATAACTTTTCATCCCTGGTGGTCATTCTCCATGTCTCGCAACCATATATTTTAATTTTATTATGAAACTGGCCATTGTGGTACAGCAGGGTGACCAATCAAATTTATTTATTTGTCCAGATCAGTACATTTTTAGTGCGCAATGTTGCCGTTTAGGTACTTTTTTATCATTAAGTGTTATATTTTGGTACAATTGCCATACAAAAAGTCCAAATTTTTAGTACTTTTAATTAAAATATCGTCACAATGGGGCGAATTCGTGTGATTTTACCTTTTCAATTTATCCGTCCGTTTATCCGTTTCCGTCGAATTGGTCAGCCTGGTACAGACCAGTCGAAAGTTTAACACTGAGCTAAGGAGTATTAGTGTCGAATCAGCATTCATCAAAGTCCCATTGACATCTATATCTTGACAGCTGTTATCTATCTCCTCTGTCACTAGCTATTCATGTCTTGGTCACACTCGACAGTCGGGCTTGGACTCCTTTTCCCTTAGATCAGTGCTAAACTTGTGACAGGTCTGTACTGTGGCTGGCGAAAGACAGGCAAGATATAGCTATCGAAGGGTCAAGATAAGCTGTCGATTCGGTACTAATTCTTTCGCGCGGTGTTAAACTTTCGACGGGTCTGTACTGTTATTACTGTGCTCTAAAAGATGAAAGTGAAGGGAATGTCTCAACGAGCGTTTACAAACGCACCACACATACTTCAGATCTCGTGTAAATCTATAAATGATCAAAATAAAGATCACGCACGTGTTTACACCCTGTCAAACGTAGGATTTTCTCACTTTCATCTGCAGCTAATAGAAACTTTAATGTCCCTAGTTTTTGTTTTTTGAATGTTTTCCATTTTAAAAACTTTAAAGTGTGGATACAAATTTACAAAATCAGTCAATTTATTGTAATCTTTTTCCCCTCATACTAAAGTAATTTTGTCATTTTAAATTCGATATATTTTTCTTTATTAGGTAATATCAGAAAGGTCATTGACTTTTGTTAATAATGCAATACAGACCTGTCAAAAGTTTAACACTGAGTTAACAAAAAGCTGTCGATATGGACAGCTAGATAGCTGTCTGGCTCTGCATCTGCATAGTCGCGATTCAAGTTTCACGCGGCAATACATGCACGTGTAATCCGATGATCCAAATCATAAAGAAACTCGAGCAGCCTTGCCACTAGGCCGAATTATCTGCCTATTAACGATGGTACGATATATATTAGCGATATAAAAAACAACATCCATACGTTAGGGCAGATAATTCGGCCTAGTGGCAAGTTTATGATTTGGATCGAAGAACTAAATAAAAAGCAATAAATTTCAAAGGTAGCCGTTACTCACTTCTAAGTCTACAAGCTATTATATCCTAGTTAGTTCTTCGATCCACATCAGCATTTGTAGTTGACACGGACGCTGATAATGAAAAACATGATCGTAATGCGAATGTCAAGCTACTTTTACATGGAGGGGTAGCTACATCGGGCAAAATTACAACATTTTTCTGTGTTTTTCCGTGTGAACATTTTATAAAAATTGTAAGTTATGTCCAAAAATTTAATGTCAATTTAAAGAATATTTATCTGTGAACAAAATGACACCAAGATCACGATAATCGGACACAAATTAAAAAAGTAATGTAGAATTTTGTCGGAGCACCTACAAGTCAAATATCTGATTCGTTGTTCCCCTTTACTCTTTTTATATACTTAGGGGTATTTTTTAAATTTTACTATGAAACTGGCCCCTGTGCTTGGTATTGGTCCGGCTTCTTACCATAATAGTAGTATTTATTCATTTTACTCGAAAAATAATTATACATACAAGTTAGCGTACAGGCCCCGGTTTCACAATCATTCCTTAGCTAAGATTTTCCTTAACTTAAATCTTGCAAAATTTAAAATCTTCATAATTTTGTTAATTGTCAAGATATTCAGGAATATAAGGTCAGGCGCGTAGCTGCTTATACGCGAGTACGCAGGTGAATCCACACAATTTTCCTGTTTTATTTTTTTTAATTATAATGATTTTAGATTATTATTATTATAAATCATAAATGTGTGTGTGTGTGTGTGTGTGTGTGTGTGTGTGTGTGTGTGTACACCGTGTCACTGTGTAAGTGAAAACGTAAGGAACTAATATTCGCATCATATCTGTACAGTTTTTGTGTTCAATGCGCGATAACTCTTACTATGTACAGCAGCGCTTTGCGTAATATCCGGTTATGGCGCAAGCAAGCATTAAAAGTTTTTTGGTGCCAAAATTTGAAAATTCTAAAACTTCTGAGCATGACACACAGGCGGCTGAGGGCACTTCGAGCAAGGCTCAGAAGCTACAGACATCTCCTGATCTACAAAAGACGTACATAACTTCACAAGACAGCGACCAAGTGTATTTAACTGTCACATCTTCTTATCCGGACATAGCTACTGTAAGCACAACATGTGACAATTCCACTAAGGCACTGATTTTGCAAAACAACAAAGAATGGGTAAAAGGATACAAGTTTCCTACACGGTAAATTTCAGATGCATAAACCTTGATTTTCACTTCCAAAGGCCTGAGTCACTTGCCCCCACCACCCCCACCCCACCCCACCCCACCCCACCCCATACGTACACACTTTCTGATTCTAATGACACAGAAAAATAAGTTACGAGGTGTTAATTAGCCAAATACTTATGTTTGAAAAATAAAAAGAGATGCATGAGAATCGGGGATAAAGAGGCATTCCAGAGTGAAGTTTCCCGCTGGAAGATACGATGGTCATTAGACGATGGGTCAGAGTCTGAGAAGCCGGTGGATTTGAAAAGCACTGTGGATTCTACCAATAAAGATTTGTATCCAAATATTTTCACATGTTTGGTGATTCTTCTAACGATGCCCGTTTCCACTGCTTCAGCCGAAAGGGGTCCATATAGATATTGATAAAATCATTAATGAATTTGTAGGCAAAAGCAATAGAAAATTGGACTTTCTGTAGAGATCTCATCGGATTACATTTAATTCCGTTCTCCTATTGACATCAGCGGTGCATTATCTATTAAATTTGGCCATTTTGTCAACATATTGCGTTTCTTCTTTGTTTGAAAATAACATTATTTTAAAAATTCGGATTGTCTTTCAAGCACAGTCAAATTTGCAGGAAAAATGACCCAGATTGCATTTATTTTTCAATTTTTTTCTGGGGGAGGCCCCCAGACCCACCCGGCGGGAGGGGACACCCCTCCCGCACCTACCCCAACTCGGCGCCTACGGCGACTCGTCTCGCGGCTACGCCGCTCCATTTGTCAGTGAATCCACATCATTTTCAGCTAGCTACGCCCCTGAAGGTGTTATATTTAAGATCACATCTAGATTAACACATTTGCATTAGTTTTGACAAAAATATTCATCAATAGTTCCAAAAAGAGAATACCAAAATTTGCTAAATTTAAGTTAAGGAAAATCTTAGCTAAGGAATGATTGTGAAACCGGGGCCAGGAATTGGTATGCACAGTAATTATAAATAGGTGCTCTTTGAAAGAAGGAAGTGTCATTAAAGAACACGTTAGTTAATTACTTCCCTTATAATAACTCTTCCATTGAAGGTAAAATTTGTAACTTCCCGCGATTTTTGGGTTTAGAAAATATTTATGATGACAACAGTAGAAATTTATTATTAAGGGTATAATTTGTGAAACCATTAACCTGTTATCGAAATGCCAGGCTTGTTAGAGTCATGTCGGACACTTTTTGGGACGGATGATCTTTATAAAGTGTTGGGAATCAAGAAAAAGGCCTCGGAAACAGAAGGTTAATTTGATAATTTTATCAGTTTTGAGTTTGTATAATTTTCACCTTCGTGTCGTTTCTGTAACATAACTGACAAACACGTGTGACTAAGCTGTAGCCATTCTTTTAATACTTGAGTAAGATAAAGATTTTTGTGTCATACATAATAAGTATTGCGGAAAACGGATAAGAGTAGAACACTGTTATATCTAACAAGTATTGCGGAAAACGGATAATAATAGAACATTATGTTACATCTCTCTTTCTTTAACCTAAAGTAAAAATAATACTTTAATGTCCATGACGCAATGTGGTATATTAACTGCGTACCAATATATTAGCAATAAGAATATCACAACTGATTACCAGTCCCAATCTACAGTCTACCGGACTGCTAAATAAAATAAACCATTAATATGTAACTAGAATCTAGCCAATGTAACTAATTAGTATAAAAGTATGTAATCTAAACTAACAAATAAAACGTATTGGTAAACTAAAGTAATCACAGATCAAGTTTCCTAGGTGGAACTACGCGTCTACCAGATCTTGTCATATACTGAGTCTCGGAGTCAGCTTTTGTATCACTCATTATTGCTTGGTTGTCACATGAAGCATTATTGGAGTTGTCTATCGTATCGGGTGGCATATCAAGTTCATCAGGATTAAAGTTTTCGTAACCGAGTGTTTTGTCTGATCCAGTACGCGGTTTAAGGTGTCTGCGATTGCGACGATATAGACGTTCGCTACTTTTAACAACATATGATCGAGGTTTATCATGATGCCCAACAATTGTTCCTGGTGACCATGTGTTTGCATTTGGCTGTTTCATGAATACTGGTGCTCCTGATTCTAATGTTGAAAGTTCTTTTACGCCATTCCTGTGATCATAGTAGAACTTTTGTTTCTGTTTTTGTTGGTCAAAATGTTTTTTCACTTTAATACAACTTTCTGTTTTGGGCTGTAACACTTCCTGTGAAGCAGGCAATAAGTTCCGAGGTCTTCTTCCCATAAGAAGCTGTGCTGGAGAGAGTTTAAGTCCTTCCAATGGAGTGGTTCTATAATCTAATAGTGCCATCATTTTGTCGGTTGATTTCCTCCATAGATTCTTAATTATTTGTACTCCTCGTTCAGCTTCGCCATTGCTGGTGGGAAAATGAGGACTTGAAGTTTCGGTCTCAATACCGAGCTCCTTGCAAAATATTTTGAACTCTGTTGATGAGAATTGAGGTCCATTGTCTGATCGAATCTTGGACGGAATTCCATGAGTCGAAAACACTGACTTCATTGCTCTTGTTACTTCTGATGTTGTTGAATTCTCAAGTCTTACAACATCAATATATTTGGAAAAGTAATCAATGATTAGAAGGTATTTATCCGATTCATAATCGAACAGATCACAACCAACAAAAGCATATGGTAAATCAGGTGTAGGCGTTGGCTTTAATGGTTCGGCCGATTGTTGGTTCTGAAACTTAGCACAAAGAGCACAATCACTAACGTAAGTTTCTATCTCATTGTTTATATCGGGCCAATACATGACCTCTCGTGCACGCTGTTTGCATTTTAACATTCCCAAATGCGACTTGTGAATTATTTTCAACATTTCTGCACGGAGACTTGGTGGAATGACAATTCGTAAACCTTTATAGATGATACTATCAAGTACTGATAGTTGGTCACGTGAATCCCAATACTTTCGAATTTCCACTGGTGTTTCACAACGTAGGTCTGGCCAACCGTTGACTATGACATCATATAATGTGCTCAGTTCCGACTTTGTACGATTTTGTATTTGTGTGTATTTGTCCTTGCTGATCGAAATCATGCTGATCATGTTAATTTCGCATTCATCAGTTTCTTCTAAAATGTCTGTGTCTGTTGTTAGAAATGCTCTTGACAATGTGTCCGAGACTTTCATTTCTTTGCCTTTCTTGTATTTAACTGTTAAATCGTACCATTGTAAACGCAACATCATTTTCTGTATTCTCATCGGGGCTGACAGTAATGGCTTAGAAAATATCTGTTCTAACGGTTTGTGGTCATTATAGACTAGTGTATGTTTCCCAAACACATAACCATGAAACTTAGTTACACTAAAGAGTATTGACAACATCTCTTTCTCTATTTGTGCATAACGTTTTTCTGTTTCAGTAAGCGATCTTGATGCATATGCTATAACTCGACCTTCCTGCAAGAGTACAGCTCCTAAGCCATCCTTGCTGGCATCACATTCAATCTCAAGTGGTTTATTCACATCGAAATATGCTAGTATCGGAGGAGTACTACAAAGTCGTTTAAGTTCATTAAAACTTTCTTCTTGTTCATATTCCCAACTGAATAAATTATCTGATTTTAAAAGAATCCTCAGAGGTGCGTCAATCTGACTGAGATCGGGTATATACCGGGCTAGGTATTGCACCAATCCAAGGAATCTACGTACACCTTCTTTGTCTGTAGGTTGTGGCATGTCAGTGATGGCCTTTACTTTGTCTGGATCTGGTCGTAGGCCATTTACAGTAATGATGTGTCCCATGTATTTGACACTGTCTTGTCTCACAAAACACTTGTTGAAATTTAACTTTAAGTTTGACAGAGTAGCACGTTCTACTACTTGTTTTAGAATATTGTCATGATGTTCTGTGTCCCGACCTGCTATCAGTATGTCATCAATTATAGCGAATGCACCATCTATGCCTTCCAACATTTGATCCATGATACGTTGATAAATTTCTGGAGCCGACCGGATTCCAAATGGTAATCTAAGCCATCTAAATCTCCCTATAGGAGAGTTGAAAGTGGTCAGGTAAGAAGATTCGGTGTCCAGTTTGATTTGTAAAAACCCTGATTTTGCGTCCAAAACACTGAAGACTTTAGCTTCAGGAATTTGTGTGATGATGTCATCAATTGTTCTCATTGGGTGATGCTCCCTCTTGATCACCTTGTTTAAATCCTTGGGGTCTAAGCAGATTCTTACTTTGTCATTTCTGAGAGAAACGACCATTGAACTGACCCACTCTGTCGGTTGTTCTACTCTAGTTATGTATCCATTGGCCTCCATGTCGTGTAGTTCAGCGATCGCTTTGTCGCGTATTGCTGCTGGCAAACGCCTAGGTGGGTGTATTACACCTTTCACATTTTCTTCAATTTCAATTTTGTGTTCTCCAGGGAGGGTGCCAGTTGTTTTATCCAAGTCGGGGTAGTTGCGAGCAAGTTCATGTGTGGGACGATCTTCTGTGACCATTGAAATGCGTTTCACTAGGCCAAGTGTCTCTGCAATATTCCCGCTAATTACACATTCCTGGTCAATATCCACTATTTCAAATGTCACAGTTGTTTTATCATATTGTGAGGTCACTACTAAGGAAACCTTCCCTATTGGCCTTATTTTGTGGTTTGTGAAGGACTTTAATACCTTTTTAGATCTTTTAAGCTTGGACTTGACGTTTAACGACTCAAACACAGACTTTGTCATAATACTACATTTAGCTCCGGTGTCGATTCTGAATGTCACTGACTTGTTGTTAACATCAAGCTTTGCGGTCCATTTATCAAGACAATAAGGGTCATTTGTGTCAACTGCACCAATGTGTAAAACTGTATCCTGATCAGAGTCACTTTCTTCACTTTCACTCTGTTGTACCAAATTTATTTTGCGTAACCTGAGTCTGCATACTTTGAACCAGTGATCTTTCTTTTTGCAAAATTTGCATATAGTGCCTTTAGCCGGACAATTTCCTTTTAAGTGTTTTGTCCCACAATAGCTACAGTTTATTTCTTTAGGAGTGTCTATTTGTTTGGGAGTGAGCTTGTTTGGTTTCTTGCTGGGTTTTGATTGGGAAATTTTGAAAATTTCTTCTCCCCTTATCAGCTTTAATTGCTTTTGTGAAAGTTCAAACTGTTGACCTATTTCTATTGCTTTAGCCAGTGTCAACTCCGAACCTTTGTCCAGCATTCGTTCTTGGACTTTGGGATGTCTTACGCCCCCAATTATTAAATCTATAAGTACATCATCACTATCGGTGTATTCGCAGTCCATCAATAAAATTCTAAGGTCTTTCACATAGTTATCGAATGATTCACTTTCACCTTGTTTTCTTTGATTTGCCTTATACCTTGCCACGCGTTTATTCTTTCTTGGCCTGACATAATTTTCTAGTTTTTGTAGTATTATGTCGGGATCATCCTGTTCGCCTTCCCCCCATGTAAAGGTTTTGTAGACCTCCCTGCCTTGTTCGCCAATCCATAAACCTAACCACCCAGCACAATGTTTCTTGTCGGTTTTTGCTAAGGGGCCTTTGAATGTAAAGCCGACGTGTTGTTTGAACCTTTGAAACTCATTGTAGATGTCACTTGCTCCCCAGTTCATTGACGGGTGCTCAAATTGAAACCCTGTTGCCATTTTACCTGTTTACGAGCGTGAGTTTGGCTCTTATTCTGACACCATGTAACATAACTGACAAACACGTGTGACTAAGCTGTAGCCATTCTTTTAATACTTGAGTAAGATAAAGATTTTTGTGTCATACATAATAAGTATTGCGGAAAACGGATAAGAGTAGAACACTGTTATATCTAACAAGTATTGCGGAAAACGGATAATAATAGAACATTATGTTACAGTTTCCTTTCTTAAAATGTCCATTCATCATTGGTTGAACTGTTCACATAGTGTTGGTGATGTTAACCATCAATCGTACAGTAGATGTGAGCAGTGGTTATAAATTTCCCATATATAAAGTGTTGCATCTGTGCATTTTACAATTGTATGGTCAATAATTATGAAAACCAGTTATAGTTAGAAAAACCTGGGAGAAGGCTAGACATAGTTAAACCGATGTGTTTACTTCTGTTCTAGACAGGGTCATGAGGCATCACATCCAATGGTGGTGTCATTAAGTGGCTTCAAAATTTTTGCCACCTCAGGTTAAGTTAAAAGTAGCAGGGGTACTGCAGTGTATTTACAATTAAAACTGACAAACTTGCTTTTTAAAAGGTATTCTGTTGCAGTCAAGTGTTGAACTCTTTTGCAGGTGACAGTTGTATGATGGCAAATTACATGCTATCTGCATTGGGGGTTACATGTTAGATAAGTACAAATCACAGTTAGCAGCAACTTGTCCTCGAGATAACCTGTACTTCTTAGAGTAATGCATCACATTCCAGATCCGCAAGAAAATCTTGAGAGACTGCAACTCACAACAAATATTTGCTGACCCTATTTTTTGCATGTGCCATTGTCAAGTATTAATTATCATTTTGATTTGTACCATAAAGATTTAACCTGTCCATTAAGATCACTGTTTTAATATCCTTTTGCATCATATATCAGTAAAAAAGACCATGTATATTTAAAGTTCTTCAGTCTATATAGTCCATATTTCTTAAGTCTTTATATACATGTACATGTTTTACTGTAGTTTTAACTAAAAAACTAGCAAAGCTCAAGTCTAATGATTCAGTGCAATGATAGAAATTTTAACATTTTTATTTTTCATTTTTTACAGCCTAGCTGTCGAAACATGTCGACAAAATAAATCAATACCATAACTTATTCTAAATGTACCATATTTTATTTATTTATAATTACTTGTGGAAGTCTACTGAATACCAGCTAGGTATCCATTTAGAATAATAGAAGCCATAATTAGTACCTTAGCTTTGTTGGTTTCCTTCCTTTATTAACATTTTTATTTTTCAGTAAAAAGAGGTTACCATAAAGTGTCATTAAAAGTTCACCCAGACAGAGTTACAGATGATGATAAAGAGAACGCCACACAAAAGTTCCAAACTTTAGGAAAGGTTTACAGTATTCTTTCAGATAAAGAGAAAAGAGCCGTATATGATGAAACTGGTAAGGCTAAAAAACAGAAATATGTGACAGTGTTCAGGGCTCTCGCTCTTGCTGGGTCATTTTTGGGGCCAATATTCTGCCTCATTCACAATTCAAAATCCAGGGTCCGTACAGGCCTGGAAAAGTCCTTAAATTTTGAGGTTTGCCCTAAAAAGACCCTGAGAACAAGTTTGACCCTAAAAAGCCCTTGAAGTTATCCTGAAGGCCCTAAAAAGCTCTTGAATTTGTCCAGTTGGGCATCTGTATTTGGATATTAAGTGGTTGCAAATAGACTGATGTAAATAAATAAATAAATATTAATCAATAAGTTACTTGAAAGGAGCAATTTAAAGGTACCTGGCCCTTCCAAATGCCCATCTTCAACCTTATCCACTTCAATTGTTGTTACTATGGACATGTAAGTAATTGTTATATTGATTTAATTGCCTTTGCATCTTTCAGTTGGACGTGTTACTGAGAAGATTAAGACATTTTGAATCTTTGGAGATATGGAAATGGCGATTATTCTTTTTATGACTTATGATTTTGACAGTGTTTAAAGTTATTTGTGCACTTTAAATTCACTTTCTCACTATGTTATGAGTGGGACCAGAGTCCTTGCAATTGTGAAAATAAGCATCCTAATGGCCAAAACTGTGAAAAAAGAAAACTCCAAATATATTTGTTTACCCATTCAATCAGTCAATCTTTACCAAAGTATCAAGAAAAATCTCTTGGGAGGTTTTAATTTTGGTATCCAAATAATTTTAACACTTTTTGTATAAATAAGCATTGTCTTTGACAATTTGATAATACCAGTTCATGCTGTACAATATTTACTGATAACAGGTGAAGTTGATGAAGAGAATGACGTACCACAGGACAGGGACTGGTATGATTACTGGAGAATTTTGTTTCGTAAAATATCACCTGAAGACATAAAAGATTTTGAAAAAGATTACAAAGGTAAGATATATATATATATATATATATATATAAATATGGGGATTTTGCTCGGTCATATTTAGGACCGATATTGGGCCCTAATTGGAATTAAAAATGTTAAAGGTTTTCTTTGCTTGTTTTTTTTTTCTTACAAACACCCATGTTGATTTTTCAAGATTAAAAAAACTCTAAAAAGTGACTCTAAAGATGGTAAAATAAGTAAAAGCAACGATAAAGTCAAGTCAAAAATGAGCCTGGAAACAGTAAAACTAGTATATGGTTTTACGTTCATTAAAAATGTTTTTTCATCCATCCATTTTAGAGTTTTGAAACAATATATTGATGTTTTCATAGTCACAATTATGCTCATTTGACTAATAATTCCAAAAGGTATGACCCTATTCACAAAAGATTGAAACAGCCCTGAAAGAATGACAGCTAATGCTTATACTGTCAAAGTGAGTAATAGTTTTGACTCTAGGAGTGGCATAATTTTTCAGTATACAGATAGTCTTGTTCCATATTTTCTGGCCCAAAACTCGCCTTTAATTGCCAAAAAAAAAAAAAAAAAGATTGAGAAGGGGGTTGCAGGTTATTTGGGGGTATACAAGAAAAACTAATCTTTCAGAATCAATTATGTAGCGTAAAATTGATGTATGTATGCTGAACATATTGTTGGGGCAATTCTTGACCACCTCAATGGTTCAGTTGCAGAGTTTCTGCCTTGAGAACAGGAGGTCATGGGCCAGAACTATTCAGATCATGCATAAAGACTTTAAAATTTGAGATTGTCTACCCTTGGAATTTTAGGCTCTAAAGAAGAGACGGAAGATTTGAAGGAAGCCTATTTACAGTCAGAGGGAGATATGGACGAAATCATGGACTCTGTTATGTGTGCTACTGTCGATGATGAAGTCAGATTTACAAAAATACTGAAAGATCTAATCAAAAAGAAGGATATACCTGATTATCCTGCATTTACTAAAGAAAGTAAAACAAAGAAAACTGCTAGAAAGAGAAGAGTAGGTATTTCATACATCCCAAGTTCAAATTCCACTCAGGTTAGATCCTATTGTGAGAAAGTTTTGCTAATTCACTTGCTAAAGGTTGGTGGTTTTCTCTGGACACTACAAAGGTAAAAAATTCTGCTATCAATACATAATGACGTCTCAATATAATAGACAAATTCTTGACTGGGACATCAATCCCCATTCAATCAGTCCAACTATATTGTATTATTTATAGACTGAAGCTGAAGATTGCTTGCCAGATATCAGTGGTTTTTCTCTGGGCACTTTAGATTCCTCCACCATCCATAAACTGACCACCTCAATACATATAAGTGAAAAAATCTTGACTGAGGTGTAAAACTCCATTATCTCTATTTTTGCAAAGCACTCAGCATTTCAAATAAAAGTCACAGTTCTTTTGAATAGGAACTTCAAATAAACAAGGTCCCATGTCACGATATGAGTGGCACAATAAAGAACCCTGCTGTATAATACCATCAGCGCAACACGCTGAAAACATTTCTGCACCTTCGCCTAAAGCTGGTGATGTCTCGATATAAGTGAAAAATTTTTGACTGGGACTTTAAATGCCATTACCCCACTCAACTCCATTAGTTTTTAGCTCACCTGAGCTGAAAGCTCAGATGAGCTATTGCTATCCATCTTCGTCCGTCGTGCGTCGTCCGTCGTCCGTCGTCCGTCGTGCGTAAACTTTTTACATTTTAATCTTCTCCTCCAAAACCACTGGGCCAAATTTAATGAAACTTGGTAACCATCATGCCTGGGTGAAGCCCTCTCAGATTTGCACAAATGAAGGAGTTATGTCCCCTTGGGGCCCCATAAGGGGGGAAATAGTGAAAAACTTTAAAAATCTTCTCCTCTGAATCTACAAGACATATACCTTATTTATTTCATATATAACATCCTTAGGTCATCTAGTTTCAGATTTGCACAAATGGTAGCCATGGGGCTCAAAATGGGGAAATGGTAAGGTGCTGAGTGGGGAAATTGCTAAAAATTATGTATTTGTCAATATATCTTGAAAACTATTAACTTTTTGTATAGGCATGTATATTAGAATATTTTAGGTATTATCCTAACGATCATTTTGATATATGAATGAAGGTCATAGGTTCAAAGGTCAAGGTCACAGATGTGAATGAATACCTGAATGGTTATTTATCTTGAAAACTGTTAACTTTTTGGATATGCATGTATATTAGAATATTTTAGGTATTATCCTAACGATCATTTTGATATATGAATGAAGGTCATAGGTTCAAAGGTCAAGGTCACAGATGTGAATGAATACCTGAATGGTTATTTATCTTGAAAACTGTTAACTTTTTGGATATGCATGTATATTAGAATATTTTAGGTATTATCCTAACGATCATTTTGATATATGAATGAAGGTCATAGGTTCAAAGGTCAAGGTCACAGATGTGAATGAATACCTGAATGGTTATTTATCTTGAAAACTGTTAACTTTTTGGATATGCATGTATATTAGAATATTGTAGGTATTAGCCTAACAACCATTTTGATATATGAATGAAGGTTATGGGTTCAAAGGTCAAGGTCACAGATGTGAACAAGATCTGAAATGATTATTTATCTCAAAAACTATGAACTTTTTGTATAGGCATGTATATTAGACTATTTAGGTATTATCCTAATGATCATTTTGATATATGAATGAAGCTCATGGGTTTAAAGGTCAAGGTCACAGATGCGAATGAATACCTAAATGGTTAATTATCTTAAAAACTATTAACTTTTTGTATAGGCATGTATATTAGAATATTGTTAGTACGGGCACAGTGGTCATTTTGATAGATGAATGAAGAGCATGGGTTCAAATGTCAAGATCACAGATACAAACAAGTACTGAGATGATTATTTATCTCAAAAACTATAAACTTTTTGTATAGGGATGTATATTAGAATATTGGCCGAATTATCATTTTGATATTTGAATGAAGCTCATGGGTTCAAAGGTCACAGGTGAGCGTTAAGGCCCATGGGCCTCTTGTTTCATTTTTGATTGTTTTTCTATGCACAGGCTGAAGCAGAAGCTACAGAGGCAGAAGAAATGGCTAAAGAGCAGGGTCTAGGTTCAGGAGCAAATGATTTACAAGCACTGATACAAAAACGACAGCAATCAAGGGAACAACAAGCAAACAGCTTCTTCGCTGATTTAGAGGCAAAATATGCCCAACCGAAAAAAGCAAAGTCCAAAAAAGGGAAAAAATGAAGAATAATTGTTTGCTTATTTAGAGGCAATTCCAAAAAAATCAAAGTCCAAAAAGGGAAAAAATATGAAGAACATTTTTTCTTTACTGATTTGGAGGCAAAATATGAACAGCCGAAAAAAAAGCAAAGTCCAAAAAGGGTGAAAAACTGAAGATTTCTCTGGAAAGTCTTTGTACTGTGTTCGCCCTTCTTCTACCTGATTTGATGGTGTAGTGTGGATTATTTTAATTGTTTTACAAAGACAACATTTATGTTGAATATTGAGTACTAGTACCTTTGATAAATGAAGAAATTGGTAACTTAGTGTAGCCAAATTTCCAAAAATTGTTCTTTTTTCACTAATTTGCTAAAATGGGTTTAGGTTTCCGTATATTTGAAATTATTAGAAGCTAAAAGTTTCCAAAATTTGTGAAAATGTAATACTTTTTAAATTTTTTATATTATTAATAGGTTACTTTTTAAAAGAACATTTCAGAAAGTAGTATCCAATGGTAATTTTGACTACCAGGGATAGAAAAAATTGCTTATATACAATGCACTAAAATTTTAAATATTGGCAATCTTCTTCACAGGAGATTAATAAGCACAGTTCAAAATTTAAGCCATTCAGCTGGCATACCAAATATTTATTTTCCTGTAGAAAATATTGAAATTTGATGTTTTCGATTGGTTATAATTTCAGCCTAATTTCAAACACTTGTTAACCCCTGATGGGCCTTTATACTTTTGATGCCTGTTGATTGATTTCTTTCCATTTTGCAATTGAGTTGTGAAAACTGGACTACAGTCAAACCTGCCTTAAAGGTCACATCTATATGAGTCACCTACTTCTAAAGTCCAATACAAATTATCCCAATTGCTCTTATTCATTTGATTTGAAGCTGTATATAAGGACCACCTGTCCATAAAGGTCTTTTGAATGACCTTTATACACAAGTTTGACCTTAGTTTGTGGTTCTGGTAGTTTGTGGTTCTGTTGTTCCTTATATAATACATGTATGTGCAAATAATGACTGATTTGTGATTTTTATGCACCTGTTTCTGGAACTATGACACATTGTGGTAAGGTGTTGTCCATCTGTTCGTAATACATGTAGTTTGTCTGGCCTAATCAAATACCAATTGGCCCTGGAAAATTTGAACAATTTAATTTATGAATTGTATACATTATTTACAGTACAAACACTGTTAAAATTAAAATTTAGAATTAAACTTAAATTAAGGGCTAATCTTGTGCAGATTTAGTAATTGCACGACAATCTGGTATTTCAAAGGACTTGCATGAATGTATTGATGAGCAGAAACATAGTTAAACAAGCTTTAGGATATAAGTTTGTGTGCAAATTTCTTGAGAGTTGTGTCTCTGAAATATGAATTATGTATTTTGCTTTCTTTACAAAGAGTTTAACGGCAAAATTGTAAACGAGTGTGTCTTGCTCCAACCTAGCAGTGCTGTTGTTAAGTTTGACTCGTCTTGTTTTAGTGACTGAGTACAGTCATGTTTTAATTGTTGAACATATATTACAATATATAAATTATGAATAAAAGATTTTTTTCATTTTATTATAAGTGATGTAGTTTTCTATCCACTGAAATGCATTTAGTGGGGTCATCCTGGCCAAGGCCTTGGGGAGAAACGGCTGTGGCCATACTGGATAAGTTGTCAGTCTACAAATCCAGGATCTCTCCAATGTGAATTCGAGGGAAAGAGGGGGGAGCAGATTTCATGTTTTCAAAAATTGAGTGAACTTTCATTGATAATAACATGAATTATATAAATAAGTAGCAGATGAAGCTGAATTTATTCAGAATTCAATTAAGACTAAAAGCATTAGCTCTGCTTTGGTCCACAGACAGTATTTGTCTGGGACAAAATCATTATATTTGGGCCAATGGCACAAAACCCCTTCTAGATTAAACATTTGACTGTGATATCATTCAGATGAATAATTTTGTTGTAAATGACATGTAGCCAATACATTATTTGCAGGAAACATGCATACCAGTATCATGTTTGTACTTTTGGTGTGGAGAGTAACAGGATTTTACACCCCAGTCAAGATGCTTTCTTTCATATTGAGGCAGTCTGCGTAGGAATGGTTGAGGAAACCAGAGTGTCTGGTGAAAACCACAAACATTTTGTAAGCTAACAAACTTTCTAACATTGAGATCAACCCAGTGCAGCTTTTGAACCTAGGCAATGAGAGGCACTGATCCGAAAGCACAAGCTTTAGGCCGCCTTACTGCAAGAAAGTAAATTACAATTGAGCTTGTATCATTTCTGACTTCCTTATTACCATTCATGGACTTTGGGTACCAAGTGAGGAAGGAGCATCTCAAATTTTAAAGTGTTATATGACACAGCCATGGTTTGAACCAACAAACTCCTCCCATGGTAACCACTGACATATGGGAAGTCGTGGGTTTGAATCCCGACCAGGTCTGACCCCATGATTTGAAAGTGGGTAGTGACTGTTCTTTGGTCAAGCACTCAGCATTACAAAATGAAAGTCTCGATTCTGTCAGATGGAAACTTATAAGGAGGTTCCATGTCACAGTAAGCATGGCATAATAAAGAACCTGCTGCATAATGCCATCAAATCAATGCACAGGAAAAATTTCTGCACCTTTTTAACTGGTGATGTCTCGATATAAGTAAAATTCTTGACTGGGACGTTAAACTTCATTACTCAACTCCTCACATTCTACCACTGAAGGGGATTATTGGATCTGGGTAAATGTAGGTACATCAAATGGGGAGACCCATATTTTCTGCTGATTCAAGAACAAGATGACAGCAAAGGAAAAGTAGATATTGAGAGTGAAATAAGATAAAAAAAATACCATTAAACAAGAGCAGTCTCTTGACAACAAAGACAAATGTCTCTCCTCCATTCCCAACATAACCTACATGGGCCAAATGTAAAATTTTACCTTTAACTATGACCTACACTCCTTAATTTTGTATTGATACTTCATTTCTTGTTGATTTACAATTGTTCCCAGTTTGTTCAAAATCCATCCACATGGAAGATATGGGGCAGACAATAATTGGACAGGCAGACAGGGTTTTTCCTATATACCCATGAAGTTTGGTTTTGCAGTTTGTAATTTACAAAGTATAGAAAAACAAAACCAGATAAACATATATAAAGAGTTGAGTTGAGTAATGGTGTTTAACATCCCACTCAAGAATATATGGAGATGTTGCCAGCTATAGGTGCTGGTGCAGAAATTTTGCCTGTGCCTTGTGCTGATGGCATTATACAGCAGGGTTCTTTATCCTGCAAAGCCTACTGTAACACGGGACCCTTTTAAGTTCCCATCCAAAAGAACCGTGACTTTAATTTCGAAATGTTGAGTGCTTGGCAAAAGAACAGTCACTACCCACTTTCAGGTCTTTGGTCAGACCCGGTTGGGGTTTGATCCCATAAACTCCTACTTATGGAGCGAGCACTCTACCAACTGAGCTACCACAGTGGTCAACATATATAAAGAGAAAGCCCACTGATCATAATAACTGCCAAGGTGGCTCAGTGGTAGAGGGTGTGCCTTCGAAGCAGGAGGTGGTGGTATGTTTGTGGTGAGCTAGCACCTTAAAGTCTCCCCGAGTGTGCACTAGTAGATAGAAAACCATAGAACACACTCGCACATACATGATTTATGATCTAGCTCTCCTGGAAGACTTTGGACTATCCTGGGGGCAGGCACAAAGAATGGCAAAGGACAGGGTGAAATGGAGGCAACTGGTTGTGGCCTTGTGTCCCACCAGGAATGAAGAGGATAGGTAGGTAGGTCTCCTGAAGAACAGCTAAATAAATACTGACTTTGCAACTCCATACTAAAATGTAACACCCAACAAAAGGGATATACTTTTGGTGATCAGACTTGGCTATCACAAGTTTTATAGTGGAACTACATTGACCAGTCTGTTATGTATTTATTGTGGATAAGCACATTTATTTTTAGGGAACACAAGTGTTTGTTTTGTCTATATCATGGGAAATGTGCATCATTTTATGTATAAACTAAGAAATCCTAACCCTAGCCATGAATTGTGTCAATCAGCATATATGAAGTTTCATAACCAAAGGTCAAGCTAACAGGTCAAAGTTGTTTGCCTTTACCAATGTCTGAAAATATGGTAATATAGTGTGTCAAGTTTAACCTGGCCATTTTGAACTTCAATTTGAAGATTCAAACGTACACATTCACTGTAATTTAGGGACCATTGTCTACATTAATGTTGATTATAGTAATAATGGATACTGGTTGTTTATGATAATGAAACATGCTGTCCAACCTAAATCAGTCCATTAGCCCAATCTTATATTCAAATGAAAGGTCAAACGGCAAGGTCAAACTTGACACACTATAGTGTATAACAAACAAGCATATGTTATCAAAACTTCATTTTATTATCAAATACTTGGCATGTTGATACAAATCAGTTTTACATCAACAGTTAGTTTTACATCAACAATTAATAACTTTGATGAATAAATAGTACATAGAAACGTCATAAGTTATATACAAATATTCAAAATCCTTGGAACAGGAAAAAAATAAAAAAAATGGCTTGGCTTCAAAAGTAAACCTCTTCTCTGTTTAAATATCCTGTGTGCATAACAATTCAATAGATTTTGTTGCCACCTTATCAATGTGAAAATTGAATCTTAGCTGTTCACAAACTTTTACATTTAAGGTACACTTTAGTAAGAAGATGACCAGTAGAAAGATTTGACAACTACCATACTTGCAAATAAAGTTGTATAGTATACATTACTAACAAGTACCGTACTTGCCGAAAGCAATCTTGCTTATTACAAACATGGGAAGATTTGACAAGGACTGGCACAAGTGTCGTACAAATTGCAAACCATGCTTACCAAATATGATCTTGCAAATTTCAAACATGGAAAGATTGTACAAGTACTGTAATTGAAAATACAGTAATACAAATTACAAGCATGGTAAGTACTAAACTTGAAAATACAAACTGAGCAAGTACCAGACTTGAAAATACATTCTTATGTAAACATTACAAATATGGGAAGATTGGACAAGCATTGAAAATACAGTAGTACAATTTACAAGCATGATAAGTACTGAACTTGAAAATACAATCAAACAAATTGCAAACATGGAGATATTGAGCAAGTTCTGAACTTGAAAATACATACTTATGTGAACATTACAAATATGGACGGATTAAACATGTATGATAGCTTTAAATTCAAATATTATTTTACACATTATGAACATGCTTTTAAAAAATACAAAATAAAATGCAGCATGCACAGATAGATACAAATGGAATGTGTGATTTAATGTGATTTGGATCACTGGTCCCAGTTTAACCATCATTTATAAAACTAAGATAATAGATAACAGAGCTGCCAACCCTATTTTGTTTAATTGCCGGTCACACAGAAGGTGCATGCATCAAGCACTGAAGGTTCACACTTCTTGAGGGAAGGGTCTGGGTTCACACCCTCCCCCCCCCCCTAAAAATAGAAAAAATGGTGCATTGTCATGTTATTTCACAAAAAATGGATACAGTTCGTGAAAGATGATTTTGTGATTTTTCACTTGCTACTGGCACAACATTAATCCATGATACAACTGAAGTCTGTCCTTATAATCGCTCAAATTTACTGTGATTGCAGGGGATTTAGGTAATAGATGAAAACTGTAAATCCTCAAACTCTATGGTCATTTGCGGATCAGGCTTCTTCTTTGCCGGTCAGAAGGAAATCATGTGTGAATGCAGATCAGACCCACAGGTTGCGGGCCAGTTGACAGGTCAGAGATAAACAAATTGTATAAAGAAATGAAATTTTGTCAGGTAAAAAAATCAGTTTCAGAGAATATCCATGTCTTTTTTCTGGAATGCTACATATAAATATACAAAAATAAACACATTAACAAAAAACTTTGCATTTTGAAATATTGTAATACTGAATTGTAAAAAAATGGTCAAAAGTCCATATCCTAGTATACTAAAGTAAAAAGGATTGGAAAAATAGAGTTTCTAAACTACAATCAAGATTCTTACATTTGCTGTGATAGTACATTTATCACAGGTACCAGTTATCAAGAGCTCTGAACATTCAGCAGGGATAAATTTTCAGTTTTATAGCATTATCAATTACTGTAAATCAAGAAACTTTCGGGTTTTGTTTATTCTTTCGTAAATCCGCAAGAGTATCAAGATGCGAAAATAAGTAAATATTTCTATTTTGATATATACACTTTCTGTTACATTTACCATCATCCAACAGTACTAATTAAAATGTGAATATCTGAAATACTTGCAAAATTTAACCCATCATGAAAATTTCCAGATTCACATTACATTTAAACATAACTCAATTGTACATCTCAATCAAACAACTTGACTGTCATATGACAAAGTCAATAGCAACAAGTTATAACTGAAATGGACTGCTATTCAAAGTGTCTCCCAAAATGAACCTCAACTTGGAAATTTTTTTTTTTTTAAACCATGTGCATGAAAAAAATATGAACAACCAATGACACACCTACTCAACACAAAGTTTGTTCCTGAAAATAATGCCATTTCAAAAGTGTCCCCAAAATGAACCTCAAATGGGAAATTCATATTTTTTTTTCAAACCCTGTGCATGATAAAAATATGAACAACCAATGACACATCGACTCTACCAAAAGTTCGTTCCTGTAAAGTTTATATCATAAAGATATGTTGAATAGTTTTTGAGAAAACTAGCACACAAAATGTTGATGGAAGAAATGGAGTTAACACTATATGACCCCCACTTCATTTGGCCGACATAATAACACACATTCATATTTATAAATGTATATTCCAATTGTACATCTTGATTAAGCAACTTGATTGTCAAATGACAGAGTCTATAGCAAAAATGTCAATGTTTTTTATGCTATGATCTGCAACACCTTGTTTGAAAAATCACAGACTTTTGAACAAGCTGCACGAAAATGTCAGTCGTTTTTTTGTACTCGCAAGATTAATTCCTATTCTCAGCAGTCATTCACGATCACATCAATCAGAATTCGCAGAAGCTATCCCAGAATCCCCTTTATCTTCATCAGAATCAGCAGGACTGAAATATAAATGAAGACAATATAAAAGAATCCGTATTTTTAACTTTTCAAGTTCCCGTTTCATAATCATTTTTTAACTAATTATAACATTCTCTTCAACGGAAAGTTAGCAAATTTGGTAATCTTTATACTACCTGTACTAATTTATGACATTCCAAATATAAATGTTTTAAGCTAGAAGTGAGTTTCAAAATGACACCTTATATTATGTATGAATTACTGTAAATTACTGAAGATCTTAAAAATTGGCAAAATTAAAAAGATTTAAACATTCTGCAAGATTTAAGTATAAAAGGACAATCTTAGTTAAGGAATGATTGTGAATCTTTATTCAGTACATTTGAAATAATTTCAGAATCAAGCATTTTTTTTAAAAACTGAAATGAACTATTTTATGAGTGTAAATCTTGAAAAATATGTCAGGTGAATTTTTATCAGTAACTATGGTAACATAGGATATGATAATTTTCTAAATTTTTTAGATTATTTTCCATTTTTTCAAATTTAAAAAACAACAAATAGACATTCTTACATGACTGTTAAGTTATATTGAATTTAGTAAATAAGTTGCATAAATCTTTATGCAACAAGCCTTGTGTGTAACTTTTAATCAAAGGGGCTGCAGCCAATGGAATTGGGAAATTAATGTTGCATAATGCAACTTTGGTTAAAATATCTGATAGAAAAATAGCAAAATACTGAAAATTCTTTATTTTACCAAAATTCTTCTTCTCAAGTTTTAAAATATAATTTGATTGGTAAGGTTACCTAGGGTTGTCATTATTTTCTTCATTTTCGCCTTCTTGGTCATCATCTTCATCACTTTCATCACTCTCATCTCCACTGTCATCAGAATCGTCGTCATCATCATCGTCAGAGTCTGAGTCAGAGTCATCACTCTGATTTTTCAAATCTTCCTCTGTAAATGATAAAACTAGATTGTCAGTGAAGCTGAATTATACCCCTGCATAAGTTTTGTCATTGGGCCATGATTGGTTGGTTGGTTGAATGTTGCTTAATGTCGCATCAGCAATTTTTCAGCTATTCGCGACGAGAACTATTTAATTAATCTCTATGGATTAATCTATGAACAATTTTTGTGTATGCATGTGAAGTGCGAGTGTGTTGTATGGTCTGCCTTGTACTAGCTCGCACTCAGGGCGACTTTACCGTGCTAGCTCACAGAGTCAGTACGCCGCAGACAAACGTACCACTCCCCCAGTCCATTATACTGATACCAGGTGAATCAGTAAAGGCTAACGGCAAGGAAAATTCACTTTCCCACATGTGGTCCGAGCGGGACTCGAACTCACAGCGGTGAGAGACCCTGGATTTGAAGACTGACATCTTATCCATTAGGCCACCGCGCCCTCCTCATCATTGGGCCATGACCGTTATCCTCTACACTTAAATTTGGTATATGGCAACATCATCTCATATGCATGTTGGTTTACATTTGGGACAAATTTGATCAAAATCTATCCTTCGATATGGAGTGTACAAGATAATGGGACAGACAGGCGGACAGAGAGTGTAATCCTTAAATTTCGTTTGCAGGGGTAAAATAAATGGAAAAATATTATGATGCCATTAAAGGTCATGTAATTATATGCGCTATGTGTATCTCACATGGCAAAAAACCCTATTTTGGAAGAATATAATAATCCATTATGAGTACCCATGTAGTATAGGAAAATCTCGCACAAGGGGTTGATTATTTCAGTCGGAGACGAGGCTTGCTAATTATTATGGATAAACTCATAATGGATTGTTTTTCTCCCATTTTAATGTCAATATTTGGCTTCAAATTCGATTTACATAGACATCGATGCCATGATTGAAAAAATTAACTTTGTTATTCAACATTCTGCTTAAAAATAAATATCACCATCAGAAGGAACGTAACTAATTTTGGTTTATATAGGATGTATAGACTACAAAACAAAGTTATTTATTGTAAACTCCCAAAATGAACATTTGAAATGCACTCAAAATTTCTAAATTTTGAAGACTTGGGTGTCCTTTTCCAGCAAAATGACATCATGTTCTCACATTATGTCATGTGATTGTCTTTTGATTATGACACCACCAGCGCTAATATGCACGCGCGACTCATAGAGGATAGAAATATCCACCATGAGTATCTTCAATGGAATATTTCTATATTACGTGACCTGTCATGGGAGAATATACAGATCCATTATGAGTATCTATGTAGGATAGGGAAATCTCACTCAAGGGGTTGAATACTTCAGACAGAGATGAGGCTGAATCATGAGTCTTAAGCTTCAACACAAACCACTCAACCACTCTACAAGACTGAAGAAAGACTGAGTAAATAAAGGAGATAATTCTAGCTAAATGCTTCAAAACAATTCTACAGTAATTGAGTGGATTTAAGTTGAGTAACAGAGATTTACGTCTCAGTCAAGACTCTTTTACTTATTTCATTGCAGTCAGTTGTATGGATAGTGGAGGAAACCAGAGTGCCCAGAGAAAAACACTAACCTTTGGCAAGCGAACTGACAAACTTCCTCACACTAGGATCTGCCCTTGAACTGGAAAGCTGATAAACATTCAGATTTAGCAGAACTATGTTTTCAACAATTTGATTTTGTGAAGATTGTCAGTCAGAAATGACCGGTTTTAAACATATAATGTTTATTATATAGCAATATATTCTTCGCATAGAAATTAAACAATAAATTATGAGGTGTTAGCGTGCAATATATATCGATAATTGCACGCTAACTTTGTTCCAGTCCGAGGTTTACCGAATCAGTTTTTTCATATTGCACGCTTTGTCACATGACACTGTTGTTTATGATGTTATACGATTGTCACAACATGGCTGAAGACGTCATCATTGTGTTGTTGTCGTATTGCACTAGTTCTTATATCCATTTACAAGAACTAGTGTAATATTTATGTATTGTAAGACAACATGGTATTTTAGACGAAATACTTGATAGAAGTAACAAAATTTATTTTGCTATATAATAAAAGGGTTATTGAACTGATATTGTGAAATATTGTCCCTTGTTGACTCGAAATTTGCACTTGCAAACCTGTGCAAATGTTGAGTCAACTTGGGACAATATTTCACATTATCAGTTCAATAACCCTATAATATAATTATTTATGGATGGCAGTGTGATAGATATATACATAATGAATACCTTAACTTACCTAGTTGCATTTTTTCTTCAATCAATGGTTGGAACTCTAGAGCTTGCTTGTTGGCTGGATCATATATTAAAACTAAAAAAGTTTTATAATAAACAATATTTTGTCACAACAAAAATTATTTCTTATCTTCTTTATAAATGGTAAGGAAGTATTACTAGTATTTAGGTAATCGGGGAAATTATTATAGAATTGGACAGTTTTTATGTTATTTGAACTAAGCAAACAAAACATTTTTATAAAAAAAAACACACTGTGAGTTACCGCTTATGTCAAGTGTTTACATGGCAGAACGAACTGTTATTACTAGTATGTACAAACTGAATGAAAAAGAATGCACTTTTCTGCTTACCCAGATCATACCAGACGACTGGCAAACTATGGTTGATTTTAAGACATGACAAATGTGAAATTTAATATTTTGTTGAAAAACATGACAAATAATTAGGTAATAAAACAATTATTGTAAATCATTTTAATTTCGCGGCACCATTTTTTCGCGATCCCGTGCTGAAAACAATTTCGCGACATGAAATTTTCACGATATCCCTTGTGGTACCTCAAAATTAAACAAGGTTTTTCTTATAGCAACTGATTTAAATGTTAATATTATATTCATCTAGTTACTTGACCTTTACCCAATTCATGAATTTTTATTTTCGGGCACTTTTTTTTCGCAATTCTTGAACAGATCGTGAATATCACGAAAATAAAGTGCTCAGGGAAAAAAGGTGATTTACAGTATTCATTGATGTTTTCAAAACAGTCAAATCCATTGTCCCTTTATTTGTATTAGAGGTGGCCTATGGAACCTTTGGCCTGATACTTTGGGAAATACATTTGACTGTTCCCAAAATATTGCCCATTAAATAGCTGTATACAAAATACCTACCACATATATATATACATGTACATGTAAATACTCACTCATTTTACAAAGCTTAGATGCATTTGGGTAATCTTTATCCATTAAACACGTTAAAAACTGAAATAATGAGAACAATATTTTTTCAATACATACATATACATGTATATAAAATAATTTAAAGTTCACAAATTTTTATTCACATATATTTACTTTCACAATTCTCTTACCAAAACTATTTTGCAGCTAATAACTCTTGTGATATGACTTTACCTAAATATTTGGTACAAATAAATACATATTATATACACAGTGTGTAGGTACAACCCTCAGTATCAGGTCGAGTCCTTTTTCCGTAGCCGTATCACTACGAGTCGCGCTTGCGCGACGAGTAGTGATACAGCTACGAAAAAAGGACGAGACCTGATACGAAGGGTTGTACCTACACACTGTGTATATAATATTTTTATCTAACATTTCCAATTAGGTTATTTAATATAATAAAAAAACAATACTTAATGTGAAAAAATTATGTTTTACCACAGAAAACCACTGAACTATGTTATGACATTTGTTTCACATTCTTCCTAATGACGTCACAAAGAGAACGTGCACGTGCACTTTACCGCCAATGTTGTATCACCACAGTGTGTGTTGATACAAGATTCTGTATCATGCGTGTTTGATAAAACTTGTATTTCGTAGAAAAAACTAGTCTAATGTTAGATAATACAATTTTAAACAGAGGTTCGTGACAATAAACTTTCGCAATTTTTTTGTCCTCGAGAAACATGCGAAAAATTAATCGCACACATATAAAGTTGGTTTACCTACCATAATTGTAGTATTCTAGGCAGTTTTTATATTACATGTACTTTGTTTCATACCCAGTTTCAAATCAAGTTCGCAGCAATTAACATATTGCAATTTTTTGTCTGACGTTAACGACAGTGAAAGCGTACATGTACATTGCTATTGCTTTCTGCCAAGATTGGGCTTCTTTACTATGAAATGGTATGATATGAGTACGCATGGAAATAGTGCGTCTGGTAAATGAACGTAAAAGAAATATATCTGTTTATCGTGAGATATGTATTCTGAGACGGGTAATGCATTTGGTTACATATGCACATTTGGAATGAATTTTCGAAATATATTTCGGAATCTAGTAAATTATTGCAACGGGATGCATCCAATAATTTGTGCAATCTGGCAATTTGATCTCGTTCTGTCCTCTTGAAACACGCAAAAATAAATTGCATGCAAATAAATGTTGGTTAACAGTATCATAATTATTGTCTTCTAGTCAGTTTTTATATTGCATGTAATGTAAACGTTTTTAATTTTGTGTGTATTTATTTTCACAGTATAGGAAATTCAGACATATCAGCGTAGTTGATTTTTCAAGTTTTTTTAATTATGAGCTATAACACAATAACCATAATTGAATTTTCCCTGGGTATTAATTTTTGTGCAAAACAAACAATCAAGAAATAAGCGAAAATTAGTACACCATGAAAATAAATACATTTACAGTATTGGGTTTCATACCTATTACTGTAATCATGCAGGGACAAAGTTTCAAATCAATGACATTTATAACCTTAATTCTCAATTGTCGGTTCACTTGCAAAAGGTCAGTGGTTTTTCAGACACTCTTGTTTCCTCCACCATAGCAGAATTCACCACCTCGATATAAGTGAAAGGGTCTTGACTGGGACATAAAACAAAATTATTCCACTCTACTCATTTATAAACAACATGAGCAAGCCAGTTTACTTGTTTGTGAAAAAAACCCCAATGTTTTAAATCATGAATGGGGCCCAATTTTGGCCTCAAATATGGTCCAGTAAGAACCCTACTCTAACACAACATAAACCACTGCTGCAGTTCAATTGGCAGAGTGCTCACTCCATAAGTGGTAGGTCGTGGGTTCGAGCCTAGATCGTGTCTGACCCAAGACTTGAAAGTGGGTAGTGACTGTTCTTTCAACAAGCACTCAGCATTACAAAATGAAAGTCACTGGTTTTTTTTTGGATGGGAGCATAAAATAACTGAGGTCCTGTGTCACAGTGGGCTTGGCACGATGAAGAACCCTGCTGTATAATACCATCAGCACAACACACAGACAAAATTTCTGCACCTTTGCCTATAGCTGGCAACATCTCGATATAAGTGAAATATTCTTGACTGGGACGTTAAACACCCTTACTCAACTCAACTCTATAACAACATACTGTACAGCATACCTCCATTGTGAGCTGCATTGGTACTTTCGGGCCTTCTTCTTCCTCGTCACTCTCATCCTCACTGCTACTACTTTCTTCCTTTCCTTCTGGTTTTATCTCTGTCTCTGTTTTAGGCTGTTCTTTTGGCACTTCTTTCCTTTTAAGTAATAATAAAGTTTCATGAATTAATGATGACCAAACAACAAACTGTCAAACAATAAAGAGATATACACACCACATATTATATGTCAATCATGTATCAGGGGTTAAAAGGGAGAGAGAGTGAGAGAAAGAAAGCACGCACTTAACACATCAACCATAACGAACCTGCAAGAATAAACTATATATTATAAAAATCTGTCTTAACCGAATCTATCCAAACTGTGCCCAAAATAAACTGCAAACGTGCCCAATATGATCAAATGCCTGATCTGGAAGGGAAGGGGGGGGGAGGGGGGGGGGGGTTTCAGTTTAGGCAGGATCCATTGTAAATGCAACATCAGAGGTTTTGTGTTTCAATTGTACATCAGCAAACAATACTGATACTTTTAAGTCTGGGTCATCTTACAGATCATACAAATGCTTTATCAGTTATCTCCCTTAGATTTGGACAAGAGGCACTGACTGGATTACAAATGCCAAATAACTTACGGTATATCTTTAATCTACATACAAGTTTTATGGTAATTAATTTTATCAAAAAACATAATACTAATATATTATATGAAATGGATGTTGCCAAAATTTCCACATTGTCTGATGAAAGTCAGTGCAAGTGTTAGCACATTATATCAAAATAAAACATTTGCTAAAGTTTTCTATTTGTGTGTTGCTACTGTTGCAAAATTATGCGAAAATAAATTGGACACAAAAATTTCTTGATTAACATTATATACTGACCTTTTTGTTTGTTTGTTGCTTTTAGAAGACATGTTCTGATCACCACGCTGATGATCTAAAAATAGAATTAAAAGTACAACTACATGTATAATGATACTCTATACAGGGGATGTCTGAGTATTTGAGTACCGGTCAGGGTTTGACACTTAAGAACTGTTTTTCAACAACAGCCAACATGGCTTGTAGTTGTTTGCAATCACTAGCCCTATTTGAAGTTGACTAGTTCCGCTATTGTGTCAGTGGCATGACTTGTGCCATATGATCCGATTTTTTTAGATAAACTACTAGCCCATAGGGCTACTGGTAATTAAAATTCAACAACCCTGAATAATTTTTACTAGCCTCTAGTCCATAATATGTCTTGTTCTTCTCAGTAGTGTGGGCAAAGTAGGCTACATAAAAAAAACTTCTGTCAAATTTCAACGGGACACAACTCTTGAGAAAGAAATATAAAATTCCCTGATATTTACTAAATTTTTTTAATTCCGTGACACTTTTAAAAATTCCATGACAATTCCCTGACCTTGAAAAAAATAAAAATTTCCTGACGTGTGGGAAATATACACAGGGGTTATGTTATGTAATGGAAGGTTCAGGACCTTTTGTCTTTTAAAGTTTTAAAAGTAAAATATCAACATTGAAAGGCCAATGTGCAATTATGTTATCATAAAGAAAAAGCATCATTTACCTGGTTAAAAGATTACAGGTCCATTGCTTTTGAAATTAAAAAAATAAGAGGTCCCAGTGTAAAATCAATAGGTCCTGTACCTCAGACTCAGGGAATTTTGAACCCCTGACCATGTTTTGGATAAATTTAATCCTCATTACCCTGTTTCCTCAACTCCTTCTGCCAGTTATATTCATGTGGTGGATGTTTATCTGGATATCTTAAAACCTTTTTTATTTCATCAAAATCAACATCCTCATCATCATCATCTTCTTCCTCTTCTTCATCCTCGTCCTCTGAATGAGGACTTAAAGTTAATTTTCTGAAACAATATCAGTATTTATCATATACTATAAGTATAATAATTTTTGCTAATTTTGGGATAAAAAATTTAACGCAAAAATTTGTACCATGTGTAAAATGATATGTAGTCTCAGAAAATTTTAGTTAAGTAGAGAAAACAATGCATGAAACAGTTAATGTGAAGGAGATGATAAACACAGGGGTGAAAATGAAGCAACACCCGGTCCGCAAAAGTACGAGCCCCCTCCCAACTGCCGTCCACAACTTTGTTTATCTCAAACTTTGGATAAGTCTCAATATTCCCTTTGCCTGTGGAATTCAAGAAAACAAGATTTAACTGTATATATATCCATATTTGCACACAAACTCTGATTAGGTCTAAAATTTCCCAAATCCATTTTTCATATTGCACACTTTATCATGTGACACTGTCCTTTATGACATCATACGATAGCTTAACATTTACTGATATTGAAAAAAAAATTGTCCGAAGATGACTTCACATTTGCACAGGCAAACTTTGAGTCACAGAGGGACAATATCTTATAATATCAGTTCAATAACTCTAGAAAATGCAAGCTTTTAAAAAACAAAAAAAAAAAAAGTTTGAAACATCATGCACTGTGTTAAAAATTTTTTATACCTTTCTGCTTCTTGGCTTAAAGCTGAATTTAAATCATCCCAATCTATCTTCTCTTCTACTTCAATTCTAAAAAATAATGATCAAAATAATAAGCTTTTGCTAGACAATAAAAGCCTTTTTTAGTCTAATGGATTTTGTCAGCGTACCATGTGCATAAATATGTAATTTCCTCCCTGATTTCACGCCATAGAACCATGAAATACCCCTAACATTTGTGCAGAACAATTACCCGTAGTTCCATTGCATATGGAATCATATCAGTTCATATTTTTACATTTTCCCATAGAAAAATGTTATTCTATGGCCACTTGTGATGTACATGTAAATGTTTTCAAAGCAGCCATCACAAACGTTAAGGTGGTGTTGATCAAATGGTAAAACAGCAAACCCTGTTAATGTAATGCTTAACATGGTTTTGTTTTACGTTGCTCAGTCTGTTTTAATCGCTTAGGTTTCCTACTCTTTTTTTTAAATCTACAGAGGTGTCTTTAGGGTGCACTGAGACACGGGACCTCAGTTTTGAGTCTCATCTGAAAGACTACTGAGTAATGAACATTTTACAGCCTAGTATGGCCAGGAGATGATTTCCAAGTCCCAAGTGAGGTTCAAACCCACAACCCTTGACTTAGAAAGCCAGTGACAGAAGCACTCAACAATGTCCACCTGTAATGTGTTGGAGGTAGGGGAGTGAAGAATGGATAGTGGGAAAGGGGGTGGGGGGGGGGGGTTGTATGTAAGAGTGAATAGTACACTGGTACAGTAAAACACACACATTGATAAAGAGGCCCTGGGGACTCTATTTTTAGCTTTATTATAAAGTAAGTTTGTTATAGTGTTATATAAAGAGCGATCAGGGCCACTATTTGACTTTGTACTATCCATGTATTCAGTGTAAGCTTGTTCGTTAAATCCTTTGTGTTTTACCGAACCCTAATAATTCTTACTTTTCTTCTTTTCTTTTTACTGCCTGTAACTGAATCTGTTTGGTAGGTGTTGGTGTTCTGCGGCTGTGAGAAGACACTGGTCTGCTACCAGATGAACCGGGACGCAGCGGAAATCTAGTACTTCCACCCGACCTTATCCTTCTGAAAGAGAAATAACAATATTATTGTACATGTATTAATTTTCCGCATATAATATTATACTGACATTTCCTGAGATAATTCCAACCAATCTCAGGCCTGATATGGTATTGTGGTCTTACTTACTTAGGCCTTGAACCCCTGGAGGGGCATAGGCCATCCACAACTGCCCGCCACTGTCTCCGGTCCTCAGCGATCCGCTCTAGCTCCCCCCCAGGAGCAGCCGGTTTTCTTGACGTTTGCCTCAGTATTGTGGTCACCAGGGACAAAAAAGATCATTGTAATTTAGAGCTGACAGTTCCATGGGAGGAAAGATGTGCTGAAGCCCACGAGAGGAAGAAGGCAAAGTATGCTACATTTCTGATGGAGTGCAAAGAGAAAGGGTGGCAGACCTGAAATTATCCAGTGAAGGTTGGTTGTAGAGGCTTTTCAGCACAATCAGTTTGGAGAATGTTATCTGGGTTAGGA
This sequence comes from Anadara kagoshimensis, assembly GCA_021292105.1. Taxonomy (NCBI): domain Eukaryota; kingdom Metazoa; phylum Mollusca; class Bivalvia; order Arcoida; family Arcidae; genus Anadara; species Anadara kagoshimensis. The sequence goes on along the minus strand of CM037867.1, from coordinate 21,248,722 downwards.
GTCACAGGAAGAAGTAGACGAGCAGCAGTCAAAAAGATGGTCCTGGCCCAAGCAGCAGAAAGATCTTCATGCTGGGTGTGGATGAAGACGGACATTAGTAGCTGGATACCCACCATCAACGTGCAGTGACTAATCACCACTGTGGACCCCCATCCTGAGTGTACCGAGCTAGGGGTAGAAACACACAATGAGGGACGGCCTCGACTGAGGACGTTGGCTGTGCAGCAGCAGTGCCATCACAGCTGTATGTAAGTTATTTATGGATTCTATTGCAAATTGTAATTTGGGTAAATTCAAATGCAGTGTACATTCTAAAAGGAGGGTCATGGGATCACTGACCCCTTGTCAAAGACTTATTGGTAAAGCCTTAGTGGGCCATATTTAACATAACACATTCAATAAATATTCAATCTCTTCGAAAAATATAAATTCATACCCTTCCGATGCAGATTCTCCAACAAAGAATTTATCTCCACCTAAGACTGGTAAATCTTTTGATGCCATGGTCAGTCTAAAACAAGGGAGTCTAGATCTGGGCAATTTTATGTCAGTGTGTCACGTAGGCATCTAATGGAATCATGAAAACAACAAAAAACAAATATTCATTCTAAATATTCCCCATTTTTTTTCAAGTATCGATAGCTCACTTAAATAGGTAAACTATGTATCAGAAATAAAATTTGATCACGACGAAACGGCCATATTGTTTACAACGGCAACTGGTATTTTGCTGCTTAGTTACGTAAAAAATTAATTTGTTTTTTTATCCAGATATTGTCATTATATTTCAAAAATATTTAAAGACAACAATAGTAAACATTTTAAGAAAATGCATGAAGATTCCTTTACATTTGTGATACGAAACTATCCAAACATTCTATATTCAAGCGTTTTGACAATTCGGATCGAGCACCTGCTGGACTTGACTACTTGCATAAGTTTCACATTGGCAAGGATAATACAGATCTTACGGACTCTAAGTAACATTCATCTTATGTAATAATATTCAACGTAAGTTAAACTTAGCTGCTGACAAATCACATCTTTCAATTTTTGTGCACTTGAAATTTTGACATGACAAGGTCAAGATGAAGAAATCAAGTCCTCATTTGGTATCTGGTCAACTCGTTCCAACTGATTTCCGCCAACTCGTTCCAATTTTTTTACCAACTCGTTCCACTTTTTTATGCAGAGTTTTTACACCTCTGTTTTAATTAACAACTTGTTCCAACTAAATTACCAGCTCGTTCCAACCTTTTTACCAACTCGCTCCAAATACCAACTCTTTCCAATTTTTTCACCAACTCATTCCAAATTAAGAATTTTTAATGATTTTAACCGATACCAACTTGTTCCAACTTTTAATATGATTAAATAATTAATTTAACGTACGGTAAGATGATTTAAAAATCAAGGATTTCCTAATTTTTAATTAATCACAATGGTTGCCCAGCTCTAACCATGTGGCAGTATCCTCTTCAAGAGCCATAATAGTCCAAAGTTTCAAGATATATATTGCAGAGATTTCTATTATTCTTTATATTTCCTTCTTTATATTTCCTTCTTTTTTTCTTTTCTTTTTTATAAGCCAAGGTGCAGAAATTTTGTCTGTTTGTTGCACTGATTGCATTATAAAGCAGGGTTCTTCATTGTGTCACAGTTACCGTGACACAGTACCTCATTTATTTTAAGAACCCATCCAAATGAACTGTGACTTTCATTTTGTAATGGCGAGTGCTTTGCCAAAGAACAGTAACTACCCATTTTCAAGTCTTGGGTCAGACCCAGTCAGGGTTCAAACCCAGCACCTCCCACTTATGGAGCCAGTCTTGTACCAACTGAGGTACCGCAGTGGTTAGTGTAACAAATGAGCCTACTGTACTAAATTAGTGACATTGAAATGTCTCATTTTAACCGGTAACCTGAAATACCGGATCGGCCCTGATTTCGGCGACGTACGATTTACCGGATCGGCGCCGGATCGACCCTTATATTGTCACATAGAGTCAAAATGAGGGAACCATTAGATTTACTTGATATCAATAATGAAAAATATATATTATTATTAATTGTTTTAATCATGGATGCTCGAAAATATCATTATTATTTTTAGTTAAGGTTCAACACTATGCCAATCGCCATGTTGTAATAATAATTGACATGCCAAAGCAAAAGGACGCCTTCCTTTAACACTTTGGACCAATCAAATCTTGAAGTCGATCCGTTACGAGACGCAACAGGTAAGTCCATTCAATGTCTTTAATTGACTCAGCAGGGCTTCGCTATCAGTGGTAATAATAGGAGGCGTTAATTAGTTGATTGACGGCACGCGGCGGCCTTTTGTCCATGAAGTCCGTAAAAAGTTATTATTGACATAATGCTACTCGGATAAAATAATGGCCCGACGTCATAAAAATATTTAGACACAAAAAGTAACTTTTTAAAAATTTTTGTTATTTAAAATTATTATAATAATGTTTTAATTCTTTCTTTTAAAAATGCGTAAAACTTTGTTGTTCATTTTTAATTTGAAATGAAATGAGAGAGATAGAGTAATTTATATTTAATTAGATTACACAGATAAATAATGTTTTCCATTGAATTTTTATTAATTGGAACTAATTTATATTGAGTCATGATTCTTTCACTGTTTTAATGATTTATTTTTTCAGACTGAAATAACAGAGAAAGAAACAATGGGAATCTGAAATAAGAAACCCTTTCTTTTGAATCAAATTTCTTGACAACATATAACATAGAAATTCCGATTTGCCAAGTAATTCCCCCGGCCGTTGGACCATGTTTCCAAAGAAATTTTGTCATTATACCACTCCATTATCCTTTTAACTGGTTTAACATTATAAAGGCCTGAAACATGTACAATTTAATCAAATTAAGATCCCTTTTGACGACCTAGTAAAAGAAACCAGGAAAACTACAAATTTGCAATAATGATGGATTTAAATTATGCCTTGACTGCTGCTCTTAAACATCCTATCAGATCATATATCTTGAGTTTTTTTTTTTTGAAAAGTTGTAGGTAAATAAGTCAGCTCCACCAGTACCCACGGTTATATGTGGACACAAATGGTCTTTAAAAAGATATAGTGATGAGTTCGTACCCAATCACTTTGTTCCCTTGATGAAACTGCGTTCTGAGACCAGATTGATTGAGACTATTATTATTGACTCAACGTGTGATGAAAATACGCCCAATATCACGCATATGAACGAAAGTTTGTATAGAGGCATCGCAGGTTTATTTATTTGTCCAGATCGGTAATTTTTAGTGCGCAAGATTGCCATTTAGGTACTTTTTATCGTTCACGAAGTGTTTTCACGCTGTTTCCATTTTGCATAGACGCGCGCGTTTATAAAACTCTGGAAAAAATACAAGATACAAGATACAAATAGTTTATTTAAGTCTCATCATATATACAACAATAAAACACACATATAATAATTAAAACATAAATACTAGTATATATGCCATTCTTAAAAGAATTATAGGAGACTATAAAAAAATTTATTGTTTTACGTTGTTTTGTATATATTTACCTTTTTATTAAATGTAGATACATATGTCCCAGTCAATTTTTTCTTAAACTTATATCAATAATTATATAAGCGGTGTCGTTAATTATATTTTGTCTGATTAACTTTTGTGTCCGATTATATTTTATTTTTAAATTATGTATTTTATTTGTTTCCCGGCGATGTATATAATCACGGTTACGTTTGTTTCCATAGTTTTATATTTATATTTGCTACTTTAATTAATGTTGTCTAAATAAATGAGTTTATATGTCAATTTGTATTTCAATTATTACTTTTATTTTTTACAGTCCTGAAGTGCTATTTCCTTTGCATTTAACGAATAATTGGTACTTCCTCGTCAAGATTATACTTATTCCCAGTCAATAATATACTTATCATTAGAAAAGAGTGTACATGTAAGAAAAGTGACGTATTAATTATAATTTATCATATATAATATAAATAAAAAAAGTATAACATTAATACTATTTTAGGTTATTTTATTTATTGATACGCACTTAAAAGTGTGCCAATCAATTAATAATCATCATAAGATTTATCTCCCCTTGACTATAATAAGATTTTTTTAAATGATTGTGTGTCAATACACCATAAATAAATCAAACTAAGATTGATTACATCTTCTATTAAAGATATCAAGATTATAGTTCAATCTATGTGGCCATATAACCACATATAAGGGTCGATCCAGCGCCGATCCGGTAAATCGCATGGTCGATCCGGTAAATTAGGGCCGATCCGGTATTTCGGGTTACCCCATTTTAACTGAAAATCACAAAAGTATGAGTGCTTTCATGTGTTGTCAAATCACTTGTATCCAGTCTAAAATTGATGGAAGAGTCCACTGTTAACAAGGAATGTAAGGTTGAAGTGAACATTGTTTATTTAAGTGATTTGACAATGCATGAAAATATTTATACAGTTACGATTTTCTGTGAAATTTAGGCGATTTTCACTGTCACAACCAGAGTGATTAGTACTGTAGATTTGGTTCACTTTAATAGTGTTGCAGGTACAAGATTTTGCTGGAAATAATTATATGAGAATCTTTTTTGAGAACTGTTTGCCACATGTGAGAACCATGATCCCATGGGAAGTCTCACCTTAATTCCTTTGGATGGACATCCAGGAGGTCTTACTGAAGCAAATTTTGGGTCGAAGTGGGGCTCCATTCCCAATACTATTACTATTAAGTATGGTTTTTTTTCCCAATAGATAATGGTGATATTCCCAATTTATTTGTGCATTGTGTTTACAAAAATGGTATGTTTTACAAGTTGTCTAAATAATCAATTTCTAAACCTCATATGTCACAGACACAGCTACTGTAAATAAATTCAGAGGCATAAAAGATAAACAAATAGAATTCTAATTTGCATTTAAGTATATTTTATTCCCAAAAAGGGGTGAAAGACCACTGCCATCTATATGGCCACAAGTGCCAGTCTAAGGTTTCCTAGAACCACTATGGTCACCTAATTATAACCAGTAGGAACAATGCAGGGTTTGATCAGGGATCAAATCTGGACTCATGTGCTATAGGCAAATGCTGAATTAGCTGAGACACTACTATGTTAGCTCAATATTGGTAGAGTGCTCACTTAGTATGTGGGAGGTCATGGGTTTGAACCCCGGTCTGGTTTAACCAAGTCTTGAATATATGTAGGGACTTTTCTTTCGCAAACCACTTAGGATTCAGGAAACCTTAAAAACCAATGTCCTGTGTCATGACAGGCGTGGCACGTTAAAGATCCCTCCCTGCAAATTACACTGTAAAGGTAAAAATTTCTGCGACTTCACCTATAGCTGGTGATGTCTCGTAATGTTCTATGCTAATCACTGATGCGTATACAGATTTCCTGTTATGACTAGGTACATGTAAGTGAATATTATCAATTTTTATTCAGATTTATTTGATTTTCTATGGGAAAAAGTATAATTTCATTGTCACAAACAGACAGGCTCTGACAATAGCTCTTGTTCTATGTTGTGCCTCCTTTAGGCCTTAAAAAAATGTGTGTGTTTCCGCTAACATAGAATTATTATAAAGGGTCGGTAGGTCAATTTTTTTTAATAGCATATGTTATGCATGTGTAATTATTTCTGTGTATGTAATGTATTATGTTAAAATTATATTATAAATGTGATGTTTAAGTTATTTTGCTTATCGTGGTCGAAACAGTTATAATGATTACATATCAAAAACATGTACAAATCAAACATTTTGCCGACTTGTTTGTGATACAATAGAGTTTTAATCGAAAAATGAAAACAGATTTTTATTAACCTTACCTTAACCTTAATTCTCTCAGTGCCAGAAGGCACACAAGGCTTTGACGTCATTCCTCCATGTTGGTCTGTCTAAGGCTACTCGACGTGCCGCATTCCAGGTGTTCCAGCCTGCATTGTTCCTTTCTGTTTCTACCATCCACCGCCATGTTGTTTTAGGGCTACCTCTTTTTCTTCTTCCCTCAGGAGTCAAGGGCAACAAGGCATTCGTCTGTCTTTCCTTTCCTCAGTGAATGGCCAATCCGATTCCATCTCTTCATCCTTACTTCATCACTGATTTTATCCACTTCTACCATTTCAAGGACTGATTTGTTGGTGATGTGTTGCTGCCATCTAATTTTGTATATTTTCCTGAGGCATTTGGTTTGGAAGGTGTCCAGTTGTTGTTCCTCACTTCTGGTCAACTTCCATGTCTCAACCATAGAGGAGAACTGATAGTACTAAGCTCTTGAAGAGAGATGTCTTTGTCTTCTTGCTTATGTCTTCTAACTGCCACACGTTGTATAGTCTCTTAAAGGCTGCACAGGCTAACCCTAGTCTCTTTTTGATATCAATGCTGCCTCTGCCGTCTATGGTCACTTTTGCTCCAAGATATGTGAAACTCTCCACTTGTTCTACTTTGCTCCCTCCTACCTTCAGGCTTGCTTCACTCTTGTTGTTGGATATCATTGCCTTGCATTTCTTGGCGTTCAACTTCAGTCCAACTCGTGCTGTGTTGTCTTCCAGCTTGGTTGTTTTTTTTATTTTTATTAAAATCTGGAAAAAAAACTGGAGTCAGCCTATGTTTAGTTGGGTTGGTCGGGTTAGCGGAAACACATATTTTTTTTTAGGCCTTAAATGTCATATACCATATTTGTTCATTGTAAGGAATTGATTTTCTGTACTTTTATTTTTTTCAGGGGAACAATGCCAATGGGATTTAGAAAGCTTAGATGGCCTACAAAAATCCAGTTTTATGACAAATTATCGAGAAGTGTAAATTTTGTACTTGTAACTTGGGCTGCAGTGGGAGCAGTTTCACTTGTGGTCACATATACCCACTTTTTTATATGTAAGTAAATCTTATATCAGTGATATCAGAGTAAAATGCAGTGATTTTATGGGTCCAGTGTCAGTGATTTTGTTTGGCTAAATTTACTGCAGAATGAAGATAGTTCCCACTTGAATAAAAATTACTAAAATTACCCAATCTGACCATAAAATTGCCAAAGCAGTGATGATATACTTTTTACATTAGTTGACCTTACCTACAAATAAAATTCAAATATTGTCACAGTACAATGTCTTTGCCTTGAGGAGTCTAGCCATTGCAAGTATGTTACAATGCAGTTTGCTCTGTTTAGGAACTTCAATTTTCAATTTTCCCAATTTTGAAGGCAGAAGGCAGTTTTTAAAAGAAATAACAAAACCACCGAGTGTTTTTTCCAGAGTGTGTTTCTTGTATTTCAGATGCAATTTATTTTTTTAGGATTGATGCCACTTCATTTAGATTGTGACTTACATTTAACAAAATTGAAATCAGTTTCTTTAAATTTTTATTAAAAAAAAAAATCGAAAAGAAAAAAGGTGGTGCGAAAGCACTGGATAGAATTTCAAGACTTGACAGGTCTTAAAGCTGGATAAAAAACACTGTCAATCATTTGAAAAATTACTTACAGTCTAGAATTCTGGAAATTTAAACATTTAGGACAGAATCACTGTAAAATGGATAACAATTTCATTTAAAATTCCACTGCTATTTGGCCCACCAGTTTCTGGACCCAGTCGACAAATAAACCTGTATACATTATATGCATACTGTTGATTCAATTTTTGGCTCACCTGAGTGAATGATCAAGGCGAGATCTTAAAATGATGTTTTATCTGTTTTCCAATGTCTGTCCTCCATAAACATTTCACTAAAACAACTTTTCTAGACTTATCATCGATAAAAGCCATTTATACAATATATCAATGCATTTTTAGTATCAATATCAACAAATATGGCCACCAGTTTATGGCTAAGGTTGGAGTTGTCAATGACACATAGATTAAACTGGTTGTAAATGTATTATAATTACACTTCATCATTAACATTTTAATGTATCTCAAAACAAACTGACATACAAAACGCAGTCTATATAATATTAGAAACATTTGAGGCAACACCAGACATGCCAAATATTGATGGAAAAAATCTGTCTATAAAAGATTCAACAAAAACTACATGTTAACTATTTTCCTCTATTTAGATATATTTTCCATATGTTTTATTAGTTGATAAATTGATATTCAAATTCTCATCAATAACAGTTCAAAGCATAAGTGTATAAAGGTTTACCAAGTTTGTGAAGCTGGTTGACCTTGATATTCAATATCACAGTGACCTGGAGTAGTAAATTATGATATACATGTATAGTGTTTCTGAGCTCCACTTAGGATACTTGTCAAACATCTTGAGAACATGCAACACCATGTAAATGTCACTTGCGGCAGAAAAACTTCTCCCTGTTTTGAAAACTTCTCCCTAATCTTAGCTGAGGGAAAGTCACTTCTCCCTGTTTCAAAAATCTAATTTGAGCTCTTGTAATACGTGAGCATAAAGCTATTAGAGTTAGCTCTGTCAATTGCCATTTTAGCCAGTTGCTAACTTTTATAATAATTTCTGGCTCCAAAATAGCATTTACCGGTACGTCCAATAGGTAATGTTTTTGCTGTAACTTGTACTGATTTCTATTTGTAGATGGTAGACCATTAATTGAAAAGAGAAATAGAGAATTGCGACAAAAACAGTTAGAACTAGAACAGGCTGAAATTGAAGCTGTACTCTTAGAAGAACAGAAAAAAGCCGAAGCGATGGGATATAAGTAGCATACATTGTTTTGTTTCATGAATGTGTAAATAACCTATAAATTGTATATATCATTGTGTGTAAAGATGAGCATTGTATAATAAATAAGAGTAAATTTAGATATGGATATTACTTGTAATTCCTTTTGCCTCGTATGTGGTAAGTCGAGGTTCGAACCCCTGTCGGGGTATGAACAAGACATAAAAAAGGTAGCGACTGTTCTTTTGCCATGCACTATGCATTAAGAAAAGAAAACCACAGTGTCCATGGGATGGATTTATGAATGCATAATTTGGCAAGGCCTCTCGGTCGCGAATTCATATATATATCGCATGAATATTTCTAGAATCACAAAAATTAAAAAGCCAAATTGCAAAACATGCCAGCAGTCAACCATGCGGTGAAAATTATTTATACCTGAATTATGACACACGCGAAAGGCTACATTTGAAACTTTATGACAAACGTAATGACTTAAAATTTTTGTATTGTCAACTTTACTTTTTTATGCAGCAATATACCTGCTTCTCCTGCTTATGGTGTATTTGTTTCCCAATTAATACACTATGGTAGAGCTTGTTCCCACTATGGGGACTTTGTACAACGAAGTAGGCTGCTTGCAAATAAATTGTTGACCGGGGATATTGCAAGCCTAGGCTTATCAAGGCCCTCAAAAAGTTTTATGGCTGTCATCACAGTATTGTTGATAAGTTTGATGTATCTGTGTCTAGGATTGCCCTGGATATATTTGACATCTCATAGTTCCAAGTTCCTTTCACACAATTTTGATTACACAAGTGGCGAGTGTAGCAAGCTAAACAGAAGGTGCTTACTCTTCCGGATCACCTGGCCTCACTTCCCTGGTGGAAGTTCACGTGTCTAATCTAACTTGTCAGTTCCAAAGTTTTCACTTTGCTTCTGGATTGTGATTCGGAAATGGATTAGTATGTTTGTTTTTGATTATAACATGACAAAAACGTCTTAGAAAAGGGAGATAATTAGTTGCCTATTGATCACATTTTTTTACATTTAAATGGATTGCGGTCACAAATTTACATATTTGTGAATTGATGCTTAAGGGTCATCATCCAAAATGCCATGGTTATGGATGTAAAGTAATGTACAGTATATGGCAAACATAAATTTGTTTAGTTATTTATGGATGGCAGAGTATACCTGTACTGCTCAGTTGGTAGGTTGCTGGCTCTATATTTTGGAGGACAAGCTTCAAACCCCAGTAGGATCTGACCATATGTATTGATTTAAGCCTTTAAGAATTTAAGTGTATATTTTTATTTCACAAATTCAAATCCTGTTTTTTAGCTCACCTGGCCTAAAGGCCATGTGAGCTTTTGCCATCACTCGGCGTCCGTCGTCCGTCAGTCTGTCCGTCAGTCAGTCAGTCCGTCTGTAAACTTTTCACATTTTGGCTATCTCCTCTGAAACCCCTGAACCAATTTTAACCAAACTTTACAGGAATGATGTATGGAAGGTCCTTCACTTAGATTGCAGAAATTTTTTTGATCCGCCAAAAAACATGGCTGCCAGCGCAAAAGATAGTTTAACATTGGACCCTATGGGAAAAATGCATTGTTGACTATTTTCTCAGAAATGACTGAAGCAAATTGAACCAAACTTTACAGGAATGGTGTAAGGAAGGTCCTTTACTTAGTTTGCGAAGATTTTTCTGATCCGTCAAAAAACATGGCCGCCAACACAGAAGATAGTTTAACATTGGACCCTATGGGAAAAGCATATATTTGCTATCTTCTTTGAAACCGCTGAGCCAATTTGAACCAAACTTTACAGGAATAATGTATGCAAGGTCATTTACTAAGATTGCCCAAATTTTTCTGATCCGTCGAAAAACATGGCCGCCAGCGCAGAAGATAGTTTAACATTGGGCCCTATGGGAAAACGCACATTTTGGCTATCTCCTCTGAAACGACTGAAGCTAATTCAATTAAACTTTACAGGAATAATGTATGGAAGGTCTTTTGCAAAGATTGCCGAAATTTTTCTGATCTGCCTAAAAATATGGCTGCCAGCCGGGAACATAGTTTAACATTGGACCCTATGGGAAAATTACAATTTGGCTATCTCCTCTGAAACTATTGAAGCAAACTTAACTAAACTTTAGAGGAATGATGTATTGGAGGTCCTTTACATAGATTGCCAATTTTTTTCTGATTGACCAAAAAACATGGCTGCCAGAGCAAAAGGTAGTTTAACATGGGACCCTATGGGAAAAACACATTTTGGCTATCTCCTCAGAAATGACTGAAGCGAATTTAACCAAACTTTACAGAAATGATGTATAGAAGGTCCTTTACTTAGATTGCCAAAATTTTTCTGATCCACCAAAAAACATGGCCGCCAGCGCAGTAGATAGTTTAACATTGGACCCTATGGGAAAAGCATATATATGCTATTTCCTCTGAAGCTTGGGAAGCAAATTGAAGCAAACTTTACAGGAATGATGTATAGAAGGTCCTTTACATAGATTGCCAAAATTTTCCTGATTGGCCAAAAAACATGGCTGCCAGCACAGAAGGTAGTTTAACATTGGACCCTATGGAAAAAACACATTTTTGACTATGTCCTCAGAAATGACTGAAGCAAATTGAACCAAACTTTACAGGAATGATGTATAGAAGGTCCTTTACTTAGATTGCCAAAATTTTTCTGATCCGCCGAAAAACATGGCCGCCAGGGCAGAAGATAGTTTAACATTGGACCCTAGGGAAAAAAAGCATTTTTGACTATGTCCTCAGAAATGACTGAAGCAAATTGAACCAAACTTTACAGGAATGATGTATAGAAGGTCCTTTACATAGATTGCCAAAATTTTTCTGATCCGCCAAAAAACATGGCTGCCAGAGCGAGAACATAGTTTCACATTGGACCCTATGGGAAAAGCATATATATGCTATCTCCTCTGAAGCTAGTGAAGCAAATTAAACCAAACTTTACAGGAATGATGTATAAAAGGTCTTTTACATAGATTGCCAAAATTTTTCTGATCTGCCAAAAAACATGGCTGTCAGCGCAAAAGATAGTTTAACATTGGACTTTATGGGAAAAACACATTTTTGACTATGTCCTCAAAAATGACTGAAGCAAATTGAACCAAACTTTACAGGAATGATGTATAGAAGGTCTTTTACATAGATTGCCAAAATTTTCCTGATCTGCCATAAAACATGGCTGCCAGTGGAGAACATTGTTTCACATTGGACCCTATGGAAAAGCATATATTTGCTATTTCCTTTGAAGCTACTAAAGCAAATTGAATCAAACTTTACAGGAATGATGTATGGATGGTTCTTTACTTAGATTGTGGACATTTTTTTGATCCGCCAAAACAGATGGCTGCCAGCACAGAACATAGTTTAACCCTATGGGAATAGCATATATTTGCTATCTCCTCTAAAGCTACTGAAGCAAATTGAACCAAACTTTATGGGAATGATGTATGGAAGGTCCTTTACTTAGATTGACAAATTCAAATTGCCCGTTTCATTTACAATAAAGGCAAAACACTTTCAAAATCTCGGAAGCTGAAATTTCATTGGACAATAAATGTTACAACAATGGCTCATTCACATATGCCCCTAAACGGGGTTTCCTCAGATCTCCCACTCCGCGCCTATATCAAAAATGGGGGAGCAAGTGAGAGATGTGATTTTAATCAGATTGAAAAACTGTGAATGGTACATATAGTTCTACAGTGATTCCTTAGCCATTCTGTCTGATATAAACAGTGCATTTTTTCATCACTGGAATACAAATTTGCTTTAAAAGCATTTTAGTCAGGTGAGCGATACAGGCTCAGCCACACTGAGCCTCTGGTTTTAATAAACATAAATCTTGTGTATCACATTATGAGTTTTAAGGTCAAGAATATTTCACTTATATCAAGCTATAGGCGAAGGTGCAGAAATTTTGCCTGTGCGTTGTGCTGATGTCATTATACAGCAGGGTTCTTTATTGTGCCGAGCCTACCATGACACAAGATATTGTTTACTTTAAGCTCCCATCCGAAAGAATCATGACTTTCATTTTGCAATGCCAAATGCTTTGCGAAAGAACAGTCACTACCCACTTTAAAGTCTTGGGTCAGACCGCTTGGGGTTTGAACCCGCGACCTTCCATTTACGGAGCAAGCACTCTACTTACCGAGCTGTCGTAGTGGTGTATCACATTATGCACCATGATTGTATGTAATTTGGCAGTGGATTTAAATTTCGCTACTGTAGTGCACCGCTAAAATGATTGATATGATTACTGTAAACCGACTTTTATTCACGAATATTAACTTTCATAACTCTCTTTCCAAAAAGCATTTTGCAACTTTTAACTTTTCTGATATGGACTATAAACTGAATATCTGGAATGAATAAAACCATTTTCAGAAACAATAGTTTGAAGAAGTGTGTCATTTCACATGCTGAAAGGTTGCGATTTTCTCCAGACATTCCAGTTTCCTCCATGATTCCTAGACTAAATGCCTTGATGTATGTGAAAGAAACCTAAACTCCACTCCACATTTAAAGGAATGTTACTAGATTGGAACAGTAAAATGGGATTCACCGCTGTAACATGTGACCACAACCTCTAAATGTTGGTACAGAATGTTTTGGAAAAGATAAAACTTTGCAAATTCCCAGAATAATGTCATTTTACGGAAAACGATATCTTATGCAATTCCATATACATTGGAAATAAGTGTTCCGCACAAATGTTAGAGGTATCACATGGTATAGCGGTTAACCCCATTAGTCACTGGTATATATATATAAATTTGTATGCAGGCAGGGCTGAAGCAATGTGAAATTGTCTTGTTCAAGCTCATACCATGCAGTGGAACTCACAGAAATTAGAGCCAAGTACCACATGTGCAATATTTCTAGCAAATCCACTGCCTGAACTGGAAATTGATTGATTGAATATCGATTGAAGTTGTTGGCTGACTGTATTTATAGTCTAGATTGGTGCATTTCTCAGAGCACTCCAGCTTCCTCCGCCAACTCAGAACTTAATGCCTCGGTACACAATTTATATATATGCAAGTAATGGAGTTGCACACCCAAGGCAAGATTATTTTGCTTACACCGAGATGGAAGGTCAAGGATTGTGGAGGAAACCAGAGTGCCCAAAAAAACACACATGTACCAGCCTAACTTCAGCAATTGAACTACTAATATCTGTCACAAGCAGGATTTATAGTCTAAAACACCTTTATTCCACCATAATTACACTCTACAGAGTCGAGAGACCTAATTATTTCTGTCGTCAACAGTCCTTATATAGATGATAGGGGGCAGCCTCCTTCACTATAAAAAGGGACACTGATGACAGAAATAATTCTGTCTACTGAGTTGAGAGATCAAATATAAATACATGTTCAACAAGCTTACAGTGAGTATCACACAGTGGTACATATCTCCTGTGAGGCCTTGGTGGCTGAGTTGTATAAGCTGCATGCTTACAAATCACAATGCCTCAAACTGCCTAGGGTTTGAATTCCACTTTCACAGGGCCTAGTCCTGAGGATAAATTCTAGTGCTAGAAAGTTTCTCAGTTCACTTGCCAAAGGTCATGATTTTTCGCCGTCTCCACCCTCCCATAACTGACTGCTTCAACTTGCACCAGATCACCCCTTATAAAATTCTTAATCTGCCTCTGAAATGTGTTGATACAAGTATTTCAAATACATATAAAAAATATATACAGTAAAACCTCGTTATAATGCCCCTCGATAACTTTGCCACCTCGCTTATTGCCACACTATTTTGAAGTCCCAAAATCCATTTTGTTTATGTTTTTTATTATGAAACTCCCTCAATTTATCGCCAAACCCCTTTATAACGCCAACATTTGTTCAGTCAAATGGTGGCAATGAATCGAGGTTTTACTGTATATACCAATTGGTCCAATTCTTGTCCAAATCATATGCTCTCAAAGCAAAGCAACGACTTTGAAACTGGCAAATTGAGTTAAACAAGTGAAGTGAGGCCAGGTGCTCTGGAGAGGGTAAGCACCTCCTGTATATATACAATATAACTAGGACCCTATCTGCTGTTTCCTGAGATATTTCTGGACTTGGAAGTTGACTTGAATTGAGTCAAGAATATTTCACTTATATTAAGATGTCACCAGCTATAGGCAAAGGTGCAAATATTTTGCCTGTGCACTATGCTGATGGCATAAAACATCAGGTTTTTTTTTATCGTGTCATGCCTTTAGTGGCACTTGACCTGGTTTATTTTAAGTTCCAATCCCAAAGAACTGACTTTCATATTCTAATGCCAAATGTTTGGTGAAAGAATAGTCGCTACCCACTTTCAAGTTTTGGGTCAAACCTGGTTGAAGTTCTGGACTTGGATATTTCAAAAAAAAAAAAAAAAAAAAATTATAAATAAATAAAACCACCAAATCTTCAAGCAAATATTTCATTTTCAAAGCAGAATTTATTAATACGTATCTACAATAGCGATTAACATAATTCTTATAATATTGAAAATTAAACAATGGTATTATAATGTACAATCTAGTACTTGCATTCGTGGGACCAACCTGGTCAAGGTCTTGAGAAAATTGGGGCCATATCTTCAAAACAGGGGTAAATATTATAAAATTCATTAATTAATCATATAAAAAAATTAAAAGTTTGAAGTATGTCAATTTCACAGTGCATGGAGTAGAGAAAAGTTTTATGCACAGTCAATATTTTTTGCCATACAGAGATGTTTAATTCAAGGATGGTGGAGGAAACGGGAGTGCCTGGAGAAAACCACCAACCTTCAGACAGCAAACTATGATCTGTTCCAAATGGATTCAAACTGGCGTGATCTGTAAGCAACTGCCTAAGACCACTTGGCCACCGAGGTTCCTTCAATTTCACTGAGATATATATGCAAATGATACATACCACATTTGAAAACTTGGTAAAGTTTTAGGACAAAAAAAAGATAGTAGGACTGTCATTGATATATCGATTTATCATCGATAAAAGCTATGATACGATATATCGTTACAAGGTAAGGATTCACCAAGTGAGTAGCTGCAACAACGAGAGAGTAGCTTTTTGTGTATCAATATCAACAAAAATGGCCACCAGTTCATGGCTAAGGGAGGACTAGTCAATGAACATAGATGAAACTTGTTGTAAATATATTATAAAATATATCATTTTTAGAACCCATCATTTTAATGTATCTGAAAACAAAATGCATATAATATTAGAACATTTAAGATGACACCAGACATAAAAAAATATTGGCGGAAATAATATGTTTATAAAAGATCCAACAAAAATAAACTATTTTAACATGCACCATTTCGATATATCGATATTGAAATTCCCATCAATGACAGCTCTAAAAGATGGGCAATATTTGACAAAATCACAGTGTGTTATGGCCTGTATTTTTATTTTGGAGCCCCTTCACAGCCAGTCAAATGTAGATCAAGCACATGACTAGTGTGTTGTCATTAGCAACATGACGGTACAAAATTTTCCTGTATTTTTGCAAGATGAAGCCGATTGCTTAGACATATTTGCCAATAACGATATTTAAAACAAATTTGAAGGATTTACATTTACAAAGATCATCAGTTTAAGTAAAATCTCCGTAGAGATTTTTTGAAGAATGTATACAATGACATGGAGGCAGCCATTTTGTTTATCTTGAATGTTATAGTTCCGGAATGTGTATTGTCCATATTTATATTCCAACACTATGACTTGGTCATTTGGCATTTATAGTCCTATGAATTCCACAAGTCTCAAACTGGAACAAAAAGGAAATATCTAAAGCTAATGAATATATTGTATAATAACCCCCAAAATCCACAATAAAGTTGTGTAATAATATCACATTACACATGTAATATCACTCGCAATTTCTTGGTTAGTGAGGTCATACTGTGGCATATGACGATGTCATATTTTAATTAGCGTGACTTGTAGTTTTGCAGCCATTTCTGCTGTTCTATAATAGGCGAGAAAGCATTCTAAAAAATGAGATACAAAAAATGCAGTTTTCCTATACATTGTATATACATGTACATTTTTTTAAACAGAATCTTGCAGTCATGCTAATGTACCAGTAATATTGAATTTATTAAATTTGTTGAAAAAATATACTTAATAAATGGATCTCAACACATGGTGAAACATTAATGGTATTATTTATTGGTGAGTCGACATGTTTCGGTAGCTATGCTACCGTCATCAGGACTGATTTTGACCTGGACTTTTTAAAATCTGGTGTACAATGGAGTCACGTGACGTTATTGTTTATGTTTTGTTGTCATTGTGAGATATCAATTTTTTGCAACGTTACATTATGAAGACCATTTATAATTAAATTATTTAATCATATTTGATTTAATTACAAATGGTCTTCATAATATAATGTTACATCGACACACCAATAAATGATACCATTAATGTTTCACCATGTGTTGAGATCCATTTATTTAGAATAATTAGTAACCAGATTATGGAACTCTGCTGAATACCAAAGGTATCCACTTGGAGAAACAACACCAGATTTTCTACCTTAGGGGTGTTGGTTTCCTTTATTACATTTCTTTCTTTGTTGAAAACAAGTTATAAAATTTTAATAAATTCAATATTAAATAATCACTCATGTAAAATCCTTGATATATAAGTGTGTATTTAAAATAACAACAATTTTCCCCTGGACATGCACAGTTTTGTCAAACCCATTTATGTATCTACATTATGGTTTCCATGGTAACCATCACCCATGAATTTTAATGTTTAAACAAAAAGTCTTAATAAACTTAATAATCCAACTTTGCAATATACAAAATTCTTTATCGTCTGATGCTATAGACAAACACTGAGTGACCTGTCCACTTGACCTTTTATTGGGAAAATTTATATATAGGAGGGCCCACCTAATAAAAAGTATTATTACACCTCATTCATAAATACTGGTGATTGATTGGATGAGCATAGTCACGTGGCAGGGAAGGAAATATATTTCCCTCATGCGGTCAAGTTTCCATGTAATATTTACCTTATTCAGAACACACCAGTACGCTACAATGATATGACATCATTGGTACAAAATCAGTTTCGACATTTTAGCGCAAGCTTCCAACGAGTTCCAATAGGAGAAAAAGCAATGAATTGGAGAAGGACTGATGCTTTCAGGCTGTCTTTTTAAAAATATTTTTTCTCTCTGTCTTTCTTATTAACATGATTATCGTTCGATATAATTCACCCTTAAGGAAATATGACTTGTTTCGGGTGAACAAATGTTCATATCACCCTCACTCAAAGGCAATAAATGTATATTGTTAGGATTTGTAGTTAATGCATAAGCATTGCTTATTTCTTATGAGATAGACAAAATAAATACCTGTATTCCTTCTACATAAATGTACTGGGTCATTAGAACTACAAGAATTTAAATTAAAGGTCAAGCCGACAGGTCAAGGTTGTTTGTATATACTTCTGTGCACCAAAACATTTTGAAAGTTTAGACACAGATTTCTTTACAAGTCAGCTTAAATATTAACAAATCATTCAAATGACGAAAAATACATTAGTTTGACATAATCAAACAGTCTAGGGGTATTCTGCAGTCTTGATTTGCCATAAATTGGTCGAAAGATCCAAGAAGGCAAGAGATTGTACAACACATCAACAATGGACATGAAGATATGAGCCTTTCCAGCTTCAAAATGATCTGTATAACAGGAGGCCAAAATATCATCCACTACAATAGATCCACTCCTAGTATGTGGACAAAACAAACCCTGTTCCGCTTTCTGCGTAATACCAGTCACTTTACTCTCAATAATAGTACAGGAATCATACACCAGTAATATGTCACCGATTTGCACTTGACAAGCTGGTTTGAGACACCCGACTCTCCCTATATGCAACAAATGCAAGGGAGATAATTTAATTGTCCGACGTGAATCTGTAGTAATAACCATGTGATCTGATACAGCCTTGTGGTCAGCGTGACTCAGAAATACTACTTCTTCATAGTCCAAAACTCTGCGTGAGTTCACGGTCAATACTTTATCTCCTATGCGGAGACTAGACATTGAAACCCTTTTTCCTCTGGAAGTATAAACGTTTGCCGTAGCTGGGAAACACAGACCATTTGGAGATGTTTTTGTAATCATTTCAAGTTCTTCAAATTTCTTTTGAATTTTATGGTGCACCATAGCAGTCATGTCCTGGTCATAATTCATTTCATCTGTACTCTGATAACTAACATCTGAATGAGCAACCAATTCATCCAGAACTTTCTTGGCTAATTCTTCCTTTTCGACTTCTGTCATACTTATGTCTGTCAACTGGTGCTCTAACAATACCTTCTCAGTGACTGAATTGACATGGGTATTTGCTCTAGAAACAGTTGACTTGAAAATTTTTTGTAATAATGCGATATTTCTGAGCACAGACCTAGAATCAAGCCTGGCTATTGTAATCTCCTTCATGACTAGTTTTGTCAAGGACTCTTTTTTTGTTTTTTCTTCCATAACTTTTTTCACATACTTGCGTAAAATTTCGTCAACATCAATTGTCCAATCACCTGAGGTGCCAAAGCTGTCATATTTTGTCAATGCAGTTGCTGTTCCTTCCATTGGGTCAAAATTACTGGTACCTTGCACCATTGGTCCCAGTGTGTTTGATTCTTGTCCAACCTGTGAACTTGACTGGGGTATTAATTGCTCAATTACATACCTATATTCAGATGGTATTTTATCCAGGATTTTCATTTCTTCACTCAACTCACACTGGATTTTTTTTATGTACTCTGAATCAGAATCTACCTTTTCTTGAGTCAATTTTTGTCTTTTAAGATGTATTTTTACACTTAAAATGTCTCTACAACATTTCTCTCGAAATCTTTCCTGAAAGTCAATTTCTTTTTTTCTCACCTTTTCCCGTCTTATTTCTATTTTCCCAAATATGTTATTGCTAAAAGCTTGATTCTGCATTTGATCTATCATTGCTATCAAATTATTTTTGTATTTTTCCATTTCGTATTTGGACCTCGCATGGTTATCAATTAGCATGACTCTCCCAGATACTTCACTTTGAACCAGTTTCCGGAATTTCTTGTTATCTGTTTCCATCAAATTCTCTACACTGTACCCATTCTGCATTTCATCAAAATGTGTGAAGACCAGTATACAATGAGCCATTGCTTTTTTACCAAATATTTTCTGCAAATAAAATAGAAACTAAAATTAGCATGGAATAGAGTAATAGAGTTTTAGGTCCTAATCAAAATTTTGGCTCACCTGAGCCAAATGCTAATATGAGCTATTGCCATCTATCTTCGTCCATCGTGCGTCATCTGCCGTGTGTGAACTTTTCACATTTTAATCAATTTCCCCAAAACTACTTCCCTATTTTGGATGATATTTAGCAGTAATGGTGTATAGTTTTATGTTTTTCAAGGCAGTAAGTTATGGGACTAACTAGTGGAGAACACCAGAGTGCCTGTAAAAAACCATGACCTTTGTCAATTGACGTATCGCCGGCCACGCCCACAATGTTCGGTCACTGGCCGCCATCAGAGTACCAAAGCAGCGTCACGGCAACTAATGACGTTCTAGTATCAGTGACGTCATTAAACCACACAATTCAGGCCAAGTTTTCATTCTTTTTGCGTAAGTCAAGATTATGTAAATTATTTCAAGTCAGTTCTGGGATAACATAGGAATCTGGAATGCCCAAAGAAAATCATGACCTTTTGGCAAATGAGTGGAGTGATGTAATGATGCTTTACACCCACAGCAAGATTCTACTTATTTCAAGGTGGTCAGTTCTGGGATGGTGGAGGAAAACCCAGTGCCCTTAGAAAACTACCAACTTTTGGCAATATACCTGGGTCCTGTGAAAGTGGGGTACAAACCTGGGTTTTGCTATTTAGGGTCACTGTGACCTTGAAAAGAGAAAAACACTGACCCACTAAGCATACAGGCAAACTTGAATCTGTCCTGAATGAGATTCAAAAGTAGAGTGATTTTGTTGCAATTTTTTTAAACTACATCAGCTTTTAAATTTGGGAAAATCAAAGTTCTGAGATCTATCAAATTGCATTATGATATGCTGGCAATAGCTGTATCTTCATTGCAAAGGCACTATAATGTTATACTGTCTGATGTTTTATAAGGCAAGGACAACTAGATTTAATTTTTCAGTGTGTCACTGTTGTTTTGAGGTATTTCAGTGAACAAATTGTGAAATTTTAGTCATTTTCCACGGCAAAACTATCTTTATTTGGTAGTAATTTTAAGCAAACAAAATCATTGAGTTGAGTTGAGTTGAGTAATGGTGTTTAACGTCCCAGTCAAGAATATTTCACTTCAAGACGTCACTAACTATAGGTGAAGATGCAGAAATTTTGCCTATGCTTTGCACTGATGGCATTATACAGCAGGATTCTTTATTACCGTATGCAACACCTTCTTTGACACAAGACCTCATTTATCTTAAGTTCTCACCCAAAAAGACAATGACTGTCATCTTCTAATGCCAAGTGCTTGGTGAAAGAAAACAGTCAATACCCACTTTCAAGTCTTGGGTCAGACCCCATCAGAGTTTGAACCCATGACCTCCCACTTAGGGAGCAAACACTCTACTAATTGAGCTACCGCCGTGGTTAACAAAATCAATGGCATACCTTTACTTCTGATGTAGTTTCTTCTAAATGTTCAGTGAACCTTGGAGCTGCAGCATTTAAAACTAAAACAAAAGCGTGAACTCCGGGGTAAAATCGCATGTAACATTTAGCAAATTCTAATTGTACTTCTTTCTTACTTCTCACAATCACATTAAGTCCAGGTGTATCCAATACACGGATTTTCCTACCATCTTTTATCTGACACTCGCCTTCACAAACTCTCTCTGTTTGTGGTTTAATCTGATAGCTTTCTAGGAAATAATCCGGTTTTCCAATTATCAAATTTCCTGTTGCACTTTTCCCAACACCAGGATTTCCCAGTATTATAATCCGAAGTTCCGGCTTGCCAAATTTTATTTTTTCCGGATCACAGAGCTTCTCCTTAATCACTGATCGTGCTACTTTTTTGTCAACATCATTTACTTTTATTGCGTCGTGTCTTTTAATTTCCCAGACAGGTATTTTTTCGATTTCTACTTTCTCTTTCCATTCAGCTTCAGATATAACTCTGTAGTCTTCTTGTGTATATTCAGGATTCTGAAATAGATCAATGATAATTGATAATTACAGTCAAACCTGTGTTAAAGACCACTTCTATATATGAGCCACCTGCTTATAAAGGCCAGAATTTTTTTATCCCAATCACTCTGTATTCATGTTATTTGAACCTGTATATAAAGGCCACCTGCCCATAAAGGTCACTTTTATTGATTACCTTGGGTGGCCTTTATAGACAGGTTTGACTGTAGTTACAGGGGTTTAAAATTCATCCGGTCCAAGGTCCAGGAACCTATCAATTTTACATTTGGTTCTTGATATTTAAACTGCAAAAATCCAATGGACCTGTCATTTTTACCAGGATTATTAGAATCCATTATGAGTATCCATGTAGGATAGGGAAATCTCAACTGAAGGGTTGAATATTTCAGTCAGAGGAGAGGCTTGCTGAGTCTCTGACCAGAAATGTTCAACCCTGAGGGTGAGATTTCCCTATCCTACATGGATAACTCATAATGGATTGTTTTTCTCCTATTTTAATGACAATATTTGGCTTCAAATTTGATTTACATAGACATCAATGCAACGATGGAAAAAACTAACTTTGTTATTCAACCAACATTCTACTATAAAATAAATATCACCATCGGAAAGAGTGTACCCGATTTTGATTTATACAAATGTATAAACTACAAAACAAAATTATTTATTCTAAACTCCCAGAGTGAACATTTGAAACACACTCAAAATTTCTACATTTTGAAGACTTGGGTGTCATTTTTCTGCAAATTGATGTAATGTTCCTAGCTCACATGATGACATCATGCAATTGTCTTTTGATTAAGACGCCACCAGCACTAATTTGCATGCGCAACCCATAGAGGATAGAAATATCTACCATGAGTATCTCCATTGGAATATTTCTATATTACCCGGTACATGACTTATCATGGGAGAAAATGTTTCTAAAGGATAATATAATTGCATAATTGGACCTTTCAATGATGATATTGGACTTTCCAAAACTTTATTTGAGACTGCCAGAAACAAAGGCAAAACATCCTGAACCTTACATTCCAAAATATAATTTTGAACCCCTGTAGCTATATCTACATCACTGATTTTTTTTCTTAGAGGCAAACAGCACTGACCTTTAATTTAAATACTGTATATTGGAAATTTTCGCGTGAACGCACTTTAATATTATTAGCATCTTTTAATTTTTGTGTGATCGCGACTTTGTAGTTTAATTTTAATTACGCAAATTTTTTTTTTGCGACTCGTTTCAATCTCGAATTTACGCCAAAAATAAAACGATCATGGAACATTTCCCAATTTACAGGATTTATTAAAGTAAATTTATGTATATAGGGAACATACATGTTTGTTTTGTCAACATCATGGGAAACATACATTGTTTGTGTGTACCCTACCCATACATTGAGTGTATCATGGTATACAAATACAGTCAAACTGCCTATAAAGGCCACTGAAGAGAAGCAGTAAAGTGACCTTTATGGGCAGGTGGTCTTATATACAGGTTCAAATAATAATACAGAACAATTGGGATACAATTCTACTGGCCTTTATAAGCAGATGGGTCTTATATAGAGGTGACTTTTTTTAAACAAGTTGGACTGTTTTCCTAATGAAAGGTCAAGAAGACAGGTCAATGTTGGTTGCCTAACCATTAACTTATTGACAAGAATAAAGTGTACATTTTAGTAAACTAGTATGACCTGTCAACCTCTGCCCTCTGGTCAAGTCTAATTTTGGTTTGGGTTGTTATGTGTGACATCAAAGAAGGCAGGGCTAAATACTCTGAAAAGATGACATGGTGTCAAAGAAGGCAGGGCCAAATACTCTGAAAAGATGACAAGGTGTCAAAGAAGGCGGGGCTAATAGGTGTCAAAGAAGGCGGGGCTAAATACTCTGAAAAATGACATGGTGCCAAAGAAGGCAGGGCTAAAAGGTGTCAAAGAAGGCAGGGTTAAATACCCTGAAAAGATGACATGGTGTCAAAGAAGGTGGGGCTAAAAGGTGTCAAAGAAGGCGGGACTAATTACTCTGAAGAGATGACATGGTGTCAAAGAAGGCAGGGCTAAAAGGTGTCAAAGAAGGCAGGGCTAAATACTCTGAAGAGATGACATGGTGTCAAAGAAGGCGGGGCTAAAAGGTGTCAAAGAAGAATGGGCTGAATACTCTGAAAAGATGACATGGTGTCAAAGAAGGCGGGGCTAAAAAGTGTCAAAGAAGGCAGGGCTATATACTCTGAAGAGGTGACTAGGTGTCAAAGAAGGGGGACTAAAAGGTGTCCAAGAATTGGGGCTAAATACTCTGAAGAGATGAAATAGTCAAAGAAAGTGGGGCTAAAAGGTGTCAAAGAAGGCAGGACTAAATACTCTGAAGAGATGAAATGGTGTCAAAGAAGGCGGGGCTAAAAGGTGTCAAAGAAGGCGGGACTAAATACTCTGAAGAGATGAAATGGTGTCAAAGAAGGTGGGGGTAGTATGCTCTGAAGATATGAATGGTACTGTTCCATTCACTGACAAAACAGGAGGATGATAAATGGGAACCAGTATTTTGAAATACTAAAATGATTGGTCTTTGCTTTTTGAAAATTCTTAACAGAAATGTCAAAGATTAATATTGTAAATATAAGAAATATCATTTAATTTGTCGTGGTTTACTGGATATACCCCTTAACAATATTTTGGAACTGACAATTTTCATCATAAATTGCATTGCATTTTATGAGGCAATTGCCACTTCCAAAATCATGTTTATACCACTGTAAACCACAACAAGCATTCAAGCAGTATCTAGTGTATTCCTTTTGGAAATTTCTATCTATAAAATTGGGAAAAATGTGCACTTTTTTGTTTCAGAAATGGAGTTTGTCAGCGTACCACATGGTCAATACCCTTGACCTCTGTGTGGAAAACATTTACATCAAAATTCCTGTAACGATATTTTTATGGAAAAACATTATAAACTGACTCAATTCCATCTTCCATGAAAGTAATAGTTATGCAAAAACGTTATAGGGTAGCATGTGGTACACTGGCAAACCCCATTGGTCCAAACCCTATGAACAGTCAGAAAAATTCCTGTATAGTCTGTCCACGATCTAATTGCAGAGTGTTTATAAACACGGATGAGTTTAAATAACACATATAGGTGTAAGTATGGCATTGCTTTATGCATATAATCACACCGGCTCACACTTTATTGGTTACAAATACCCTAAAATTAAAATAGACTCGCTGTATACTTTGCCATAAGATCGTGGACGATCTGTATGTTTAAAATATTTTACCAGGTCTTCTTCAAGCATCTTGTAAATCTGTTTAAAATTTCTTTGTGAAGTATTCAGAGAAGAGTTGAACTGATTGAGCGTGCTGTGGTATTTAGCCATAAAAGTCTCCTTATTTTGTGAATATAACTCCTTTAGCCGATCAATTGTTGATTTCAAGGTATTTAACCTCACTGCCGTGCTCGTAGTTAAACCCTGGGTATCAATCTCTATGTCTTCTATATCTCTGAATAACTCTTCCATATTGTATTCTGCCATTCTTGTTTTATTTCCTGGAAGAAAAAAATTTTCCATTAATTTCTTTCTAAAATATATTGGGCTTGAATGATAGACATGCAAAAATTATCGAGTAAAATATGCTTTAAAGAAATATGTTTCTTGCCATATATGCCATTTTCTACTGTTACAAATGAATATTTAAATGTATATGACTCTAGACATGACATTCCTAGCAATGCGAAACCTTCAAAAACTATCATATTTAAGTTGTGTAACTTATCCAAAGTAATTGACGGATCGCCAGCCACACCCACTATGTTCCGACAAAGGGTCAACAAGACTCGACATGCTTGAATTACATGCAAAAAGAATGAAAACTCGGCCTGAATTGTGTGGTTTAATGATGTCACGGACACTAGAACGTCATTAGTTGCTGTGACGCTGCTTTGGTACAGTGATGGCGGCCAGTGTCTAAACATTGTAGGCTTGGTTGGCGATACGTCAATTGTACCATGATACAAATCATATCATAAAGAAGTTGTATCTTTCTAGCCCTAGCCACAATACAATATACAGTTATATTGCAATACACTGTTCTGAACAGCTCACAATACGATATGCTGGTATATTGCGATACACTGTTCTGAACAGCTCACAATACGATATGCTGGTATATTGCAATACACTGTTCTGAACAGCTCACAATACGATATGCTGGTATATTGCGATACACTGTTCTGAACAGCTCACGATACGATATACTGGTATATTGCGATACACTGTTCTGAACAGCTCACGATACAATAATTACGGGTATGTATCATGATATAGATGTAAAACATGTACACATAAGGCACTTTCATTTAACATACTAAATTTTTAAATCACATAAAACTGCAATGTCTATCATAATGAATTATGTAACAAATACTTAGGAAAGGAACTTTCGTTTCAATCATTAGTTACAAAATATAGAATTTCAGTCATTACTGTTTTGTTTTGAACTGGCATCTTCCATTAAAATCTAATTTGAATTTTGTACCTTTAGATAATAATTTAATTATACATGTAGTCCTTTCCTGGTGCATCTAATCTTAGATTCAGGCATGATTGATTGAATTTAATTTTGGGTTTTATATCCCATTCATGAATATTTCACTTATATCAAGATATCACCAGCTATAGGTGAAGTGGCAAAAGTTTTTACCTTTGCACTGTACTCAGGGGCAATGTGCAGGAGGGTTGTTAAAGTGCCATGCCTGCCATGACACGGGACCTTGGTTTTAAGGTCTCTTCCCGAAAAACCCAGCAAAAGACAGACACACCTATTTTCAAGTTTGGTCAGACACTGCCAGGATTCCAACACATGACCTTCCACATACAGTGTGCCCTCTACCACTGAGCTACCATAGTGATCTCATGCCTGCTGTGGAATGGGGCATTGGTTTTAAGGTCTCTTCTGAAAGACCGCGACTTTCATTGGGGGACGAGAACAATCACAGAAACTCAATTCTCGATGTTGAGTGCTGGTGAAAGAAATGTCACTTTCTTGGTCAGATCCAGCTGGGGTTTAAACCCATGAGCTCCCACATACCAAGTTAGCATTCTAACACTGAGCTACCATAGTAATCTCTTAGATTATATTTTTTTGGTATATCTGTCCATAGTTCTTCCCACCAAAAAGGGAACAGATCATCAATTATTCAAAACTTTATTCAAGCACTTAAAATCTGGTCACAATGTCATTACACATCACTATGAGCAATAGGTCATTGAAAATTAAACTTAACATTTTACTATTTATTTAACGCTCTTGCTGCCAAATTAGTTTTCAACGCAACATTGGCAGTGCCAAATTGAAGTTCACAATGCAAAATGATATGATGTCAACAATAGAATGTGACGTCAGACGCGCTTGTAGTCATATGACATCATTAGTTAATTGTAGATTATAATCTCAATAGTCAACATTTTACATTTTTGTTTACTTTTCAAAAGAATTTGAGTAACTCTTGGTCTTTTTACCAAGAGTTGTCAATTCCATTAGAAGGACATATGTGTCCGTATGGCAGGCTGTCGGTAAAGTACACATATGTCCGTTTGGCAGCAAGAGGGTTAACCACTGCAGTAGCACAGTTTGTAGAATGCTCGCTCAGCAAGTGAGAGGTTGTGGGTTCAAACCATGACTGGGTCTGATCCAAGATTTAATAGTGGGTAGTGCCTGTTCTTTTGCCAAGCACTTAATTAACATTACTAAATAAAGGTCACAGCTTTTCGGATGGGAATTTAAAAAATGAGGTCCAGTGTCATGTAGGCATGGCATGATAAAGAATCCTGCTGTATAATGCCATCAGTTCAATGCAAAGGAAGAATTTTGACACCTTTACCTATAGCGTGCAATGTCTTGATATAAGTGAAATATTCTTAAATGGAACGTTAAACACCATTACTCAACTCTACTATTTATTTGGACAAAAAAATCAACGGTCCAATTCTGCTGTTCAGATACCGGTAATCTCAGTGGGGTTCAACTGGGTAATCTCAATGAGTTTACCACTATACTACTTGATATCCCCATATGTTTGTCTGAAACAATTCTTTCCATTGGACATAGAATCATATCAGTTCACATTTTTCCTGTAAAAACCATGTTATGCTGGGAACTGGCAGTGTAAACCTTTTCAAAAATGTTCTGCACAAACATTAAGGGGTGTTGATAACGTGGTACAGGGCACATACCCCATTATTGCTCATGTTGACGCATCCAGTGTCAAGCTGTAAAGTATTGGCTAACTACAGACCCCCATTATTGTACGACGTCAGATAGCGTGGTTAATGGGACACTTTCTGTTTGCTATAATAAACTGCCTCGGTGGCTCAGTGGAAAGAGCATCTGCCTTGAGAACGGGAGGTTGTGGGTTCAAACCCTGGGCGGGTCATACATATAACACTTTAAAATTTGAGAAACTGCTTCCTCGCATGGCACTAGAATCAAGAGGACAGAGTATTGACTGGTTCACCTGGTTCCAGGAAAAGTGACTGGGGGAATGGTAGGCTTGTCTGAGGGCTACTTACTCCGCTAGTTAGCACATTAGGCAGACCATAAAAACCAACTTGCACACCTCACACATACATGAATTTGTTCTTAATCTTCAGTCTGCACATTGGCTGGCAGCCTACATGTAATCGACCTTAAACTCCAGCAATCATTAAATCATGGCAATAATACATCAAGCTTGGTCTGTCATTGGAAGTGCCTACAATATCATTATATAGGCAAATAACATTGACCTGTCTGCTTGACCTTTCAACAAGAAAAATCTGTGTATTTATAAATGAACGATGGCCCATTCAATAAATGGATAGTCTTAATATTCGCAGTTAATACATAAAAAGTTGTGTTACCCTGATGTGGACGAAGTTAACATCTGTGTTCCACATGTACTAGTCCATAATAAATATTAAATTAAGATCAAGCGGACAGGTCAATGTTGTTTGCCCATACCAAAGCCCGGATGTATCGAAGTCTGGGTAGTTTTCAACTGTTGGTAAAATGATGACACAGGTTGCCCCGACTTTCAAATAAATTTACCTAATAGATCTATGTTTCTTCTAATAAAATATCTTAATCTTAATTTGCAGTAAAGAAATAAAATAATGACACATCTTGGAGCTAAATTGGTTTCCTGTCGTTCCTATGTTTCCACGTCGCTTATCAGCACACAATCTGTCTATCACTATAATTAACGCCCAGTACTATATTTAATGCCCAGGAATTGTCCCTCGATATGTATATTCAACTAATTCGATATAAATCAGTTTTTGACATTTTTGTGATATAAATGTAATTTGGAAATAAAACAATAATAATAGTAATCCAGTTTTTAAAGTTAATCGAGTTTTTTTTATTTTGAAATTTATATTTTGACCAGAGACGTATAAAACACCTTGTAGGGGATCGTCGTATATATGTAAATAATTACGCCTGTGACTACTCTTATGACTTATCTTAAAATAGTGTTCCTGCATATTTAGTGTAACGTTGGCCGAATGGTGTGGTTGAGTGGTGGTAAATTTCCACAAAAGTACTGAATAAAATCCTAATTTAGGGTAGCCTAGCTCCAGTAGCCACAATGATTTGGTAGCGTTGTTAAATAAATTGACAAATCCGTCGCATGTTTAACTATTTATTAAGATTGTCGATTTCAATGAACATTACAAAACTATATACACAACACATTTATAAACTTCACTGTAACATAATAAATATAATAAATTCCGTGAACTCCGGCGTGCACACTCCAACATTTAAACGACAACTGACCACGGGCCTTTACATCACCCGTATTTATAGGAAATATCGGCTCCTGAAGATAAGGAGCCAAGTTCTTAATAAGTAATATTGACCTCTTGACATTTCTAAAAATAGCACGTTAAAGTTATCTTAAGTCTAGCGTACTAGTGGGGTCCCACACGGGTTAATTACAATACTACGTAATGTATAGACATATTTTAAACAATAATGAATGAAATAAAACACTTAAAAAAATATATATAATTAATATCAAATCTTTTGTACGCTACAATTTAGCAATCAGATCATTAGTAACCTATTTTATAGTGTGTCAATGTTGACCTGGCCGTTTGACTTTTAATTTGAAAATTCAAACAAACATACCCATAGTGTAATATAGGCTATATAAAGTTGATATATGATGATATATGATAGTAATACTGGGTACCTGACGTTTATAGTAATTAAACATGCTGTCTTACTTAACCCTTTCAATGCCAGACGTTTGAAAATGTATTACGTCACGTCATTGTTGACGTGTGCAATTATCACGTCATCAGTGCCAGGAGTTTTCAGAAGCCGTAATTGGTTTGTGTAAATGTACACTTATGGTGCGCGTTTTATAGCGTCATCCTGAATGTTAAAAACTAGTTAACACGTGTTTAGATTCACCATTTACTTCAAATTTAATGCTTCATAAACATGTTATTATGAGTAAATATGATGACAAGTCAATCTTTTAATGTATAGATGTACAGGCCTTCGAAAACTACTCTGCATAAGAAAAGCGGGTGTAATAAATACGATAACACCGCCCAGCACAGAGTTCAACATGACAATCGGGTTAAAGTGGTCACCAGTACAAACAGCACATTTCATATTTTTCTCCCTGAGTTTTGTCAATGAAGTGCCTTTCTGTAAGCTGTGATAATCCTACATGAACATGTCTAAGGACCAATGTAAAATTCTCCTGTCTGAAATGTCTATGCCCTTCTATCAATCTGTTACGAAACTCCCAAGTACTGCATTTATAGTGCATGATTGAATGTCATAGAAGATGTAGGCATTTGCCAAAATAAATATTACTTATTGCTTTTTTTTATTAAAATAGAGTCCTTTTTAAAAGTAACGTATTACAATTTTCTAGAAATGTGGCGTGGCGTGCATATAAGCCTATAATCCTGTGCTTGCACATTACTGTTTGATAAAAAAATTAAAATTAATTCAGTCTGTCATTATGTACAAATGAAAATAAAATACAAAATATGGGGAAATTAAACAATGATTTTTTTTTCAATCTTAACAGAGAAATTCGTCTCGCTCTTAGTCTAGTAGTTATCAGTTATAAGCCAATGTGTTCGTCTAACTCGGATGATAAGCCGTGTACATTTGTGAGCCTAAATACCCTTTAAACTTTAAACCAAGATCCTATATGAATTCAGAACAAAATAAAATAGAATAATAGAAGATGGCCTAGTTGATCGAGTTGTGGAAATCTCGGTCAATCCAGGTGTAGACCACGCTCGGTATGGCAAAACTTATTGTTAAGCGGGACATTGTTCCGAATGAGCTAATTGTTAATATATAAGCCATAGACCATGTAGAAATAAGCAATAGAGTGGTTGCTTCACACATTACATCAGAAAACAAGATTGTTCGTTGAATGAGATTTTACGTCCAAGTTAAGAATGTTCACTGAAAATGAATATTGAGAGGTCACCAGCTGTAGTGACAGAAATTTTTACCTTTGCAGTGCGCTCAGGGCAATGTACAACTAAGGTTCTTTAACGTTGCAGCACTGGTCACTGTGAGACCAGCATAAATTTCTATTTCTCGTCTGAAGGGCCCGTGACAAAAAAACGAATTTTAACCCTTTTTACCCTGTTAATATTGATTTAGAATGCAGAAAAATGCACTAAATTGTTCAATTTTTAAAAAATTGCCGGGATGGGTGGAGCATGCCCCAGTAACAACTTAGTTAGGACGCAATAACGGCGCGTTTGGTGCCCGATTTGGCACCAGGCTTCCTCTTCCATTCCTTTCACGCTACGCCACCGTAGAGGCTAGTTAAAACATTGCAGAAAGACCACAGATATCAAAAGTACAAGCAAGAATAAAAACTCTAAATTAACCACAAGCCTAACGATTCATGTTTAATTTACTATCTCAATATCAAAATATAAACTTTGAAAATTAAATAAAACGCACGAACTTCTAACACGGAAGTGAAATCAGGTGCTTTGGAAGGGTAAGTCCCTTCTGTCTAGCTACGTTTATAATTACCTACCATGTGTGGCATAACATAGGGGTCACTGGACCTTAACAATCACCCGAGTAATGTTTTTCAGTCTGCCACATTCTAGGAAATCGTGAGTGTACTAGCTCTCTGATAGTGCGCGTCAGGAAAAAGCAGATCAGAAATACATGGCTTCAGCTTGTGCTTAGTTTAAATGACTGACCGAGTCTTTCTGCCAACAATTGTATTCGACCAAAAGAAGTCGAATTTCATAAAATTTACACCCTGGGAAAGATTTAAATTGCACGAGCGGGGATGTTCGATCTGTAGATGCTCGAGCCATAGAGGTGCATTTACATAGCATATAGTAGGAATTTGGTCGGGACGGGCAGACGACTCTTTGTTATCCAGGGCATTCGAGGTATCGATGTTCGAGCAATCGAAATTTGACTGTACGTGCACACTCCTGAAGATTAATAAAATTGTCTACAACATTCAACTAACGAACCAACACAAATTCAATAAACACACCACTACTTGTGCAGTTCAACTACATGGGCGATTTTATCATATTGATAAAATATCATATAGAGTTTGAATGAGAAATAGTGTGCAAATAACATCATGATCATATTTTCGTATTGGTCTGTCATATACCATTTTTTTTAAAATTTAATCATAAAATACATTCAAAAATGTATTGTCATATGCCATTTTTTGAATGATTAAAATCATGGTATATGACAGATCAGTCCACCTATTCAACATTTTCATTCAATAATTTGCTTTTGATACGACTGTTCTCTACACCTCAACCAATGTTTTTTCACTTGGCTGTCAGTTCAGGTATGGTAAAGAAAATATTATTACCTGGAGAAAACAATGGACATTTGGCAAACACATTGGCCAATTTTCAAACAGTACAAACAACCATGAGTAGGATTCGAACCAAACACGGGCAGTAAATACACTGTCATACTTTACATACACAAGTTCCGTTACGTGACTTAGAAAACTTGGCACTTTTTAATTATTATTCTCTTCACTATTCAACAATGTGTGATATAATAGTTTGCTTTGCATATTAGTTTTCAAACTTTGAGTTTTCCGGTTCCGGACATCACTATGTCATATAGTGAAGGAAACTAATGAACATGAAGAAAACTCATCACCATTTGGCACCAAATTGTCATGAAGTAGTAGTAATGACGATTTTCTGAGTGTGGTCTGTCAGCTAATGTGCAGACTGTTACAAAATACTTAAAATAAGTAGTAACGAATGTTTTTATATTTATTTTTTAACCTGTTGAAAATATAATTGTGGGGATTTCAATAACATCAATTATTTTTGTTACGCCGTCTTGTTGATAAGTCAACCGCTGCCAAGCATTTCGTTACGGCGCATAATGGCCAAATTTGATTATGGTTTCACAGTTTGCCTGCGTTATTTTTTTTTATTATATCTTTTAACGTAAAAAAGAAATCTTTTATTTTTTATACGTAAAACAGTACCGTATACATTTAAAATCCAGAATATACCGCATACATGGAGAAAAACGCTTTGGTTATCAATGGTGGGAATTTCATGGTGAAACGTGTACAGATGATAGCGATTATGTTAATATGAATTGGTATATTGAATAAAAAGTTGAACGCACATTTAAAAACGTTCTATATTTTCCTTGTTCCCAAAGATGATACACACTTTTTCTGACATTATAATAACCAGTCTTTTTTTTGACATTACAATTACCTGTCAAAAAAGACACCATGCCCATGTATATTTCTTGTACTGCCGATGATAACCCTCTCATGTTATAAACCTCTGATCGGGGTATTTAACTTGATGATATATCCATCGCTGGTCTCAAAATGAGCAGAAATTTACGGGTTACACCGGTTTCTGACGCGTTTTTCAACAAAGATTTCCGAAAGTTTAAATATTTTTACCCAGTACATTTATTATCTAAATGCCAATTTTAAAAAAAACCACGTTTTTCCCTTTCTAATGATATTAAACTTTTAAATTATGGGAAATAAAGACCAGCCTTATCGCTATACATGACGCTATTTATTCCATATTGTGCACCTTATAGTGCTACTGACGATATATATGACGTCACAGATACTTTTATCAATGACGTCATTACACGTTATTAATTACGTCATGGAATTGACGGTTGAGAATGACATCAAGTGATTTATTATCGAATATTACTCTAAGCATGTCATAAACATCAAGTACTTGGTCAATAAAACACGTATCAATATTTATACATAAAAACGACATAAATGTCGCTTTGGCACGGAACCCCTAAACGACTTTTATGTCGTTTTGGCATTGAACTCTCGGACGACATAAATGTCGCATTGGCATTGAAAGGGTTAAACCACACAGTCTATATGTCCAATCCAATATTCAAATTAAAGGTCAGACAGTCAGGTCAAACTTGGCACACTGTACCTGTGTAATTAAGACTCCCTCGTGTCTATATAGGAGTGCAGAATATAAATTGGGTGCACTTGTGTTAATATGAACTTCCCCTATCACTGTTGATACTGTATCATGACTAGGTTTTGAAAACTTTTGATAAATAGTTCTGGAGATCCAAAATGTCTAATGCTTAGCTACATTATATTTATCAACAGCTAAAATAGTGGCAAAAGCAAAAAGGACATACTTATTTTTGTTTTTGAATCCTGAAATGAATTTAAAACACTGTCGTGTTTGGCATGCAATTCAAATTGCTGGAACAACCCATCAATGACGTCACGGGTATAGACGTAAGCAAGAGACGGGTGACGTCACATTAGCAAATGTAATAACTTTTGATGAGGTGAACATAAGGATTTATCAACTCAAACACATTATATTTATTGAGGTCATAGGCTGAGGTGAGTATTATGCTTTTGAGGTTGATAAATCCTTATTTCTACCGAATCAAAAATCACTTATTGTTTTATTATATGACCAATGATTTTTATAACCATAATACTATATTTTATAGTACAAAACTTAAACAGTGTCCTTTTCTTTTTTTAATGTAACCGGGGTACATCACATAACGTTGTGTGCGTTTTTTTGCGCCGTTAACATTACCCATTGTTACGTCACATAATGGGGCATGCGTTTTTGTGTAGTGAACATTGCCCATTGTTACGTCATAAAAATGTTGTGTGCGTTACTGCACAGTGAACATAAGGATTTATCAGGTTCGCCAAACACCTTCTCTACCAATCAGAAAAGGGCAAAATTATTGGCCATATAATGAAATCGTGTTATAACTTCATTTGATCTCAAACAGAGTGTAATACAATCAAACATCTTAAATATATATACAACACATAAATGTTTAATTTGAGGTCGCGAGTTATCTCCCTTCACTCATTGATGTATACTTACAGGTAAAAACCAATTGATAAATGACTCAAACACCTCAATATTCTTGCATAGAAAGTTAAAAATGTTTTACATGGTAAAATATAGCATGATCTATCATGTATGAATGAATTTCACCTATTGACTTCCTGGGCGCAAAAAACTTTCCTTGGCTTATATTAGAGAAACCCTACTGCATGATGGGAAATTGAAAAATTCTCAAGAATTCCGGGAATTCCCATTTGGAAATTTTAGTTTCATGTTTGCAGTACAGTAGGTCTGAGTAAGGTGAGTTTAATTATTTTACAATACGGGTATGTCCAAAAGCAGCGACATAGTAGTGCCCACAGGCACTTGTTTCTATCAATAAGGGGAGATTGATACGATATGTTTTAATATAACACGTGTTATATGAATACTTATAATATCGGTAGAAACATCAAAGGAAATTTAATTGACATCTTGCGCAATGTCGGTCGGCAATATGTGTGGTACTCCGGGGCCAAATTTATGGGCAATTCCGTTTTTTTAATACACACCTTCCCCTTATGGATGACAACATAATCGGATTTTATTTCCATGGAAGATTTTAATTTTAGCATTACATTACCTTTTTCTGGAATTCTTATTGGACCAAGACAAATTTTTGTTGGAAGTCCAAGTGAAATTTTCATATTTTTGCTGGAATTCCAAGATTCATTTTATGAATCATCCTCTACATGGATGACATCAATTTTTTGAAAATTTTCTGGAATTCATCTTTTATCTGGAATTCCAGGTAGACCAATGTAAAAACTCATTGAATAAAATGATTTTGCAACCCATGCAAGGCTCATTGCATAAAATTTTATTAACTCTTTCAATAAATCTAATATCATTATATAATCACTTATGTAAGATTCTCTATTTATTGTCACACAAAATTTAATATTTACTCTTTTTTTACAGGGCTTTAGGTGGCATATTCACATGACTACCTAGTGTGATTGCCACGTAACTTCCCAGTGTGATTTCTTTAGCATGCAATCAAATTCATGGCGGGGAAAGCCAAATAAGAATCAAGTAATCTAACTGACATGCATCCTAATAGGAGAAGGAAATATTCAGTAAGAAGACCATTTGTTTAGTGGGAGGAACATTTTTCTAGAATGTGGAGCAAATGTCCAGTTAAGGAGGGAAGAGCAAATTTAGTTGGAGAAGAAATCATTTGTTAAGTGGAAGGAGCATTTGTTTAATGAGAGGAACAAATATTCATTGGGAGTAACATTTGTTATGTGGGAGGAGCATTTTAAATACTAATGGGAAGAGAAAATTTGCAGTAGGAGTAACATTTGTTAAGTGGGAGGAGCATTTTCTAATAGGAGGAACAAATATCCAGTGGGAGTAACATTTGTTTTGTGGGTGGAGCATTTTGCTAATGGGAGGAGTATTTTGTTAATGGGAGGAGCAAATTTGCAGTAGAGGAAGAAGTCATTTGTTTGGTGGGAGGAGCAACGATCCAGTATGTGTCACATTTGTTTAGTGGGAGGAGCAACGATCCAGTAGGTGTCAATTTGTTTAGTAGGAGGAGCAACTATCCAGTGGGTGTAACATTCGTTTGGTGGGAGGAGTAACTGTCCAGTAGGCTTAACATTTCTTTAGTGGGAGGAGCATTGTTCTAATAGGAGTAGCAAGTTATTATTTGGAAGAACATATGGGCAATATTTTCTTATTGAAAATAAGTTCCTGTCCATAACGCATAGTAATTGCAAATAATAGTATGAATTATCAACATAAGGACAATAGCATGGATGTGCTTTTATGTATAATGAAGAAAATGTATAGCTTGGCCAAGCTGTAATAGAAACATTAAACAGTCCAACCTGCCTTAAACCTACTGCTATATAAGAACCACCTGCTTATAAAGGCCAGTTGAATTGTCTCCCAATTGTTCTTTATTCATATCATTTGAGCCTGTATGTAAAGGCCACTTACCCATAAAGGCCACTTTTACTGGTTCCCTTGGGTGGCCTTTATAGACAGGTTTGACTGTACAACATGTTCTAAAATAAACTACATGTACAGTATAACCTGCTATAGAGTCCACCTCTGTATAAAGTCCACCTGTCTATAGCAACCAGTCTGAAGTATCCCCAATGGATTTTACTATATAATGACCCTGTATATAAAGTCCACCTGTCTAATGTAAATAGAGTCCACCCTTTTTAGTCCCAAATGACTTCTCAACCTGTCTATAAAGTCCACTATTTCAATCAACTTTTTTAAAAGTTATTTTTCATATTTATAATTTTAGTCTATTTTCATGTAATTTTTTTAACCAAATTATTATTATATTCTTAATGCTTGAAGATTAGAAACATATAATTATTATAAATCTTTTATCATTGTATAAGTTTTACAAATTTTTTTGTTGCAAAGAGTATAGATGAGTTATTAAAAGTAAAAATTTGAGGGGAAAAAATGTGAAGTCCTTATACTCACGCAATGACTAAAGCCATTAGATCAGCAATTAGAAACAGTCTTTGTTATTTAGGGTAGTATGTTTTCTATACCTATTGTTTTAATTAGTGACACCCTGCTTCCTAAGAAAACAAAGACATTAGTCAGGTGTATACTGATAGATAAACTGTTACCATGTAATCAGATGAACAGCCCATTAAGATTATAATGAACTTTTCAAATATCTTCTATAATTAATAGTAAATACTTTTTTAAATATCATAAAAATAATTTTAACAAAATTAAACAAAAGGGTATTTTAATAGGTACTATAGGTATTATTTTCATTTATTTGTATACCAGTATCAACAATACACGAATACTCGTTCATAAAGTGACCCTCTATATAAAGTCCACCTGTCTATTAAGTCCACTTTTGCTCAGTCCCCTTGTATATTTCACAATAGGGATATTTGACAAGTTTTTTAAATGAATTAATTTTATATCAAATTTATTAACAAGTTTTTATCAATGGCGGAAGACCGTGCACATTTTTTTCAGTTCTACACGTTGGTGCAGGAAAAAGGTGGGATTGTTCTCCGGAATGTCATACATTACATGTATGATAAAGATGGTTTTTACAACTTTGAACAGTTTTTGAATCACTACAAACATAAACTGTTCCATGAGTTATGGCATCCAAACAAGTCTTGTTGTCCTAGTGGTGGAAGTCAAAGCTGTTACAAATCAAATCCTAATGCAAAACCAGTTTTAACGAACATGCAATGGAATCAGTTATATATGTATAAGCAAAGTAAACATTCATTGGGACATGGAGATGTGGGTCCATGCCCATGCAAATGGATACCTCAAACAGCCACAGACCTCATTGATCAATTGGATGTCACCTTGCTCTGTCATATTTTGAAAACTATATATGCTGCCCAAAAGCTGTCCCAATCACAGTGTGATGCAATAGATCTAATTAGGAGTGAAAGAAACAAACTGTCTCATCCAAAAGCTTTAAAAGTGGATGATTTTACCACCAGATGGGAAGAAGTTAAAACTTGTTTATTGGACCTTGCAAATGTATGTGTTGGTCACCCACCGGATCAACTGAAAAATTTAGGAGAAGATATAGACAAACTCAAAATAAGAAAGGTCACAAAAGAAGATTTTGAGAAATTAGAAACCAAAATTAACCTATCAGAAAACCGACGCGAAGAACAGTTTGACCAGATTCAAAGGGTAAGATGACCAGTGGTCAGTTGTTTTAAGTACCCCATTTAAGATTCTTTCACATATAGGTACATGATAGATTGCTTGGTTGGTCAGTTGGTCGGTCGGTTGGTTTCCCAGTCAAGAATATCTTTACAATTAAAGGGGTAGTTTGACAAAAGAAAAGTACTGACCTTCAACAAGCCAACTGATAAATTTTCTCACTAGAGCTTTCATTGATTAGAATTTGAATATCAATGTATCAACAGAAAAATATATCAAAATATCAGCAAAATTATGAAATTAGTTTATTGATTTTTTAATCTTTTTATACCGACAGTAAAATTTGATATGTCTGGTGTTGTCTTAAATGTTTCTAATATTATATGCACTCTGTTTTGTGTATCAGTTGGTTTTCAGATACCTTAAAATGATGGGTTGTAATTATAATATATTTACAACCAGTTTAATCTGTTTCATTGACTATTCCAACCTTAGCCATGAACTGGTGGCCATTTTTGTTGATAAATTTTCCATTAACAATTGCTCAAAAGTGAACAAGAGAGGTGATTCAAAAGCGAAAGTGATATGCTGAGCTGAATGGGGATGACAATTTATTTTCTAAGCAACCATTTTCAAGATGGCAGTCATTTTCCCGCAAAATTTTCAAAATGATTGGATTTCAAGAAACTTGGTTTACACGAGAAACATGGTATGCCAAGATGAATGGTGATGATGAAATTTTTTCTTAGCCATTTTCTTTTCCCCAACATATTTTCAAGTTCCTAAGATTTCAACGGAATTTGGTTTACATGGGAATAATAGTATGTTAAGTTGAATGTCATAGACAACAATTTTTCTCAGAGCATCCATTTCAAGATGACTGCCCTTTTCCTACCAAATTTTCAAGTTGCTTAAAATTCAAGGATTGTTGGTTTACATGAATTGCATGGTATGCCGAGTTGAGAGGCGTTGACACAAATTGTTTTCGGGATGGCCATTTTCAAAATGGCATTCCATTTCCCTGCCAAATTTACAAGTTGCTCCAATTTCAACAAAAATTGGTTTACATGGGATTAT
The DNA here is from genome assembly GCA_021292105.1 of Anadara kagoshimensis. Taxonomy (NCBI): domain Eukaryota; kingdom Metazoa; phylum Mollusca; class Bivalvia; order Arcoida; family Arcidae; genus Anadara; species Anadara kagoshimensis. The sequence goes on along the minus strand of CM037867.1, from coordinate 21,208,671 downwards.
ACAGAGTTAAATGTCATTGACAAAATATTGTTCTGAGTAATGGTGGCCATTTTCCTGACCATCGTGCACTGGGTGCAAGGTGAGCGATTCAAACTCTTGTTTCAAGATCTAATCAAAAACAAACATACCAATCCATGTCCGAATCACAATCCAGAAGCAAAGTAAAAACATTGATACTGACAAGTTAGGTTAGACGCATGAACTTCCACCAGGAAATTGAGGCCGGGTGCTCTGGAAGGGTAAGCACCTGTTTAGCTAGCTACACCCGCCACGTGTCTCTAAAAAATTTCCAAAGCTGTGTTGAAAAAATTAAGTTTATGAATGTTTTTTTTTAGGGTATAAGTGATTTACAAGATACTTTAGAAAAAATTAGTCGTGACCGTGCTGTACCGACAGATAATTGCTCAGTGGTGGTTAAAGTTCAATCACAGTTTGAGGATATTGAGAAAACAGAAAAGCTCATAGAAAATGCACAAGGAGCCATGAATAATGCATCACAAGACAGTAAAGACAAGTTGAATTCCTTCATATCGGAACTCCATGAATTGAAGGAAAGTTTTCAGCAGTGTAAACCATTTGAAAACTGTCCAGAAGATGAGTTAGAAGATTGCTGTGAAGAATATAAACAACTGGTTGGTTCAAGGGGGAAAAGGTCACTTCAAGAATGTTGGAAGGACTTGGAAGCAAAATTTGTAAGTACATGTATATGTTAGGGCTGGTTATCGCTGCTGAAATTCAATATCAATTATCGTTCTTTTCATGCCGATAACTATCGATACATATCGGAAAAATAATCTGTGTGGAGAAAAGTCTTGATACATCGTATTTAACTCCCTAAAATCATGTCATATGAAGCATTTTCGAATTACCATGTGCTTAACAGCATAAGCTAGAGGCTTAAAAGACTGAAGCATATCTTTATCATGCATACACTTGGAGAACTTCTTACTGTAATAAGGTGCACTTAAACATCTGAAGGATTTCGCATCATTTCAGAGGTGCCAAAGAATGGATGACGTACTTACCCACATGTTATGACAATTGGAGCTTGTTTGAATAAATATAAATAAAAACAAGTAAGGCATTGATTTATATAATCGATCTCATAATTGCTTTTCTGAAGTTAAACATATCCTCGTAGTTTAATTTTCATGTTTTTTTAAATATGCACGACAACACAATTTGACAAAAAGCATAATATAATTTTTGCTTGAAATTATTTTTCGCGCAAAACAAATGACCGCACGAAATAAGTAAAAAATAGTACAACCACGAAAAATAAATATGTTTACAGTACAGTAAAACCTCGTTATAATGCCCCTCGATAACTTTGCCACCTCGCTTATCACCACGCTATTTTGAAGTCCCAAAATCTATTTTTTTTATTATTTTCTTTATGGGCCTTCCCCGATTTATTGCCAAACCCCTTTATAATGCCAAAATTTGACTGAACACATAGTGGCGATGAATCGAGGTTTTACTGTATTTAAATTAAAGGTCAAGCCAACAGCTTAATCCTGTTTGACTTCTGTAAAACACTTTATTTACGTTAGTTTTCTATCAAAGGCATGGAATTTTCACTTTTATATCATTGTGAGCTCCTTGTTTTAAATCCTAGGTTTGCAAGTAAAATCGGCTTTTCTTCCTTCTTCATGTACATACCACTGCAGTGGCTCAGTTGGTAGAGTGCTCGCTTGGTAAGTGGGAGGTCGTGGGTTCAAACCCAGACCCAAGACTTGAAAGTGGGTAGTGACTGTTTTTTCGCCAAGCACTCAGCATTACAAAATGAAAGTCAGATGGGAACTTAAAATAAGTGATGTGCTGTGGCATGATAAAGAACCTTGCTGAATAATGCCATCAGCGAAACTCACAGGCAAAAGTTTTGCACCTTCATGTATATTAGCTGGCAACGTCTCAATATAAATGAAATATTCTTGACTGGAACATTAAACACTATTACTCAACTTATGTACAAATCCATGTAGTCACCTTTGAATTGTGATTTGATCAATTTTATTTTCATGCACATTAATTTGTGTCTCTTACTCATTAATTACCCAAAAATACATTATGCACATGAAAAATACAGCATATTATGAAATTTTATGTTTTATTCCTGCCATCACAATATTAAAAATTGACCCTGGATATATTGTGCATCCTATAGTTCCATGTTCCTTTCATACTTAGTTTTGATTACACACTTTGATAGATGTAGCTACTTAAACAGGAAGTGCTTACCATTTCAGAGCACCTAACCTAACCTCACTTCTCTGTTGGAAGTTCATGTGTTTAACCTTAACTGCCAGCTTCAATGTTTTGACTTTGCTTTACGATTGTGATTGGGAGATGGATTGTTACTGTAAAGGGGATTATTTTCGTAGGGTGAAAATTTCACGATTTCTGAAATCTAGCATTTCGCGTGGGTGTAAGTTTTGTGTTACCAATATAATTGGGTATATTTTTAATATATTTTACCTGCAAGAAAAATCTTCAAGAAAACTTTCCCCCTTTACAGTATGTTTGCTTTATGTTTATAGCTGATTGTATACAACAGAGATGAGTACGAAGCTCTCGACGATGAAGACTGGAAAGAAATCGAAGACATTAGGTATCCGGTAGATACAGTAAAGAAAAAGAACGAAAGAAAGAAAATTGAGATAGACAAAACTACAAAAAGCAATCATAGAGGAACATATATGTACGGGAGCAATATGTGACAAAGAAATGCGGGTAGTTATTGTTGGGAAAACCGGTGGGAAAAAGTGCACTTGGAAACCTGCTGTTACAGATTCCCAATTACTTTGCGGAAGCAATTGGCCCAAGTTCTGAAACACCAGTAAGTATATATACATTAAATCATAAAGGCCACTTTTACCGCTTCCCATAGGTAGCCTTTATCGACAGGTTTGGTTGAATGTTGCTTAACCTAGCATCAGCAATTTTTCAGCTATTCGCGTCAAGAACTATTTTTAATCTCTATGGATTAATCTATGAACAAGTTTGTGTATGCATGTAAAGTACGAGTGTGTTGCATGGTCTGCCTTGTACTAGTGCACACTCAAAACCACTTTAAGGTGCTTGCTCTCCAAATCAGTACGCCACAGACAAGCATACCACTCCTCCGTCACATTAAACTGATACCAGGTGAACCAGTCAAGGCCATCGTTAAGGAAAATTCACTTTCCCAATTGTGGTCTGAGGGGCACTCGAACTCACAGCGGTGGTAGACTCTGGATTTGAAGACTGATGTCTTATCCATTAGGCTACCACAGCCCTCTTTATCGACAGGTTTGGTCATAGATTAATGCATGTGGAGGTGAAAATAGAAATTTCTACCATTTGTTTCTCAAACATAGGAAGATGAAAGAAAATACATGGACATGTTACTTGAAATATTGTAAGTGCAGTATTATTCTTGGTGTACTAATTTTTGCTTATTTTCCTGCCAAATATTTTCCATGAAAATTTGCACTATGTGTAAAATAAATATACATAAATATATTCTCAATCTTATATGTAGTTTCTTAAACAATTGAACTGTTTTGAAATGGCATCCATTGTCAATATGAATGCCAAACCTTTACATGACTAACTGATCATAATGCGTGATAGTTATATATCCATTAAAAAAAAATTTTAAATTCTGAAATTCATTTTTCTGGGTTAATTTGGGTTCAATTCTGGGATTATATTTCTGAGTATTTCGACCACGAAATTGCATGTTCAAGAGTCACACAAATGTTTATGACACAATACGTATGTACATTATGTGACGTAGTTGTGTATTACTTAATTTTGTCTTTGATTCAGTACACGTCCACTGAATAAATGGAAAGGCATGTCTGATGATCCTGAAAAATTGCAATATGTCTAATTTGGTGGTGAAAATTTTTGATTTACACACAGAAACTTCTGATAGACTTTGTGAAGTTGAAAAACGAATTGATCATCAAACACAAAGGCATTCACCGATACCCCAAGAAGTAAACTACCAGGGAACATGGGGGCAGCCATTTTGTTTATCAGATTATAGTTTCCCTAGAATGTGTATTGCTGATATCAATATTCAAACGCAGTGATGCGGTCGTTTGGCATTTATAGTTCTATGAATGCCAAAAGTCTCAAACTAGAAGATATAGAAAATATGCAAGGCTTAATAATAATAATAATAATAATAATAATAATACTTTATTGCAAAAAGCAAACAATACATTGCTATAGCATTACAAAACAAATTGAATTATGTAACAACATGACAAAAAACAAATAAATAACAGAGAACAGTCAGGTGATGAGAAGTTGAGATCTGAGTAACCAGGCTTTAGATAGATAAATACAGAGTTTCCTTGTGAGAGATTCAGAGTCCGCTTTTTATAGTGTACCAAATTTGTGGATATTCGGCCAGACACAGTAATATATCGGTAGATATTGATAACATATGAAACGGAATGTAGGACATATAAGGACGAAGTGATACTCGGTCTCAATACAATTTAACGCACAACATGAACAAATCCTCATTTCCCTTGGAATGTTAGTATAGCGGCCAGATTCAACATTTAATCGCAATGTACCACTGCGTAATTTGGTCAAAAGTGATACATTGAAATCAAATGCTAAATAACCTGCTAAACTAAATTCGTTTTTAAGAGACACATAGTATGACAATATGAACCATTTATACTAGTAGTACAAATCAGTCACTCAATTTCATTTATACCTTTATTTCTATTTTCAGATACAAATTTAATCATTCTACATGTTTCTAATTCATATCTGTGTCTATTTTTAGAAAGTGAAAGAGGGAAGTAGAATGGTAAGAAACCGGAAACTCCGAGTTTTGGATACACCTGGACTTTTTGATACAGATAGGTCGTTAAATTCAATAAAGAGGGAGTTAGCTAAATGTTTTGTCGAGTTTAGAGATGGATTGCATGCCATGGCTGTGGTGTTAAATGGCAGTAACTTAAAATTCACAGAAGAGGAGCAAAAAGCTTTGGCCCAAATAAAGGTACTGTAAACCATGTTTTTTTAGCGGCAGTTTTATTTTAGCGCAATTGGCGATAAGAGTGACAGCGCTAAAATAAAACTGTCGCTAAAATTTCAAACTAAATAGGTACTGTACAGCGCTTAGAATGGGTATGAACGTACGTTGAATGGTTACATAATCACTTTTCAAATAATAGGATATCACAGGTGTAAAAATAGTGGTATAGCTTCCATCAATATACTCACGTATGATAAGTAATTAGGGATTAATGACCAAGTAAACTGACCACTGACAAGCGGATTAACGGATAAAATAGGGGATGTTAATCATTGTCATTGTGATGCTTACATTGTGACAAGTCTTATTGTCAGGTAATTAAGTTTAATTGACCAGTTCACCTAACAGTAATTGACTTCAATGATTAAAATCTTAATAATGAATATCAACAATTAGACCAATTGCTCGGGAATTGTTTTTTTTTTTTTTGTGATGTCGGCAACATCCTATAAGTCCTCATTGTTGACCTCTAATAGTTTGTAATGTCTGTCTGTCCTTCTGTCAATCTGTCCATGTCGTGTAAAATTCTGTCCAGGCCATATCTCATAACTGCTTGGACAACTGTCATAAAACTTTACATGAGTAATCTTCATGGTCCAAAGGTGTGTCATGACCTTGAACCAAGATCATATTGAAAAGGTCAAGGTCACAAGAAAACATTAAATGTTTGGTGTGGAGGTATTTAGCTTTCAAAAGATAATTCTAGCTAATCTTGTGATTGATTATTAAAATGGCTGCTCTTACAACGACAGACGATACTTGGGACATCACAGTAATTGATGAATTAAGAGATATATTTTTCATTTTTAGAGTATTTTTGGAGTTCAAATACTGAAATACTGTTTTGTGGTCATCACACATATGGGAGGAATAAAGAAAAACATTACAGCCGAGCAGTTTGTAAAAGAGATTGAGCAGAAAGAGTTTAAACAGTTAATATATGAGGACTTTGGTCAACGTCTTATGTTTGTGGAAAACACAGCCAGCAGTTTGTATGAACAGAAGGGTTTTATAAAAGCTTTTATTGGTATGGTGGACAATATTCATCAAAAACTAGACAAGACTGTCTACACTGATGCAATGTTTGAAGAAGCTAAGAAGATAGGCCAAATTGCAGATGATGCAGAAAACGAAAGAATGAACAAACAGATAATGGAGGAAATCGGGAAATATAACGTACTGTGCACTGACATTAAAAAGCTGGTAAAAAAGAAACTCCCTAGTGAGAAAAAGATAAGACAGATGAGTGTTTATGACGATTCAAGACTCAAAGAGGATATTATAAAATTTGTTTCTGAATCCTTAAATCGAGAACAAGAAGAGTATATAAAGAAATATCCAGAAAAGGATTTAGTAAGGAATATTTGTATGGAAATCATTGAAAAGAAAAAGAAAAAGATACTGGGCTCTGAGGCCTATGATGATGGAACTGTTACTATGGACGACATTTCTGTGTCAATAGACAATAACAATCCAGTGATCGAAGATTTATTCAGAGACCTTCATGATTTTGTAGGAGATATTGTGGGAAATTATTTAGAAGATGCCACAACTAACGAAGAAACTTGGGCGACCAAGGAGGTTTCCTCCGATGAAATAAAAACAATGTCCAAGAAGGTTCGGAATAAACTTTCTGTACAGGCTAAAGAGTACTTTTCCACCGAGACAATAGAAAAAGAAATAAAATACAAAGTCCAAAAAAAGAAGAACTTATTAACAGAGGTGGAGAAAACAACAGAGTCAAAACTGAAATCATCTGGAGAGGGTGGAGGTGTTGTGTGCTTTCCTGCAGATGGTATGATTTTAACTTCAAGGGGATCTATATATGTCAGATATTAAGATTGGTGACCAGGTATTGACATACGATTTAAACACAAAACAGCCGAAGTATGAGGATGTGATCCTGCTTAGTCATGCGGAACATGATCCGTACGGAGATGATTAGAATATAACGTCTGCTTCACAGACCATTACCTTGTCACCGGACATTTAGTTCACCTGAATTTTTACGAAATCTCGTTCCGCTAGATTAGTCACAAAGGGAGATAACTTGTGTGTGTACATTAACAATAGGTTTGTTTGGTCACAAGTGACTAGTGTCTTTACAGTTAAAAAGAAGGGTTTGTACTGCCCTCACACCACAGGAGGATCTATCATCGTCAATGGAGTGTTAGCATCTTGTGGCACAGAACATGTTTCCCAAAGTTTCACAAATGCCAGCTTGTATGTTATCAAACTGTTGTATTGGTATTTGCCGTCTGCTGCATATGAATTCCTGTATGGTAGAAATCGAAAACAGGATGTTCCATATCTGCTCAATATATTGAAACCAATTTATTTTAAAGAGCAAATTGTAGTTTACCATTTAAGTGTTAAAAATTTAGTCCTTTTTGGATCGACGTAATAAGTACAGGATAAAGTTTAAGCTCACATTGTTTGAAGGTTATAATAAACCCCTTCAGAAACCTGACAGACATCGTTGGTTGACGTTTGTTTTTTAATCATTCATCAAGGCATAAACTGTTAATGCAGGCTTGGGCAAATTACATAAATCGTGAAACGTTTGATGGATGATTTGTATATGCAGTGATTTCCCGAAGATTTGTAGCACGAGGTAGATTGATAAATTCAACAGGACAGGGGTCAAGGGGGCCAAAAACAATTTTCAGTCATAGTCTTGGCAACACTCTTAACTTATAATTATGACATTTACCATCCGACAGACTTTTATTTGGGAGTTTAGGTTCGGTAAAAAGACTTTTTTATTTCATTTATGAATTTAAACTGGCCAATTTGGAGTTTCAGGCAGTCAAATCAGCCTGTTGCCTGCTCTTAGGGAAAACACTGTATATTCACTGTACAACTATAAAACAACAGCCAAATTTGCTGCAATACACAAGTCACACCAGTGAAAATATGACGTCATAATACAGTAAAACCTCGATTCATCGCCACCATTTGTTCAGTCATATTTTGGCATTATAAAGGGGTGTGGCGATACATTGAGGGAGGCCGATAAAGAGAAAAATAAACAAAATGGATTTTGGGACTTAAAAATAGTGTGGCGATAAGGGAGGTGGCAAATTTATCGAGGGGCATTATAAGGAGGTTTTACTGTATGTTAAAACAATCCTATGTCGTTATTAACCTATTACATACATGTATTACACATGTGTTATATGATTTTTATAACAGGGCTTTTGGGATGATTATAGAAAAATTCATCATATATTTCTTCTCGGTTGGCAATGGAATTTTTTACTGTGACAAATACAATATTAGCCTTCTAGGTATGTGGACATCCAGAGTTGTTGCCCTCCACAAGGGTTGTCTCCTGAGGGTAGCTCCCCATGGTGACATCCCTTCTCATTTCATTTATTATAACTAAAAGCATACACTTATAGGTATAGATAGTATGGTTGGAAATTTCATGATTGAACTGATCTAACAGGTAGTGACTGTTTTTTCGCCAAGCACTTGCCATTAAGAAATGAAAGACATGGCTCTTTCGAATTGAAACTTAATGAATGAGGTCCCATGACAGTGTAGACATGGCAAGATTAAGAACCTTGCTGTAAATGCCATTAGTGCAACACACGGGCAAAATTTCTGCACCTTCCCCTATAGCTGGCAACATCTCGATATAAGAAATATTCTTGATTGGGACGTAAAACACCATTAATCAACTAGACTCAACTGTTTTAACATTTTAATAATTTTTCTTTGTTGACTTTTTGATTCAAGGGTTGTTTGTAGGTTGTGAATTGGCATTGTATCTCATTGTAGTTGGTTGTTGATATATATATTTGAAAATTATGGGCAAACGACATTGACCTGTCTGCTTGACCTTTTATAAGAATATTCATACAGAATGATCCACCCAATGCATGGGTTGTACCATACAGCGGGTTATTTTGGCAGCGCTAATTTTGGCATTTTTGTTAAGAAAAGTTCAGTGGCATATTTTGTCGTTTTTATTTTGGCGATTAGACAAAATGCTAAGTTTTTTATTTTGGCTATTGGAAAACATGCTATGACTTAACTTTGGCAATGATATTCATCATGCAATTCAGAACCAAGAAGGAGAGGCCTGTTGGGTTTCTTGGCAAGGATCTCAGTAACATCTTCAAAGTTTAATTTACATTTACGTTTATCAGTAATAGTTTAATACTAACTGCTAACTGAAAACAACTCACTCGCTCACTCACGGTTGACCAGTCAGTACATACAATTATGGCATACAATTACTGCCATTAATTTTAGCTGAAGTAAATTTTAACTGCCATAATTTTTCTCGATTTATATTTTGGCAATTTCAATGTCACCGCCAAAATACGCCAAGATTTGCACCCTGCCAAAATAACTCGCTGTACGGTATAAAGATTCTAGTTAATACATGCACGATGCACATGTTTATTCTATGAAATGAGTAACTCTCATGATGTAGACACAATAAACACCTGAGTTACCTTTACATTAATGCATTGATCCATAATAAATATTTAAATTAAGGTGACTCTGACAGGTTAAAGTTGTCAGTTTATGTTCATTTATACGGAAATGTGCTAAACTCGTTGTGCTTATTTCCATTATTTGTTTTTATTACATTATGATATATTTTTACTCCGAGATCTGTTTTGATTGGTTTAACTGCTTGCACGCCCAACATCGTTTTTCATCATATTGCACTCTGGAACATGATAAAACACCATATTACAGTAAGCCAATTAAATCAATCATTGAAAACTTGAATTACACACAAAAGAAATTGTCACTGACACTAGTACGTCATTAGTTGCCGTGACGCTGCTCTGGTACCGTGATTGCGGCCAGTTTCAGAACATAAAAGGCTAAAGAGAATTATTAGTAAAATATAACACCTGTCTTCTCATTTTAAAATAGTTTACATGTAATAAAACAATTATAGCAGATATGATGTTTAATTGGCAAAAAAAGTAAAATTGACCTCGGCCTTGGCCAATATTGCTTTTCTTTGCCGATAATATAGGGTTATTGAACTGATATTTGCGCTAGCTTGCGAGTGCAAATCTCAAGTCAACGAGGGACAATTTCACAATATCAGTTCAATAACCCTTTTATTATATAGCGAAATAAATTTTGTTTACTTTCATTAAGTATTTGACCTAAAATACTATTTCATCTTACAAAACATAATTGTTACACTAGTTTTTGTATATGGATATAAGAACTAGTGCAATATGACAATAACACAGCCATGATGTCAACAACAATCGTATGATGTCATAAACGACAGCGTCGTGTGACAAAGCATGCAGTATAAAAAAATAATTCAGGAAACCTCGCCTGGAACAAAGTTAGCATGCAAATATTGATATTTATTGCACACTAACACCTTGGTATTTATCGTTTAATTTCTATGCAAAGCATATTGCTATATAATAAAACATTATATTGCACTCACTGAAATGCTATAATTGTACAGTATTAAATTATGATGTCATTATTGGAAAATAATGATGTTATTATAAGCAAGTGTGTTCATACCACATGTCATATTAGCCCGAGGCTCCATTGGCGGATTCAAGGGGGGTTGAAATGTGACCATAGGTCCTCAGAAATATTAAAATTCATTTTTTGCCTGGGACTGGCCCCAACCAGGTTTCTACCTCTGCACTTTGGGGGTGTGATATAGGGTGTGCAACATTGATTTGTAGTTTGCATCAGTTGCATATATTCAAAAACTAGATATTTGTACTATATATGATAGTTTTATTAATAGTTTTTATACCCTTTACATTATTGTTGTTTATTAGGTCTACTGCTGTGCCAAATACACATGTGCAGTCCAACCTGCCTTAAAGGCCACTTGTATACAAGGGCTACCTGCTTATAAAGGCTAGTAAAATTGTATACCAATTGTTTTAATTCATGTTATTTGAACCTGTATATAAAGGCCACCTGTACATAATGGTCTCTTTTACTGGTTTCCTTGGGTGGTCGTTATAGACAGGTTTGACTATAATTATATACCATATACCTGTCATACTGAATAAAACCTGTAAACAAAGACCCTCCACAGGACCTATAATGCTATATGGACTTTATAGACAGATGATCTTAAGAGGTGATCTTAACAGGCCATTACTGTTTATATTACCATGATAACCTTGATGTCTAATTAGGTTAAGCTATCACTGCCAAATTTAGTAAAACCTGTATATAAAGACCATCCACAGGACCTATATGGACTTTATAGACAGGTGGTCGTAGAAGGTGGTCATTATAGCAGGCCATTACTGTTTATATTACCATGGAAGCCTTGATGTCTAATTAGGTTAAGCTATCACTGCCAAATTCAGTAAAACCTGTATATAAAGACCATCCACAGGACCTATATGGACTTTATAGACAGGTGGTCATAGAAGGTGGTCATTATAGCAGACAATTACTGTATAAATATGTTGCCATGATAACCTTGATGTCTAATTAGGTTAAGCTATCACTGCCAAATTCAGTAAAACCTGTATATAAAGACCATCCACAGGACCTATATGGACTTTATAGACAGGTGGTCATAGAAGGTGGTCATTATAGCAGACAATTACTGTATAAATATGTTGCCATGATAACCTTGATGTCTAATTAGGTTAAGCTATCACTGCCAAATTCAGTAAAACCTGTATATAAAGACCATCCACAGGACCTATATGGACTTTATAGACAGGTGGTCGTAGAAGGTGGTCATTATAGCAGGCCATTACTGTTTATATTACCATGGAAGCCTTGATGTCTAATTAGGTTAAGCTATCACTGCCAAATTCAGTAAAACCTGTATATAAAGACCATCCACAGGACCTATATGGACTTTATAGACAGGTGGTCGTAGAAGGTGGTCATTATAGCAGGCCATTACTGTTTATATTACCATGATAACCTTGATGTCTAATTAGGTTAAGCTATCACTGCCAAATTCAGTAAAACCTGTATATAAAGACCATCCACAGGACCTATATGGACTTTATAGACAGGTGGTCATAGAAGGTGGTCATTATAGCAGACAATTACTGTATAAATATGTTGCCATGATAACCTTGATGTCTAATTAGGTTAACCTATCACTGCCAATTCAGCAAAACTGTAGACAACCTAAGGGGCCTAAGCAATATGGACTTATATTAAGACCAACTGTTCTTACAGTAAAACCTGCATACAAGATTTTTTTATGCATATATGTTATTTGTGCTTTAAACCAACATTTGGTTGTAATGATGGAATGTTTTATAGAAGTCATACATGCATATCATATTTATTAAAGCTTAAATTTTATATAAAAAAGGTGTTCATTTATTACTTTACAAGTTTTACCTCAACTGTCTATAGACAACTATGGTGGCTCAGTTTGGTAGAGTGCTTGCTTCGTATTGTGGGAGGTTCTGGGTTCAAACCCCATCCCAGTCTGACCAATACTTTAAAATAGGTAGTAACTTCTTTCGATAAGCAATCAGCATTTAGAAAAGAAATGAAGGTTGTATAGTCCTTTGGAAGAAACCTTAATAAACTCCCTGCATATTGCCCCGAGCGTACAGCAAAGGGAAAAATTTCTGCCACTTCACCTATAACTGGTGACGGTGATGTTTTGATATAAGTGAAATATTCTTGACCAGGATGTAAACCACATTCAATCACTCTTTAGGTACTCTGGTTTATCTTATGTTGCTCAGTCTGTTTCAAGGGTCTGACCCAAGACTTGAAAGTGGGTAGTGACTGATCTTTCACAAGCACTTGGCATTACGAAATGAAAGTTGCGGTTCTTTTGGATGGGAACTTAAAATAAATGAGGTCCTGAGTCTTGGTAGGCTTGGCACGTCAAAGAACCCTGTTGTATAATGCCATCATTGCAAGGCACAGGCAAAATTTCTACACCTTAGTCTATAGCTGGGGATGTCTTGATATAAGTGAAATATTCATGACTGCGACATTAAATACCATTACTCAACTCAACTTACTGTAGTCTGTTTAAATCACTTCCATCTGTAGCGACCACAGGTGATCTAGTCTTTTCAAACTCGATAGAGGTGTCTTTAGCATGCACTTAGATGCAGGCACAGGCAAAATTTCTACACCTTCGCCTATAGCTGGCGATGTCTTGATATAAGTGAAATATTCATGACTGGGACTTTAAACACCATTACTTAACTCAAGTCTGTTTAAATCACTTCCATCTGTAGCGGCCACAGGTGATCTACTTTTTTCAAACTCGACAGAGGTGTCTTTAGCATGCACTTAGACGCGGGAACCTTGGTTTTGAGTCTCGTCTGAAAGACTACCATTTACATTCAAATGTTCCACAGATAGACAAAAACATTGACCTGTCCATTTGACCTTTAATTAGGAATATTCGGAGGGTCCACTCAATACATAGGTAGTGTTAGTATTTGCAGTTAATATATATACACATTACCCATGATTAGTGTTCACATCATATAGAAAAAATATACTCGTGTGATCCCTATTACTTAAATTTACCTGTCCATAATGAATATTTATATCAGAGGTCAAGCAGACAGGTCAATGTTTTTTGCCTACACAGATATAAGTGTATGTGTTATGTATTGATCCCCGGCGTAGTATCACCACCCTGATCCTCTCCCCTATTTCTCATTGATATCAACCACTGCAGCAGCTCAGTTGGTAGAGTGCTAGCTCCATAAGTGGGAGGTGGTGGGTTCAAACCCCAACCGGGTCTGACCCCCAAGACTTGAAAGTGGGTAGTGTCCGGGTTTTTTTTGCCAAGCACTTGGCATTATAAAATGAAAGTCTTGGTTCTTTTGGATGGGAAATTAAATAAAATGAGGTCCTGTGTCACGGTAGGCTTGGCATGCTAAAAAACCCTAATGTATAATGCCATCAGCGCAACATGCAAAATTTCTGCACCTTCCCCTATAGCTGGCAATGTCTCGATATAAGTGAAATATTCTTGACTGGGATCTTATACACCATTACTCAACTCATTGATATCAACCAATCACTGCATCAGTATTATTGAGAGCAAGAAATAAATATCGACTGTTGAATTGACATGACTTGTAGTATTTGACAGCACTGAACATTGATTCGACACAAGTTTCATATTGGATATACAGTAGATATGTAGAAAGTTTAACACTAGATTAACGAAAATGAATTGAAGTCAAGTGGCCGAGCTATGAATACAGTATAGTTGCTTTTATTTACTGGGGATTTTATTTTGCTATATTCACAGTTTTACCTTATAGCACGAAATTAAATACAAAGTGTATTTTCATGTACGCGTATAGACAAAGATAAATCTTTACAGAAAAGTGTTTACACTGTCCACTGTCCCACAAAGTTTTATATTCATGTCTGAACCGCAAAATTCTTTTCCCAGCAGAATTAAAAAACCTATACATTGGCTAATGGCTAAAAATCTGCTGAGATAGATATTATCTACCGAAAAGTCAGGATATAGCTACAGTCCAACCTGCCTTAAAGGCCATCTCTATATAAGGGTTACCTGCTTATAAAGGCCAGTTGAATTGTATCTTTAATCATATTATTTGAACCTGTATATAAAGGCCACCTGCCCTTTAAGGCCACTTTCACTGGTTCCCTTGGGTGGCCTTTATAGACAGGTTTGACTGTAATGAGGTGTTAAGATGAGCTGTCAATTGGCCACTTATTTGTTAGCTAAATGTTAAACTTTGGACAGATCTGTACTGTATGTGACTTTGAATGGGCTTTTTAATTTGGTTCTATAATTGCGCCAGAGTTTATGGTTATGCAATATGTAAATAGATCCTGCAGTATTTGATTCACAATGTCTGTATGTCAACAGATTCATTATATGATGGTCTAATAATTCACAACTAAATTCTCTATTCACAATGTCTGTATGTCAACAGATCCATTATATGATGGTCTAATAATTCACAACTAAATTCTCTATTCACAATGTCTGTATGTCAACAGATCCATTATATGATGGTCTAATAATCCACAACTAAATTCTCTATTTCACAATGTCTGTATGTCAACAGATCCATTATATGATGGTCTAATAATTCAAAACTAAATTCTCTATTCACAATGTCTGTATGTCAACAGATCCATTATATGATGGTCTAATAATCCACAACTAAATTCTCTATTCACAATGTCTGTATGTCAACAGATTCATTATATGATGGTCTAATAATCCACAACTAAATTCTCTATTCACAATGTCTGTATGTCAACAGATCCATTATATGATGGTCTAATAATCCACAACTAAATTCTCTATTCACAATGTCTGTATGTCAACAGATCCATTATATGATGGTCTAATAATCCACAACTAAATTCTCTATTCACAATGTCTGTATGTCAACAGATCCATTATATGATGGTCTAATAATCCACAACTAAATTCTCTATTCACAATGTCTATATGAAAACAGATCCATTATATGATGGTCTAATAATCCACAACTAAATTCTCAATTTTTAAGGGAGGCTTAAAACAAGATTGATTGATTGAATTGGATTTAATGTCCCGGTTAGATATATTTCACTTATATTGAGATGTCACCAGCGATAGGTTGAGTTGCAGACATTTTTACATTTACCATGAACTGGAAGGGTGCTTTTTCAGCGTGCCATACCTGCCGTGACATTGGCATCTGTTTTAAGGCCTCTTCCTGGTGAATCTATGGTTTTCATATCTAAATGCAGAGTGAGTTGAGTTGAGTAATGGTGTTTAACGTCCCAGTCAAGAAAATTTCACTTATATAGAGACGTTGCCAGCTATAGGCGAAGGTGCAGAAATTTTGCCTGTGCATTGCACTGATGGCAATATACAGCAGGGTTCTTTAGCGTGCCAAGCCTACCATGAAACGGGACCTCGTTTATTTTAAGTTCTCATCCGAAAGAACCGTGACTTTCATTTTGTAATGCTGAGTGCTTGGCGAAAGAACAGTCACTACCCACTTTCCAGTCTTGGGTCAGACCCAGTCGGGGTTGGAACCCACGACCTCCCACTTATGGAGCAAGCACTCTACCAACCGAGCTACTGCAGTGGTCTAAATGCAGAGTGCTTTGCGAAATACCACCATTTTTAAGTCTTGATCATACCCAGTTGGGGTTTGAACCCATGACCTCCCACATAATGAAGCAACCACTCAGCTACTGTAGTGGTTCTAAAACAAGAAAAAAACAAACCAGTCATGTCAAATATACCACATGTATTTTTCTTTATTTACAATAATAATCGAACGACCATACAATCACACATTCTTAAAATAAACCAGAAAAATGTAATATTTATGTTTCAGAAACTAAATACATCATGTAGCAAGTTTATAGAATCAGTTCGTCAGAGAATGTAAAAGCATAAGCCATGAAAAGTTTATCCAGATATTGTATTATCATATTAACAATAAAACTCTTTTGTTCTTTGCTAAAAGATTATCAAGAAAGTTTTTACCAATTTTCAATCCATCAAATCCTAATAGAATACAAGAAAACAAAATCTCTTGAAGACAAGCAAGACAAATTTTCAAATCCAAATGCCATTCAAGAACATTTTTACCCTCTTTAATTTTGTTTGTTTTAAATGTATGCATAGAAACTGACTCAAAATTTGGGGAGAGTAAAAATAAAAAAAAAATAAAAATTCAAACTTCAGAAAGGATCTATAAATCAAATCATGATATCCCAGAATCCTTTGCAGCCTGGTTCAATTTGGCTTCCATTTCAGCATGTTCTTGAGCCATCTGTTCCTGTATCCTTTCATACTTTTTAACAAATCTTCTTGGTCTATCGACTATAAATTAAACAATAATTAAAATAACATCTCATTCATAAATTGACTAAGTTTCAAAATCTGGAAAAATGGGAAAAAAATCTTAAAATATTTCCATAAAGTCAGGTGCACATCTTTAATTTATATAGAAACATTGTGAAGTTTCAAGGTTTTTGGTTGAAAACTGTAGGAGGAGTTGAGTTCACAAAGTAGGTACCCCCGTTCAAAAACTTGCTAAAAAGTGACTAAGTTTCAAAGTCTGGAAAAATGGGAAAAAAATCTTGAAATATTTCCATAAAGTCAGGTGCACATCTTTAATATATATAGAAACATTCTGTGAAGTTTCAAGGTTTTTGGTTGAAAACAGTAGGAGGAGTTGAGTTCACAAAGTTGGTACCCTATTTTCCCCGCCCACCCACCCCGCCCGACATTCACCATACTATAAACCGGATTTGCACTCCATGCAACCCGGCCAAATATAGGAATGGTAGGACCCCTGTGATACTGGTTTTAGTGAAAACACGAGCCCCAAACTATGACAAGTCTTTTTCATAGGTCAAGGGTAAGATGGCAGCCATGTACATGTACTAGATTTTCCAAGGTCAGGGGTCAAATGTCTGCCCTGTAACATGTTCTTCCAAGTGTTTACATTAGAATATATCTTTTCCCAAGGTCAAGGGTCGTATGACGACCCTGAAACATATACTTGAGGGCCTTTACACTATGACATATTTTATTCTAAGGCCAAAGGTCAAATTAGCCCCAGTAACATGTATTTGAGGGCCAATAGGGCTAATTTATTCTTAGGCCAAAAGTCAAATGAAAGCCCTGTAACATGTATTTGAGAGCTAACATTGATACAGCTTATTCTGAGGCCAAAGGTCAAATGAAAGCCCCGTAACATGTATTTGAGAGCTAACATTGATACAGCTTATTCTGAGGCCAAAGGTCAAATGAAAGCCCCGTAACATGTATTTGAGAGCTAACATTGATACAGCTTATTCTGAGGCCAAAGGTCAAATGAAAGCCCCGTAACATGTATTTGAGAGCTAACATTGATACAGCTTATTTTAAGGCCTAGGGTCAAATGGAACCCCCCTAACATGTATTTGAGGGCTTATTGCTTCTTTGGCCAAAAGTCTTAATGAAAGCCCTGTAACCTGTACTTGAGATCTTAACCTTGATATAGCTATTCTAAGGTCATAGGTCAAATGGAAGCCCTATACCATGTACTTGAGAGCTTAACATTGATATAGCTTAATCTACGGTAAGTTCAAAGGTCAATGGAAGCCTTGTAACATGTATTTACAAAATAGATTATCACTTACTGAGGATATATCTCATTGTTACTGCAAAAACAACAGCTGATACTGCAAACACTGTTAAACCACTAAAAATTTTTTTATTATTCAAAAAAGAAGATTCTCTGTTACGTTTCATTTCATTAAACTTCATGATGAAAACTGAAAAAAAGAGGAAAACTAATAATCATTACAGTTTAATCACCATCATAGTGGAGGGAGAGTAGAGTTTTATACCCAAATATTCATCATAAGACGTTATTTCAATTAAATTATGGAATACCAAGGGACATAATCTGTGGCTCAGACAGAACAAAATATAAACTTGATCTGTAACTCATCGCAGTAGACTCGCATTCCAAAAATCAGTCCGCAGACACAACAAAGTTAGAGCTCATAGTGACTTTTTTAATCTTGGAGCAAATCAGGTGTCAATCAAAAAATTAAGTTGCCAAAAAAAAAAATTCAAAAAATTTAATTTCAGAAAAAATTAAAAACAAAAACAGTTGCTAGTTGTTTTATATTTCTAAGATGTAAAACTGTTTGTTTTTAATACAAACTACTAGCTTGTGCCTAAATTATTTGTCTGGTCATCTCTCATAGTTTAATCTTTCTGTTTGTGAACAACCATTTTTTTTAGCCAGAAAGTTTGATTTTGATGACAGAATTGTGATAGCCAAATTGATGACTTACAGCAAAAAAACAGTCGCAAAATCAAGATTTTTAGTTGCAATGAAGCCTATTTTAGGTGCAACTTCGAGTCCTGATACAAAAATGTAGTTAAACTTGAAAATATGGAGCCAAAGGGTTGAATGAAAAAAATGTGATTAAAAACAAACACATTACCAGATTTTTAGTTGCAATGGCACCCATTTTAGGTACAACCACGAGTCCTGTTAGCTAAACCTGAAAACATGGTGCCAAAGGGTTGAATGAAAAAATGTGATTAAAAACAAACACATTACCAGATATATATATACCTTTACTTAGAGACGTCTTCCTTCATATACTTAAATCCTTGTGGAAAGTCTCTTAATTCACGATAATCTACAAAAACAAGAACTTTGTAAAAAAAAATATATGTACTTGTACTTGAAATACAAGATTGATTAACTGACTGAATGGGGTTTTACACTCTCAGAATATTTCACTTATATCAAGACATCACCAGTTATAGCTGAAGTGGCAGAAATTTTTACCTTTGCAGTATACACAGAGATATGTGCAGGGAGGATACTTTAATGCGTTGAAAAGGGTTATGATTGATTCAATGGGGTTTTATGTCCCAGTCAAGAATATTTCACTTATATCAAGACATCACCAGTTATAGCTGAAGTGGCAGAAATTTTTACCTTTGCAGTGTACACAGGGATACATGTACGTGCAGGGAGGTTATTTTAATGTGTCGAAAAGGGTTATGTTTGATCCAATGGGGTTTTATGTCCCAGTCAAGAATATTTCACTTACATGTATGTATATCAAGACATCTCCAGCTAAACTTGAAGTGGCAGAAATTTTAACCTTTGAAGTGTGCCCAGGGATACCGGTATATGAAGGGAGGGTTCTTTGATGTGCTGAAAAGGGTAATGATTGATCAATTGAATGGGGTTTTATGTCCCAGTCGAGAATATTTCACTTATTTTGAGACATCACTTGCTATAGGTGAAGTTTACAGTGTGCTCTGGGCAATGTGCAGGGAGAGTTCTTAAATCAAAATGTATCATGCCTGCTGTGAAACAGGTACCATAAATCCCCGGCTATAAGGCTACTCTGCCTATAAGACGGGGGTTGGATTTTCCCGTCATTTTGACAATTTCAGACTATACCACGCCTTTAAGACGACCATGATTTTCAGTCTAGACCATACCGGTAACAGTATGTTTAAAGGGCAACAACTCCAAGGAAAATGAGCAAACCAACTCAGGTAAACGATAAGTGCAATTCTTACCAATGTTGATGCTTTGCACCAAGTTTCATGAAATAGTGTTTCATAGTTTTGGAGAATATGTGCAGACAAGAATTTCAGACTGACAGACTGAAGGGTAGACCGAAGGGTGGAAGGAAGGATAGACGGAAAATTTTATATTCCCCTCTTTCTTTGTTACCAACAGGTTTGTAACACTTACATTGAGGATAACCATGAAAGGCCGCAAACAATAGGCATCCACCTAAAACGATACCAGTTACGTAAAACCTCCTATTGAGTACACGGGTAAATTCTGTCATCTTCAATCCTAATACACTGTAAAAAAAAAAAAAAACAAACAAACAATTTATTTAAAGTCCATCAGCGATATTATGGCAGAGTGTCTATATAATGTAGATATATAAAGGTGGAGTTCACAAATGAACACATGAAGGCGTGAAAATATGTAAACGATAACTCGGTATTAATACCTGTTGGTGTATAATAAACTCGCCTGTGTTTATAAACACTCTTCTACAATAGCGCTGATGGACTATAGTTCAGTGTTTCTCTCACTGTTCGAGATACACTGATTTTGTATAACAAAGTGTAACGTAAATGCTAGTGACAATGAAAAAATAGATATAAAATTTCCTTCTCTGAGTGGGGAATCAAACCAGGTTGCCCATTTGTAAAGCAAGCACTCTACTGTTTCGCCTAAAAGGTACCCCATAGGTGAGCCATTAGTAACGTCTCTTAACCTGTACATAGTACATACTATACCATGTAGCTACAACGCTACACTCCCCTCTAGTCTTTGCCACTTGAAGATGTATCCTAACACATACATAGCAACATATGTTATTTTAATTATATTTTATTAATTTTAGTGGCATCTTTCCTTCCGTTGCACTTTGATGGGTGCCCACATTCAAAGGCAGGGTCCCATTGTAAGATCCATTTGTAACGTAAATGCTACTTACAATGAAAGTGCTGTAGGAACCACCGTGACTGTGACAGTGAAAGTGAAATATTCTTTATATCCATAGAAAATCAAATAAATTTAAATAAAGTTTGACATTTTTCACTTACTTGTACCTAGTCGTAATAGAAAATCTATATGCACATCCGCGATTGTCAAAAAGTATGTCTGTAGAAAGGAAAATGTTGGCGGTACAGGGATTTTACACATGCGAAAATGACGATGTTTACACCCGAAGTGATGCCCTTGGTGACGTTTTACGTCATATGCGCAACAGAAGCCGCCATTTGCCTGGTTTTTCAACATGTTAAATCCCCATAGCGCCAACGTTTTACACTGTGTAGATATATTCTTGGCTAATCATGGATGCGCATACAGATTTCCTGTTACGACTAGGTACACGTAAGTGAAAAATATCAATTTTTATTCAAATTTATTTGATTTTCTATGGAAATGAAGAGTATTTCACTGTAACAGTCACAGTGGTTCCTACAGTAGATATAAAATTCCCTTGCCCAATGCCGGGAATCGAACCCAAGTTGTCTGTTCGTAAAGTCAGCGTTCTATCATTTTGCCTAAAAGGTAATCCATGGGTGAGACAGTAGTATCATCTCTTAAACTGTACACAGTACATACTATATCCTCGACCGTCTGTGATTTGAGACTCTAATAGAAAACGAACTAAATTTGCTAACGCAACAAGAATTTGAGAGCTGAAAAATAGACAACTGATTTGTCTGAATAGTTTCACAGTAAATACCTAAATTTTGTCTTTAATGCATGAAACTGTCACTGCAGAGACGATACTCGCGTATAATAACTGAAAACAAAAATGGTCTCGAATCTTAGGACGCTCTCGATTTTAGGACGGTCGACGATATACTATGTAGCTACATCGCTACAAAAGTCATTTTGTAATATCCTCCTATGTCCTAAGTTCGTGGTACTAACAGTTTGTGTCAAAAAATTAATGGGCAATCGTCAGCAAACAATAACCATTTGAGTCTTACTTCAAATTTCTTGTCAAATCAGTTTCAAAATCGGAAATAATCTCGGTTATTTTCGTTACATATCGGTAAACATCGTTTGTAAACAATACCCTCAGGTTATATGCTATTTTGAAGAATGTGAGGAAAGTTCGTGCCAATCGTGGGAGGTCTCCCGGATCACGTGATTTTACGTGATCAATTTCTAAAAAACTGATTTTTTCTAAAAGAAATATTTTAAGTAGTCTAGTTTAGATTTACAATAGAATTTGTTAAAAAATAAAATTTATAACAAGAAAAAATGATCATACACTTCCGGTATGACATGAGCAATTGACCTCGTTTTTACACCCGTTTTTACATCATATTATATAGTGAAAAATGCATAATATTTTACTGAAAATGGCGTAAGTGTCACACGTTTTGATTTCATTACAAACTATATTTACCTGGTACTAAATGTTTCAAACCGGGATTGAATAAATAAGTCAGAGACTCTATTTGCAGACGACATAGTTTACAACTTGATTTATTTTACATGTGACGAAAAAATAATGAGATAGTTTAAGAATAATTTGGGAATAGTAAAATTTGTCTAAAAATTAAAATTTCTGATATTTTTACATATTTTCGTAATTTTAAAACATATTTTAAAATTTTTCTAACGAAAATAGAAAGTTGAACACTTATGGCGTCTTTTTGACTTTGAACATGTGCAGTGATGTGCTTCCTATGATTGATATCCGGTGTAAACAAAATGCCACGAACTTGACGCTACCACGAAGTTAGAGCACTTGAAATATTCTTGACTGGGATGTTTGAGACCATTCCTCAACCCAACTCTATGCAACAATACCAAACTTAAAATCTGTGCATTGGATTTTCCTTGAAAAAATTGACCATGATCATATTCATAGACTCCCAAAGTCGGGTCATCGGAAAATTTTCAAGGACACATTTGAAACAGCAGCATTTAGACCATTACCTAAATTGTAGTTTAAGTGAACAAGAACTAAATCTACTGCTTTTACAGGATATTTATAATTGTGACGAATGGGCAAAATTAGCAAATACAATAATCTTTACAAACCTGTCGGGATTGCAGGTTACTTACAACCTGCAAATCTTACCGGATGTGCATTACCGAAGATACTTTAACTAAAATGTGTAGCACCATCAAGTCTTAAAATGGGCTCCGTTCGAAAAGTGTCACTGCACAGATGTACATGCGCTTAAATTTCCACATTATACACCATATTTCTCTTCTCGCGTAATATTTATTACTAAAGTTTTAAACACTTGTCGGACATGGATAGTTTTGATATACATGTATATATATTTTTTTTTCCAAAATAATTAACAAAACGTTGGTGCGATAGAACAGTCGCACTCAGCAAGCGAATTTTTTAGAGTGTCTTTTGGATTTTTATCGATTTCTCTTAGAAAATATTTGGTCATAAAATTTTCACAGTATCTAAATCTGATATTTAT
Organism: Anadara kagoshimensis; assembly: GCA_021292105.1. Lineage (NCBI taxonomy): Eukaryota > Metazoa > Mollusca > Bivalvia > Arcoida > Arcidae > Anadara > Anadara kagoshimensis. The sequence continues at coordinate 21,185,170 of CM037867.1, read as the reverse complement.
TCAGAGACGTGAGACATATATCTGTCTCTGGTCGGACTTTTTGTTTGTCTATACAAGCTCTCCTTAATTACTTATTAGGCTCGTACATCTTGTTTACTTTTATTCAGTCTAAATAGTGATTTTGGCACAATATTTTAGATATTTTATTTGCCAGCATTCCTGAAGTTCCAAAAACTAATGGTACTAGGTTTTCTGGGTATTTGCATGGTTTAACCTTGTTACAGTGCACTGCATGTCATGTCTTATCAACTCTAAAAATCGATAACTTAATTATTAAGGTAAGGTAAAAAATAATTTATACAATGGGTTTAATTATCTGTACAATTTTGAACTTTTAAATTAACTAAACTGGTGCTTGAGAAATTGGAGGAATTTGCTTAATCTGCTATTGTAGATTGCTACACTTTTTTGATACACTATAGAGCCTATATTTAGAATTTTGGAAAAAATGTCCTCCCAAGTCAAGAACTTTGTTCCTTGGGAACGTAATATTAGTTCTGTGCTACTGTTGCTCGCACAAAAGGTTCTTATAACATCCCTAAACAGGATATTTACTAATTTAACTAATTACACATTATCCTGTTATTAGCTGATATAATTGCAGCTGTATCACTCGATGAATATTTTCAATGTCCAGAACTCCTGGACAGGAAAATATTCGTCCTCATTTGAGATATCTCTGTCTTACCCTGTTACCAGTGTAAGATTCTATTAATATGACGTCAGACACGTTTGTAGTCATATGACCTTATTAGTTAATTGTAGATTATAATTTCATTAGTCAACATTTTGCATTTTTTTATTTTACAAAAAAAATTATAAGTTTATCTTCGTCTTTTATTTAAGAGTTGTCAAGAGTTGTGTCCGTATGGCAGGATGCCGGTAGAGGACACATATGTCCGTGTGGCAGCAAGAGGGTTAAATAAGTCTGAAAAAGCCTTGAACATAAACACAAAGTAAGATCCTCTATTTATACTTTCAGAATATCCATCGAGTTTGATCATCGGGAAACATCACATCAGGACAGAATCAGTATTTGTGACTTTACTGCAACAGACAGAGAAAAAGTGTAACCATCTAACTTTACAAACCAGTATATAGAATAAATGGTGTGTCTCTCATAAGTCAGAATTTTAATCTAGTCCTTGTCTTGATGATTTCCAATATTGTGGTATATAGGAGACTGTTGAAAAAATAACCAGTTACCAGTCTTGGACTGTTGGGCAGGCTATTATTTGGACTACTGCTGTTCCCAAAAGTTACCCGTCTCTGACTGTGGAACTACCTGTTAATTTGAATACTAAAATTCCGAAAAGTTACCAGTCTCTGACTGTGGAACTGCCTGTTAATTTGAACACTAAAATTCCAAAAAGTTACCAGTCTCAGACTGTTATTTTAAACACTAAATTCTCAAAAGGCAACTTTATCCCTTGGGTGGCCTTTATAAACGGGATTATCTGTAATTATAACACATGAAAGCTGAATACAGGACCTTGGTGTGCACTCTGCTTAAATGAGAAAAGAAAAAAATGTATGAATATGGATATTAAAAAAAAGAGAGAATTCAATATTTACCCTGCTTGCTAAAATCGGTGTTAAACGATTGTAAGATGATAAAATTTTATGATCATCCACCATAACCAACATGGATTGAAAGACGGAAGAACTGACTGGCACATGCTACCCATTTTAACAGCTAGTTGCTGTAATAGACAATCTTAAAATGGAGGAAACTGATTTGGAGGCCATTAAACGAGATATTGAAGATGTACATGTGTATTGTGAAGCACTCCAGAACAAAGACTTAGAAAAAGTTCCAGTGAATCACCCAATATTGATTAAATACATAACATTCAAAGAGGGTGTAGAATCACTAAAAAAGAAATGCCAAACAGATCCAAGTAAATTGATAAATTTGTACAAGAAAAGACTGAAATTTGATGGTCAGAGCTACACAAGTTTAAATCAGATATTTAAAATGCTTAAAGCTGAACTGGTAAGTCAATTATCCTAATTCAATATTAGGCTAAACAAAAGAAATGTGTGTTTCTAGTTCCCAACCAACCCTGTTTTAGTTATATCAGCTGACCCTAAAACTTTTTTACCCTTTTGAACAATTTCATATACAAAAAGAATGTTTTTGAAAAAAAGCATGCAGCAAAACAATTACATTTATAAAAATAATAAGTATGTACATAAGCTCCTTGGACACAAAACATTATTTTATGAACAGGCAAAGTCTGAAATTACTGTATTTCCACAAATTCAGTGCACGTGGAAAATGCAAGGATAAAGTCGTATGTTCCAACAAACTCACAAAAATATTGCCAAAACTTGATACAAAATATACTGACCTAATAGGAAAAAATATTTTTCATTCATGTAAAAGTTCATAGAGCATTATTTTTTTAAATTTTTTAACAAAACAACAAATATGACTATGCCAACATTATCCCTTCTGTACCTTCTTACCCTAAACAACTATAAACTTGATGTCATAATTGGAATATTCATGATGATCACACCTGAAAAAACCTGAACAACAATGACCTACCTGACCCTAAATGCCCTGATGTAACTTTGAATGAGGCCCAATTGGTGTATAAACTTGGTCAAATTTACAAAATTTTTGCAAAATTTGTCTTTGTACAGGAGAACTGAACGATAAGCTTTTTAATTAAAAACATAATTTGGTTAAGTCAGTGCATTTTAAATGCATTTTATTAATAGTTTAATGGACACATTTTCAATTAAAAGAAATAAATAATAAAACCATGTGCCTTCAATTTATGGAAAAACAGAGTTCGCCCTCTCGTGAAAATATTTATTTTCTCACCATTCAACAAAATAAAATGCATATTCATACTTCACTGTTTAAAAGTTCTGTTTTATTTTATATCACTGTTTTAATTATGGATCGTCGGCCACGCCCACTATGTTCCGACACTAGCTGCCACATGGTACTAAAGCAGCGTCAAGGCAACTACATGTAATTATGTACTAGTCTCAGCTAGTCTCAGTGACGTTATGAAATGGCACAGTTCAGGCCGAGTTTTTATTCTTTTGTGTCTAATTCAAGCATGCCGGGCCTTTGTCGGCATTGTCGGCATTGTGGGCGTGGCCAGCGATACATTAATTGTGTTACATCATTAACATAACTTTAAATCATGATCAATGCAGTGCCATGAATGTCGGTGATGTTTTTGTTTTCCAAACAACAAGACAATCTTAATTTGTAATGTTGCAGCAGAAGCAGCAATCAATTCTAGTTGTTGATTTTATTTTGCGCCAATATTGTTGCAATAATACTTTTAAAAAGATGTCTTTGTGATTGTAGTTACCAGAATATTCACCTGGTGAGTATCCATTTACTTCTGAAGAGGAATGGAACAGGAAAAGGAAGGATGAAAAGCTAAGTATTCAACAAATAAAAGACCAAGATAACCGACGCCGGAATATTATAGACATGAAAGTTCAAGGGTCATTTCCAGAAGCGCTACCTACTGTTGAAACAAAATCCGATACTCACCTAAACTTAGTCATAATTGGAAAAACCGGTGTCGGTAAAAGTGCTACCGGAAATTTGATCATAGGACAGATCAATTTTTTTTTTGAAAATTTACAAGCAAATTCAACAACAGAAGCAGTAAACATAGGGAAAGGCGAGTTCAAAGGTCGAACATTGCATGTCCTTGACACCCCCGGATTGTTTGACACCAGGACAACTGAGGAAGTAAATAAATTTAGATTAGCAAAATGTTTTACATTTGATCAGCTTCATGAAGGTGTACATGCTTTTATACTGGTTTTGAATTCTCAAGCTCCACGGTTTACAGAAGAGGAACAGAAAGTAGTAAAAAACATAAAGGTATGTGATTTTGTTTCTTTTATTATACTCCCTGCAAAAGAAGTTTAGGGGGATATATAGGAATCAGTTTGTCTGTCTGTCAGTCTGTAAACGGAATGGATTCCGACCAATAACTTAAGAAATACTAGTATTTTACTGTCTGTCTGTCAGTCTGTAAACGGAATGGATTCCGACCAATAACTTAAGAAATACTAGTATTTTACCTATTTCAATTATATTTGGTACATGTATGTACCTTTATTGTATGAAACTAAACCTTGGGTTCCATTTTGGTGTTATTCTATCAATTTTAAAAGAGTTGTTGCCCTTTGATCATAAAATTTAAAAAACCCTTTTTCTTAAAAAGCAAAGCTTGTAGACAAAAACTGACTTGATATTTGGCATCTATAGTGTCTAAAGTATGCAGTTTATCAATTACATGAATTTTTCTTAAAAAATATGTTACATGTTTTCCATGTTTAGTTTCTATAAGGTATTACATTGACAAATTCCTTTCAGGACAATCACTTATGAAATATTGGACTAATTATAGGAATTACCATGTCTGTCTGTTTGTCTGACATGTCCGTGTAAAATCGTGTCCAGGCCATATCTCATCAATGCTTTAGACGACTGTCATAAAACTTCACATGAATAATCTTTATGGTCCAAAGGCGTGTAGCAAGGTCATATCAGAAAGGCCAAGGTCCCTGAAAGACATTAAATGTTGGGGGTAGGGGGTATTTGGCTCTCAAGACACAGTTTTAGTTTTGATTTGTTCTAAGGGCGTGGTTACCACACATCAGGGGAAAAGTCAGGCAATATTTATTTTTTCCAAGGTCAGTGAATTTCAAAAAATGTTTAGTTTTTGTTTCAATTTCACATGATACAACTCAGCTGATAGAGTGCTCACTCCGTAAGTGGGAGGATGTGGGTTCAAACCCAGACAGGGTCTGACCCAGGATTTTAAAGTGCTTAGTGACTGTTCTTTTGCCAAGCACTCAGCATTATTAATTGAAAGTCACAGTTTTTTCCAGACAGGAACTTGAAATAAATGACGTCCTGTGTCACAGAAGGTGTGGCACAATAAAGAAGCCTGCTGTATAATGCCGTCAGCACAATGTACAGACTAAAATTTCAGCGACTTCACCTATAGTTTGGGTTGTCTCGATATAAGTGAAATATTGAATATTCTTGACTGGGATGTAAAACACCATTACTCAACTCAACTTTTATCACATGATGCAACTTAAATTTTTATCTCCATTTGTACTTTGCTATCATGCCATCTTTATTAAAAAAAATTATTGGGAAAAAATGTTTACAAACAAATCTTACTGCGCCTAGTGGCATTCTTGCTCTGAAGTGCATCATAATGTCAGAGAAAATGCAATTCTGTCAGGGAACTTATAATGAAGTGTAGGGAACCATGAATGTGATTTATTACTACTACTTTCAATTCAATGAATCACATTAGGGCTCACATTTGCCAATGGTTATTTGCAATGGCTACCCGTAGTTGTTTTATTTAACTCACTAAACCATGCACAAATAAAAAGTAAAATCTGGATTTTTAGTTCACCTGCCTGGAAGGAGGAGGGTATTAAATGGGGTTTGCCGCTGTACCACGTGATACCCTCTAACTTTTGTGCGGAACACTTGTTTCCACTGGATATGGAATCGCATGAAATGACATTTTCCCTCCAAAATGACGTCATTCCGGGAATATGTGATGTTAACGTTTTCCAAAACATTCCACACAAACGTTAAGAGGTATTGATCACGTGGTACAGCTGCGAACCCAATTCAAAGTTCTGTCCATTCTATTTTCCCTCCCACTGTCCATCTTTCATCAAGCACTCAATATTTAAAAATAAAAGGCATATGGTCCTTCCAATGATACCTTTAATGGATGCCTTGTATCACGGCAGGTGTGGCATGTTAAAGAACCCGAGGTGCACTGCAAAAGTAAAAATTTCTACCATTTAACCTATAGCTGGTGACATCTCAATATAAGTGAAATATTCTGACTGGGATGTTAAACTCCATTCTATCAATCAATCAATCTTGATAGTTGGTCAGTTCTGCATTGGTTGTCCAATGTACAGTCGAGCCTGTCTATAAAAGTTGCTCTAGGGAACCAGTAAAAGTGGCCTTTATGGGCATGTGGCCTTTATATACAGGTTCAAATAATATGAATAACGAGCAATTGGGATATAATTTGACTGGTCCTTATTTAGAGGTGACCTTTAAGGCAGGTTGGACTGTATTGTGAATATTATCAAAATCTAACTTGTGGTCATTCTGTTTGTTCCCGGCATGGTCTGACATAAAACTTGAAAGTGGGTAGTGACTGTTTTTTTTGTCGACCCACTCAGCATTAGGGAATGAAAGTCACAGTTCTTTCAGATGGGAGTTTAAAATAAATGAGGTCCCGCATGGCACGATAAAGAAGCCTGCTTTATAATGCTATCAGCACAATGCACAGGCAAAATTTCTGGCTGGCGACGTCACTATAAGTGAAATATTTTTAACGGGAACGTTGAACACCATTGCTCAACTCTCAACTGATTCTGTTTGTTTTTTTATGCATTTCAGAAAATTTTTGGTCTAAAGGTTTTTCAGCATTGCCTTCTGGTATTGACGCATTACGATGAATACCCATCGCAGAGTAGACCTAAAACTAAAGATTTTGTCTCAAATTTAAACAATGAGGCATTTAAGATATTTTTAGAGAATGATCTTGGTGGTCGTTTCATGTTTATTGACAACCATTCGGAGACAGAATATGAGAGGGACATGTATAGAAACAATATTGTAGCAATGGTAGAAAGGATGCCAGATTTATATACAAATGAAATGTTCAAGCAGGCTAAAGACTTATGGGAAGAGTTTCAAAAAAAGCAATCCGATGCTACAGAATCAGTAAAAGTAGAAAAATTGTCGACATTTTACTTAGCAGTTTTTGGGGCTCGGAAATTTATTCGAGGCCAATTACCGCAACCAAATGAAGCTGCTGATGCTGGTTTAAAAAAGAACATTATTGACTCGATGTCTAAAACGGAACAAATTGATATTAAAATATTTGATATTGTTCCCGGTGCACTCGAGAAAATGTATGATGACACAGTAGATGAGGAAAATAAGGAGCATAAGCCTGGACGCGAAATTGAGAATAAAGCAAAGGTCAAAGTGAGAAACAATGTTGATACGACTTTGTTAGAAAAATATATTAGTAAACTTGCATGTACAGGTAAATTTGAAGAACGAGATATTGATGTTGGAAAAGTGGTTGAAGATGTTTTAGAATCGGTAGATAAAAGAGACAGACAAAGATTTATAATGGATGAAATAGTAAAGAAACAAGTCAAAAATGTCATTTATAAGAAATTGATGAAAGAATGCCATGAGGAAATAAACACAGTGGTAGACATTGTTAATACACAAATATTTGACATTGCAAAAGATGTCATTACGGAACATCCAATAAAAGAAAGTGACATTCAAAAATTTGAGAAAAAGGATGAAGACTTGTACAAAGAACTGATCGCTAAGGTGCTAGAGAAACTGAAAACCCATAATATTGGAGATGTTATAGAAAGGTTTGATGAAAAAGAATTAGAAAAAATGATAAAACTGGTACTTTTAGAGAGATTTGATGAATTAAAAAGTATCGCCAATAAGAAATTCATAAAAAGGAGTGCAGGATGTTTTCCCACCAATTCATTTGTTTACAAATACAGAAGGAAAAAATGTTTAATTTCAGAACTTAAAATGGGAGACAAAGTTTTATCGGTTAACGCCTCAGGGAAAATGGTTTATGAGGATATTATTTTGTTAAGTCATGCAGAACATGATGTCATGTCTGTAAATGTGTTAATTACTGTCAACTCAAGGGAGACAATTTGCCTTTCACCTCAACATTTAATACATGTTGAACAACTTGGCAACCTGCTTCCGGCATATAAAGTTAGAGTAGGTGACAATCTTTTTGTTCACAATGGAAATTCTTTAAAGGTTGTGAAAGTAACTGAAGTTTCCAAGCAAGTGGAAAGTGGAATGTTCTGTCCAAACACAACAGGTGGCTCCATTATTGTAAATGACATTGTGACATCCTGCTACACAGATCATTTTAACCATAAAGTTTCACATTTTTTTGTATCATTCATTAATATTTTGTACAAAATTTTACCCAGCGTTGTATATCAATATTTTTATGGTAGAGACAGACTGCTTAACACACCAAGGTTTTTGGACAAAATCAAACATGTTGTGACCAATCTGTAACTTTTGTCCTTTTTTGAGGATTGTCACAAATAGTCAAACTGAATGTGCCCATTTTGCTACAACCACCTTCTCCTGGCGATTGGTAGAGGTACCCAAGCAAAAGTCGACCTTTTCGATCAAGTTGCCCTTTACTTTGAACTGGTATATGTAGTGGTACCTAATAGAGGGTAGCCTCAGATAATGTTGCCTTTCACTGGCAATTGGTAGAGTTGCCCTTTTCTAGTGCCTGGTTAAGAAAAAACAAGCAAGAGACCATTTAGATTAAGTTGTCCTTTTCTAGTGCCTGTTTAGGGATAAACAAGCAGAAGGTGGCCATTCAGATTATGTTGCCTTTTTCTAGTGCCTGGTTAAAGGTGACCATTCATATCAAGTTCCCCTTTTCTAGTGCCTGTTTAGGGATAAACAAGCAGAAGGTAGTCATTCAGATTTTGTTGTCCTTTTCTAGTGCCTGGTTAAAGGTGACCATCCATATTAAGTTGCCCTTTTCTAGTGCCTGTTTAGGGATAAATAAGTAGAAGGTAGACATTCAGATTATGTTGCCCTTTTCTAGTGCCTGGTTAAAGGTAACCATTTGGATTAAGTTGCCCTTTTCCAGTGCTTGGTTAGAGATAAACAAGCAGAAGGTGGCATTTCAATGAACTAACCTTTGAATAGTGCCTTGTTCAGAATAAGCAAGCAGAAGGTGGCCATTTGTTAGTCCTGGGTAGGGATAGGCAAACATAAGGTCGCTATTCAAATATACCATAGTTGCCTTTTCTAGTGCCTGGTTAGGGATAACAAGCAGAAGGTGGTCATTCAGATTACATTGTCCTGTTCTAGTGCCCGGTTAGGGATAAACAAGCAGAAGGTATTCATTCGGATTACATTGCCCTTTTCTAGTGCCCGGTTAAGGATAAACAAGCAGAAGGTGGCCCTTTGGATTAAGTTGTCCTTTTCTAGTGCCTGGTTAAAGATGGCCATTCGGATTAAGTTGCCTTTTCCAGTACATGGTTAGAAATAGACAAGCAGAAGGTATTCATTTAGATGAAACTGTCCTTTTCTAGTGCCTGGTTAAAGGTGACCATTCAGATTAAGTTGCCCTGTTCTAGTTGTTGTTTAGAGATAAACGAGAAAGAAGGTAGTCATTCAGATTATGTTGCCCTTTTCTAGTGCCTGTTAAAGGTAACCATTTGGATTAAGCTGCCCTTTTCCAGCGCTTGGTTAGAGATAAACAAGCAGAAGGTGGCATTTCAATGAACTAACCTTTGAATAGTGCCTTGTTTAGGATAAACAAGCAGAAGGTGGCCATTTGGATTAAGTTACCTTTTGTGAGTCCCTGGTTAGGAATAAGCAAACATAAGGTCGCTATTCAAATATACCATAGTTGCCTTTTTTTAGTGCTTGGTTAGGGATAAACAAGCAGAAGGTGGTCATTCAGATTACATTGTCCTGTTCTAGTGCCCGGTTAGGGATAAACAAGCAGAAGGTGGTCATTCAGATTAGCTTGCATCTATGAAAAAAATAAGGTGGTTGCAATAGAAATAGCATGTGATAGTTTTCAGAATAAGTGTTATTATTCAGTATTCACCGTAAAAATCTAACAATTAAATTCAGTGGAATTTGACTTTTTTGACAATTAAAGTTGTCAAAAGCATTTTCTATAGAAAAGGGAGATAACTCTGTTCTGTGAGCCTAAGTTTTACACAGAAATGATCAAAACCTTAAAGTATTCTATTCTACTACATGAAGAAGAACCTAGAAATAAAATAAAATCTATACAGACTTAAAATCAATCAAGTAAGTCAATTTTGAATGCAGTATGAGTCGGTATATGGGATGTAAAAAAATTTAATTATTTTGTTGAGAGACTTTATGCAAAAACCATAATAAGGTAATGGCGAAAAGTTGAAAAAAAGATAATATAACCTCAGATATATTTGAATATGCACACAAATGATAAACTAGAAAAACTGCGAGCCACAAGCTCACAAAAAATACACCCCACCCCACCCCACCCCCCCCCCCTACATAAATAACATCCATCAGATCAAATTTTTAAATAGGAGGTGCACATCTACATTATATCACAAAGATTGTGTAAAAGTTTCATGAAAATCCATTAAGGGTTTAGGAGGAGTTGCGGATAAGAGATAGGTACCCTAAGGTGTAATGGAAGGACGGACAGACACCCCTATTACTATATACCCCCCACTTTTCAAGAGGGGGGCATAAAAAGGGGAATTTCTGGTTAATAAACATAAATTTTCTAAATTTCTACAGCAATTACTCTGGGTATTTTGTCAATAATTCTTTTAACATGAAATATTAGATTGTGAATTACTAACCAAATTAAAATGGACTGGTCATTTAATTCAAAATGACATCAGAAATGTTTAATGTGTAATTAAAAAACAATTATGATTGATTAGTTTCAGTGTCTTTGCTTTACAGTTTGTTCAAATTGCAAAAAGCAGGATATTGGGACTAAAACCCTGTTTTACAAGTTATCTCCCTTGTCTATAGAAAATACCATAAGAAATTATAACTCCTCAAACATTGCTTTCTCCTTATCAGATTTTTGAAGATTTTTTTTTAAATCAGGGCATATTTGTAACAAAATTTTATTCTGTTGCAATTACAGTCAAACCTGTCTATAACGGCCATGCAAGGGAGCCAGTAAAATTGACCATTATGTGCAGGTGGCCTTTATATACCGGTTGAAATAATATGAAAAAAGAACAATTTGGATACAATTCTACTGGCCTTTATAAGCAGGTGGTCCTTATATAGAGGTGGTTTTTAAGGCAGGTTGGACTGTAGTTTGAGGTCAAACTGTAGATTGACTGGACTATTCCTGTAAATAAAATGCATACATTGTTAGCCCGTTGGGCATTACAGACCCTATTGGGTCTCTTGTTTAATTTAGTAGCCACACTGGCTCAAAAATCTAGGAGCCACACTGGCTCTTTATAAACAATTTGCATGTGCCAATCAAAACTTTATGTTGCCAAAAATAAAACTATTAAGAAAATTTAATAAAAACTTATAAACAAATTGTTGTTTGTTTTTATTTCCAGTTTTTCATGCTCTGACTGATCAGTTTATAAGGTTTGCTCACTTAGTGTTATTTTCATAAACAGTCTTAACTTGGATGTTTGAAAAGCATGTGTCAAATAATTTTACTTACCATATAAACACTTTTAAAAAGTTTGATTTTGTTTGCCAAATTGGCAACTTATAGCAAAGAAGTGGTCACAAATTCAGAATTTTAGTTGCCATGGCGCCTATTTTAGGCACAATTTTGAATAGTGTTTATGCAAATTAAACAACAAACGAACCATACCCTAATTAAATGGAGTGTTTAATAACTTGTCAGTTTCAAAGTTTTTACTTTGCTTCTAGATTGTGATTCGGACATGGATTAGTATGTTTGTTTTTGATTGTACTTCAGTTTGATAAAATTTTATTCCTTTACATCATTACACACCACAACGGTAACTGTAACTAAGTTAGAAGAGTACTCAGAGTATGTGCGAGGTCGTGAGTTTGTACCTGGCCAGGTCTGACCAAAACTTAAAAATAGGCAGTGACTGTTATTTCGTCAAGCACTCTGCATTTAGAAATGAAAGTCATGAGATACTTCAGAAGAAACACATGCTTAATGTCACGCCCGGCGTGGCACATTAAAGAATCCTCCCTGCATATCCCCCTAAGTGCACTGCAAAGGTAAAAATTTCTGTCATTTCACATTTAGCATGTGACGTCTCCATATGAGTGAAATATTCTTAACTGGGATGTTCAATCAATTTATCATTAAACATGTAATTTTACAACATATTTGAAATTATGTAAAGACCATGATTAGACACAAACATACCAATCCATGTCCAAATCGAAACCCCAAAAGCAAAGTTACTGACAAACTAAGTTAAACACAAGCAATTCCATAAGTGAAGTGAGGTCAGGTGCTCTAGAAGGGTAAGCCCCTACAGTCTAGCTAGCTACACTCACCATGTGTATAATCAAATATGAGTGAAAGGAACATGGAATTATGGGACATCAAATATATCCAGGGCAATCCTTGACGCAGACTTTAACAAAGTGGCATTATAAAATATATTAATTAAAGTTCACAGAACATGTTTTCTAATAGATCTACCACTGTTTATGAAAAAAATTGCTGGAAATACAAGCTATTTCAGAAAAATCAATACGCAATCAAGCGATTCAAAACCTCCATACCTTGATAGCTGGTATGAGAAAATCGGGGTGACCAGAGAAAACTGGTATTATTAGATTGAATGACTATATACTACAACAGGAAGAAGAACAACTGACTGCATGAGAATACTGTATAGAGGATCTTAGACGAGTGAGGGTTTAATATGAAATTTATAAAACTTGTTCAATAATTAAATATGCCACTCGCCAAGGCTCATGGCACGAGTCTAAGATTCTATATATCACATAACTCAAAATACAGAGACTCGATGACATGATGCCATATAGAAACAGCTGATTTCTATCTAGGTCAGACAAATTACCTCCAAATTAACTGCCCAAGTAAGTATATAGTTAGTTACAATAAAGGTAAATTAATCACCTAAAATAAAAAAGACAAAATCAGCTAGTATGCAAGTTTAAATTATGTTATATTTTTTCTAATACATCAAAATTATTTTTCAGTCTTCAAAAGTCTAAAAATAAACAACAGACTGACACAGTTTTTATATGACGTCATTAGGCGTGACCACTAAGTAAATCAGAAGCGTTAGAACTGATTACGTCACAATCAATTGATATTACATGGATACCTGTGTAATATGAAAAATATTACACCGTTTTATTCCATCAATAAACAGGTTTACTTCAGATGCTGATAAGAACAGATTGTTAAAATTCTAATAAAAACCACCTTCCTCTTAAGATTTAAAAGAGTCCATACAGATTAAGACCAAATAATCATAAATTTCTTTAACATAGAAAATAACCATATGTGATTGTATCAAGTAGAAATTGGTTAAAATCTCAACTTGTCACAAAAATATTCTTTGTCTTTAAAATATATAAAAATTCATTCTCTATCAGTTCACAAAATTTTACTTAAAAATTTTAACGAATACCAAAGTTATGATGTCATTTATGACGTAGCTATTTACGTATCATCCAATTGTAAATGCGCACAAAACTACTTGAATTTGCAAAAATTATCGGAAATTTTAAATACATAGGCCTTAAGTCAAGTACAATTTTTCAGTCACATGCAGTATAAATGTAGTATTCATTTGCTTGTTCTATAAAATATCTGTCTCCATGTTGATCACTGTGTTGGTGATAAAGGCGCACAGGTACCTGTTTTCACGGCAATGATCGCGGTATAATGATGACGTCGTTCTTCCAACTGTTACGTCACAATACTGAAAATGTGGACGTAGAGATTTTGACCGATTTCTACTTGATACAGTCACATATAATGTCAGTTGTAACTTGCAAGATTTTTAAAAATGATACACTTTTTAGTAGAATATTAATTATGTCTACTTTATTTGGTTGGTATTTTGTATGAATTTTGGCAAATATTTTGCCGTAAGTTGGTTGGAATCAAATGTAAAATCAGCAACATTCCGGTTAATACAACTGTAAATATTAAACTGTTTGTAAGTTTAATTGGTACTAAGTATCAATGGCTCGGACAGATTTCATGAATGTGATACACATTTTAGTCACGGTACTTCACATCCGGCGAGGTTCAAAGTGGGGTGAAGCCATGTGGACTTGAAACATCGGCGACTCTCGCCATACCTGTGCAGTGAATCTATACCTAAACGATAGGTGCGTGCTCTCTCTCTCTCTCTCTCTCTCTCTCTCTCTCTCTCTCAAATTTTGCATGAAAGCAGCAAAGTAAATGTTACTGTACAGTACAGTAACCTGAAAATATCGCTAGTATCATCCAATGCCCTAATTTCATGCAGCTAATGGAAAGATTGAATGCATAAAACAAAAGAACCTGAGATCATAATTTCAGCAGAGTGGCGTTGACACAAAGAACCTGAGATCACTCAACAGAGTAGTGTTGACATTGACAACAAAGAATCTGAGATCACTCAATAGAGTAGTGTTGACATTGACAACAAAGGATCTGAGATCACTCAATAGAGTAGTGTTTGACATTGACAGCAAAGAATAAAATCACTCAACAGAGTAGGGTTGACATTGACAACAGAATCTGAGATCATTCATCAGAGTAATGTTGACATTGACAACAAAGAATTGGATCACTCAACAGTTGTGTTGATATTGACAACAAAGAATCTGAGATCACTCAACAGTTGTGTTGACTAGACAACAGAAATCTGAGATCACCCAGCAGAGTAGTGTTGACATTGACAACAAAGAATCTGAGATCACTCAACAGTTGTGTTGACATTGACAACAAAGAATCTTGAGATCACTCAACAGAGTGGTGTTGACATTGACAACAAAGAATCTGAGATCACTCAACAGTTGTGTTGACTAGACAACAGAAATCTGAGATCACCCAGCAGAGTAGTGTTGACATTGACAACAAAGAATCTGAGATCACTCAACAGTTGTGTTGACATTGACAACAAAGAATCTGAGATCACTCAACAGTTGTGTTGACTAGAAGACAGAAATCTGAGATCACTCAGCAGAGTATTGTTGACATTGACAACAAAGAATCTGAGATCACTCAACAGTTGTGTTGACATTGACAACAAAGAATCTGAGATCACTCAACAGTTGTGTTGACATTGACAACAAAGAATCTGAGATCACTCAACAGTTGTGTTGACTATACGACAGAAATCTGAGATCACTCAGCAGTGTATTGTTGACATTGACAACAAAGAATCTGAGATCACTCAACAGTTGTGTTGACTATACGACAGAAATCTGAGATCACTCAGCAGTGTATTGTTGACATTGACAACAAAGAATCTGAGATCACTCAACAGTTGTGTTGACTATACGACAGAAATCTGAGATCACTCAGCAGTGTATTGTTGACATTGACAACAAAGAATCTGAGATCACTCAACAGTTGTGTTGACATTGACAACAAAGTCCAAAATCACTCAGCAGAGTAGTGTTGACATTGACAACAAAGAATCGGATTACTCAACAGTTGTTGACATTGACAACAAAGAATCCGAGATCACTTAACAGCTGTGTTGACTAGACAACAGAAATCTGAGATCACTCAATAGAGTAGTGTTGACATTGACTACGAAATCTGAGATTATGCATGAGAGTTGTGATATGATGGGTTCAGTTATATGTATACCATTCTTCAAAGTGCCAATACACAGAGACTAGCTTACTGGTTAATACTGTAGATCACTTATTTTTCACGAGTAGAAAATTTCGCGTCAAGACCATCTTGGCCTTATTCACGAACATTTGAATTAGCGTTTGGAATCTTATTGAATACAACATATGTATGTCAACATAGAAATATCTGTTTGTTGGAAATATTCGTGTGATATTTGAATTCGCGAGTGGGATAAGTCACGAATTTATGCAAAAAATAAATCTCTCGCGAAATAAAAGTGATCTATAGTAGTAATTACAGTAATAGATTTCTGTCTTTTACAGTGGATCCAAGATGAAAGATTTTGCTCGTTCCATTCACAGGAAGGCTGTTATACCAATAACCATAGCTATATCTGTAGCATTAACTGGTTGGGTTTATAAACTTTACGGAGGTAAATTCATATTTATAAAATAAATCGCCCTGTGACCTAAGCAGGTTTTTACGAACAGAGAGTAATCTCTAGGAGTATTGTTTTTCACTTACCTGACCAACCCTAAATTATAATGCCTGCCCAAAAGTTTATAAATCAATATATATTAACAAGCATTATTAAAGTTTGAATCTGTGCCCCATGTGGTCAATGTTAAAAAATAAATATGAAAATTGCCTATCCACAAACCTTAATTTTCCAAAGAATGTTAGCGGAAATGCTTTTTAATACCCGTACAAACTAGTTTTGAGGGGGGGGGGTATGTAGGAATCACCATGTCCCATGTCCGTTCGTCCGTCCGTCTTTCTGTCTGTCTGTCCATGTTAAATTGTGTCCAGGCCTTAACTCATAATTGCTTTTGGATGACTGTCATAAAACTTCACATGAATAATCTTCATTTGGCAATATTTACAATATGACTGTATTTCTCTTTGATGAAACATGCAGAAGCAATTATATTGCAGTTCCCGCTGAAAGACATTTGGGGTCATTATCCTTGATGTGTTTCAATTTTCCTGCAAGATGACATCATGTACTCCACAGGAAGAGGTTATGTGATTGTCTTTTGATTACAACTTCACTAAAGATCACATGGTCATGTGAGATATGTCGATCTCGAATGGCAAAAAACCCTATTTCACATGAGCAGGTGTAGAAGAAATAGTGGCATTTGGCTCTCAAGAGACAGTTCTAGTTTCAAATCTTGGTCAGACCCAGCCAGGTTCAAACCTACGACCTCCCACAAATGAAGTCATTTGTTAAACCAAGCCACTGGGGTAGCTCAATTGGTAGAGTGCTCACTCTGTAAGTGGAAGGTCGTGGGTTCGATCCCCGGCCGGGTCTGACCCAAGACTTAAAAGTGGGTAGTGACTGTTATTTCGCCAAACACTCGGCATTACGAAATGAAAGTCACGGTTCTTTCAGATGGGAACTTAAAATAAAACGAGGTCCCGTGTCATGGTGGGCTTTGCACGCTAAAGAACCCTGCTGTATAATGCCATCAGCACAACGCACAGGCAAAATTTCTGCACCTTTGCCTATAGCTGGCAACGTCTCGATATAAGTGAAATATCCTTGACTTGGACGTTAAACACCATTACTCAACTCAGTTGTTAAACCTATATTGCTTAAAAAAGTAATGACATGGATTTTCAAAATTGATGTTTTCTAGAAATACCAATCACAATAGAGTCTAATTTTTTCATCAAGTTATTTAGCTTTTATTACCCATTGTCAATTCATTGCAAACTCTTTAACTACTACATTGCTCAGTGGTAGAATGCTGGCTTCGTATGTGGGAGGTTTTGGGTTTGAACCCTGGCAGGGTCTGACCAAGACTTGAAAATAGGTAGTGACTTTCTTTCTACAAGAACTTGGCATATAGAAATGAAAATCACTAGGTCCTTCAGAAAAAATGTCCCAGGTCATTAAAGAACCCTCCCTGCACAATGCCCTAATTGCACTGCAGGTCAAAACTTCTGTCACTTCCCCTGTAGCTGGTGACATCTCGATATGAGTGAAATATTTTTAACTGAGATATAAAACACCAATCAGTCAGTCATTGTGAATTTTGTTTGCCGTAAAATCATTTATTTTTGTATTGTACACACAACTTGAAATATTTATAAATAGAAACTTTTGTGGTTTATTATTCAGAAACATGTTTGCATGTTCTTACTTTTGCGGTTGTTGAGCTGGTAGGTAAGCCCATTTGTATAATTTAAGGATTACATGTAGTTCAAACTTAGTGTTGTACTTATGTTTGGAGGTCACTGTGTCCAAATTAATAAGACACCAGTCTATAAATCCAGGGTTTCTCACCACTGTGAGTTTGAGGCCTGCTCAGACCACATGTGGGAAAGTGAATTTTTCTTGCTGTTGGCCTTTACTGGTTCACCCAGTGTCAGTATAATGTGACAGGGGGAGTGTTAAGCTTGTTTGCAAGGCACTGACTCATTGAGCTAGCATCTTAAAGTCACCCTGAGTGCATGCTGGTACAAGACATCTTATTTTTTGGCAGGTTCCTGACTTCCACTTTAAGTTTTGAAAGTCCAATGTCAGCATTGAATGGTCCATGAGCAATTATGTTATCATATAGAAAAGGCAGGATTTTCTTGGTAAAAAAAGCAGCAGGTTCATCAGACTTTTGCAGTTCAAATGTCAAGGGTCCTAATGTAAAGTCCGAAACCTTGGACCCAGGGAATTTTGAACCCCTGTTGTTTGCCAGGTGAGCAATTCATGCCAATTGACCTTCTTGTTGTAGCTTATGCTGAGTATAAAGAGTGTCCAGATACATTTTATATGCACAAGGAAGGTGTTCCTAAAAAAAGTGAAACAATAGATGAAACAATAGGTATGTTTATTGCCTCAAGTTTGACCTGGCCGTTTGACCTTAAATTTGAATATTAAAACAAACATATCCGTTATGTTATTTAGGGACTGTAAAATGATGATATATATAGGGATGGATGATAGAAATACTAGCTACCAGGTTTATGGTAATGAAACATGTTGTCTTAACTAAATCACAAAATCTATTAGCCCAATCTAATATTCAAATTACAGGTCAAAAGGTCAGGTCAAACTTGACACACTTTATCTTGTAGGCAAACAAACAACATTCACCTATTTGCTTGAACTTTAATTTAAATACATGTATTTACTATGGACGAGTGCAGTATACTTATGCAGTGTTTTCCATAAGAAGCGGCAGCAGGCAGATTTGACTGCCTAAAACTCCAAATTAGCTGGTTAAAATTTATAAATTTGCCTTCAAAAGACCTGAAAATCATTTTCGACCTAGGAGCCCCCCTTGACCCCTGACCTGTTGGATTAGTCAATCTACCTCCTGCTACAAATTTTGGGGAAGTCACTGCTTATGGATATGGACAACAGTTCATGATAGGAAACACTTGCTATTTCAAGAGAAAACATCTGTATTGTTTATGTTTTAACTGAATCACTCTATAATGTGTCAAGTTTGACTGTTTATTCTACAAAAATGTTATGGGGTATTATGTGGTACACTGGAGAACCCCATTGCTATTGACCTATCACCAGCCATGCCCACTATGTTCTGACACTGGCAGTCATCGCAGTACCAAAGCAGTGTCAAGGCAACTAATGACGTACTAGTGTCAGTGTCATCATTAAATCGCACAATTCAGGCCGAGTTTTCATTCTTTTTGCGTTTAATTCAACATGCCGGACCTTTGTCGGAACATTGTGGGTGTGGTCGGGGATCCGTCAATTAGTGTTGTCACCATCATTTGAGATGACTTTCAACTTTTTTCCCAGCCATTATTTTTTTCTAGCAGAACTCTTTGAAAGCTAGAGCATTTGGACTGATTCTTTTTTCTGACAGAAATCTTTGAAAGCTAGAGCATAGAGACTGATTATTCACCAGTAACATAATATCATTATGAGGTTTCGTTGTGTACTGAACACAGAATATATTGCAGGGAAACTTATTTCATGAGGGAAATATGACAATGCTTCTGTGTATTTGCTTTTATTCACTGGGGGTTTAATTTTGCTATATTTGGGGTTTGACTTTATAGCTCGAAATTAAATTAAGTAAATATTTTAATGTAGCATTCATTGAACTTAATTTAAGTTTATTCGTACAGAAAGTTGTAAACACTGGCAACTGCAATGTGAAATTTTATACCCATGAATAAGTTGCAGTGTCTGAATTGCGAAATTTAATCCCCGCAAAATTAAACAATTATACAGTATCTGGGCCATTTAATTGCACTTGTCCAATCAATCATCAGTATTTATGAATGAGATATATTAATTATTAATTTTATTAATTATTATTAACAGTTGATTGACAAAGAAGATTTGTAAAAAAGTATGAAAGTTACAGGAACATTTGGCTCAAGAACAAGCTGAAATGGAAGCTGAATTTAACCAAGATGAAAAGAATTCTTGGATATCATGATTTGATTTATGGATTGTATCTGAAGTGCGATTTTTTGTTTATTTTAAATTATTGAGTCAATCGCCATACAATTTGTATTTTAAGCATATGAAAATGGACTTATTTGTCATTTAATGGAATTGAAAATCAATTTTTTCAGTGGACATTAAACTTCATTTTAGTAACTTTTATGCTACAGGGTTAGCTATGGCTCTCAAAAAGTTTGTTTGAGCCATAGCATAAGCCAACTGTTTTTAGAAACCAGTTTGTATGTTAAAGGACTTAGTAAAAACTATTTCTAACACTTGTTTTACTTTTTCCTACCTGTGGGGAAAAAAATCAGTGGATTTTTATCTAAATAATATTGAAATTGATAAAACAAATTCAAGTAAAATTGTTAGCTAAAAGTTATTTTTTGGTGGCAGAAATTGAAAAAAATTATCAATTGGCTAAATTAGTGAATGATAGAGCTATTCCTGTGCTATTTCTGGATAGGCTTGCTACTTGATAGTTTATTATACTAGTACTTTGTTTTCCATAAATAACTTCAAAATTACATTTGTCATCGGTTTATATCGTTATTAATGATGTCAAAGTTTGTTTTTTAGATAGTATTGAAATTCTTGTTAAATTTTTTTTGTAGAATTGTCAAAGTTTTTTTTTACAGTAATGAAATATTGGAAGTTTTTTTTAAGTATTTGAAAGTGATATCTTAAATTAATGATTAAACTGTATGGAATAATGTTTTTAAAGCATCAGCCATGCTGAATGCTTTATAGCGATTGTTGGATTTTTTTTTCATATTTTGCGCCCTTCTCATTTCACTTTAAAAGCCAATAAAATTCTTCATTTCAACTGAAATTACGGGAATTTGCATATACAGTAGCCCAGGTATGTGTACAACTCGAATTTGAGTGATTGTTTTTGGTTTTTTTTTTTTTTTTTTTTTTGAAAAATAAACAATTTTCAAGGATTTTTTTTAAAAGTTTTGACGAAACTATAAAAAATGTTGTTTTGAACACAAATGAAAACCACACAGCTTGAGCAGAATAATGTTTTCAACCATTTTATCTTACAGCCTGTAATGATTTGACATGTTAAATCATGTATAATAATAATGTTTTATTGATTATATGGAATGGGGAATGGGAATATTGAACGTCTCAGTCAAGAAATATTTCTCTTGCATTAAGACGTTAACATATTTTAATATATTGTTAATAAGATAATAATTTATGGATGTAATTATAGAAAACACAGCTTTTTGCTGCCAAAGGCTGCTTAAGGGAAGCTTTCACCATGGAAAATGTGTATACATAATAATTCTAAAACCAATCAAGCTACAAAAATTCCATTACTCCAACACAAATCCATATACTCATGAGTTAACTTTGAATTTCCTGCAATACATCACCATTTTGTAAGCCTCATCAACGAGGTCTTGAGAGATTTTAAAAAAAACGAATCACTCAAAGGATTTCCATATTTTCCCTTTGAAATATAGAAAAAAATAGACTAGAGTTCTGAAAAGTCTGACCTAGGTCATAATCTGATAATTTGGCCAACATAAAGAATAAAAATATCTGCCACAGTGGTTTGTTGTGCTTTCTTAATAGTCACATCAAAATTATATATACATTCACCATTCACCAATACACTGATTTTATAAGCTTGGTTCATGACATTAATATTGCATCAATATTTTGTTTTTGAAACTTAAAAATTACATTTTTCTAGTTTATTTAGAGAATGTGTGATTACAATTTTTTTATTTCTGTAAATAAAAGAAAATATATGTCTGTTTGACATAACTGGTTTGTTTTCTTTATTTTCTGCTTTTTCTTCTCCTGTTAGCATTTTCATAAAAATAGAGGTATTTAGTCTACAGAAGAGTTTTATGCCCAAGTCAAGATTCTCTCACTTACATGGAGGCAATCAGTTCTGGGGTGGTGGAGAAAAGTGAAGTGCTGAAAGAAAGTCACCAATCTTCAGCAAACTGAGAAAATTTTTCACACCCTTGTAAGTAGGTCAGAATTAAAAAACCCTATGTTAGCTGTATTTCTATTGGTTACAGTACTTAGTTTCACAGGTGAAACAATAAGTTTTATTTGCCTGGCCATTCAGTACTTTCAGTACTTTGATTCACACAAAGGATCTGCACAAAAATCTAGAATTTTAACATCAGGCTCCGGTTTCACAATCATTTCTTAACTTAAGATTTCCTTAACTAAAATCCGTCAAAATAAAAATCTTTATTATTTTGTTAATTGTTAACATATTGGGGAATGTAGCATGTCATTTTATAGATTATATCAAGCATATGGCATCTGCAATTAGTTTTGACAAAAATACAGGTTTGTATTTCCAAAAAGAGCTTACCAAAATTTGCTAGATTTAAGTTAAGAGAAATCTTAGTTAAGGAATGATTGTGCAACCGGGGCCAGTGTTATGAAGTTGTTTCAATAGACTAGAGCAGTGGTGGGCCCAGAGGGCAGGGAAGGGGGTTCCAGGGATTGGAACCCACAGCCCCTTTATTTCTGTCCATGATATGTATGTGTATCACCTGTTCAGATTGCAGAAAACCACGGGATTTTACTGAAGCTACATTTAAAAATATTTCCCCTTGCCCGTCTTCCACATCTGTAGCTCAGTTGGTAGAAAACTCTCTTTGTAAGTGGGAGGTCGTGGGTTTGAACCCTGACCGGGTCTGACCCAAGACTTTGAAGTGGTTATTGACTGTTCTTTTGCCAAGCATTCTGCATTTCGAAAATGGAAGTCGTGGTGCTTTCGGATGGCTACTTAAAATAAACGAGGTCCCGTGTCCAGGTGTCACGGTAGGCGTAGCACGATAAAGTCAAGATCCCTGCTGTATAATGTCATCTATGCAGCAATGTACCTGCTTATGATGTATTTGTTTCACAATACGCTATGCCGGAGCTTTTGCCACTTTGGGAACTTTATACAACGATGCAAGATGCTTGCAATAAATTGTTGACTCAAGGATATTGTAAGCTTAGGCTTATCAAGGCGCCCAAAACCAAAAGTCAGCACAGTATTGTTAATATGTTTTAAAAATTTCCCTGGATATATGTTGAAAAGTGGCTATAGCCCGCTTAGCTTATGTCATAGCGAAGCCTGAGTGCACCCGTGCTTGCATCAACTTTGAATATTTCTGAATCTGTTAGACAAATAAGAACTAAATATGGCGTGGACGGTCTTTGACCTAAGGTGATTGAGAATTTAATCCGGCATGTCCGTCCAAAAACAAACTCGGATGGCCACCATAACTGTAAATAATAGAACAACATAAAACCTCATTATATATTTATCGATAGACAAATACAAGTCAGCAAGTAACAAGGACAGACACTCGATCTACCCCCACCTACTTCAGACGAGTTTTTAATGTAGTTTGGCCTCCCTCCCCAACTAAACCGGGTTTTCCTCAACTCGGAACACATTTTTCTTTCATTTCGTGACCAAACACATTTCCATCAACTGCTTTAAAATCGACGATATTTCAGCCAAATTGCCGTACGAGGCGAGCATGAACAATCTCCCTTGGACACTTGAACAAATACAGTAAGACACTATTTCTGTCTTTTCGACGACTAACTTACTTCAAAACTGTTTTATTTTATTTGTGCAAAGTTCGGTTTCTGTTTTGCCCGTGTATTTATGAACATGTAATGGTATGTTTATACATGTATTTAAATACATACTGAGTTTTCTGTTATATTTACTGCAGATATCGGGTTCAGGTGTCTCCAGAATGCACCATTTAACGGCGGAGGAGCATGCCCCAGATTTGAAGCGTTTTCGGTTCTTTTTTTTTTTTTTTTTTGCCTCGGTTATAGTTGGTTCCTATAGATCTACGCCCCTATCGTGTAAGCCGAACTATGAAAGTAGTATCAAAAAGTAACTTAATCAAGACAGATACTGTGGCCTGTACATATATATATACACCAATTAATCAATCGATCAATCAAACGTTCGTATTTGTAGTCATGGTTACGTTTTTCGTGTAGGCCGAACTACCTGCCGGTACTATCGTAGCAATATGAACTTACCATTGATAAAGCAGATAGTTCAGCCTGTTAATGTGTTCACAAATCTATAATAATAAATTAATTAACATTCGTATACAGTCCAATCCGTCTTAAAGGCCACCTCTATATAAGAGTCACCTGCTTATAAAGACCAGAAAAATTGTATATTCATATTATTTGAACCTGTATATAAAGGGTCACCTTCCTATAAAGGCCACTTTTACTGGTTCCCTTGGATGGCCTTTATAGACAAATTTGACTGTATGCAGTTTGATTCATGTTAACAAGTTGGGGTTTTTTTTGCTGGAAGACCGAACTACCTGCTTTAACGATGGTTGTTTATATTGCTACGATGGCACATATATAAAAAAGTAACTAACCATAAGTAAAACAGATATTTCGGCCTATTTTTCTTACCAGACACGTTCAAACCCCATATTGTACCCCATCTGAATCATAGGCCTATTTTTATCAACAACGAAGATGGAAGCAGCGGTTGTGTTTCAGATTTTGGAAATTTTGATAGCTTCCATAATTTTACTGGTGACAGCAATTATAATATGGTTGCACCTAGAACGTAAAAAATATGATCATATTCCAGGACCCCCCATGGAAAGGTACGTTTAACTAATCAGGGTTCAATCGTATATATCTTAAAGACAAGTGGTCCTTATGTTACGAAGCTTCATGTGCATATCATTCAATCGGTAAAGGCGAACAACATTGACCTGTCTGCTTGACCTTTTATCTAAATATTTGTTTTAGTCCGGTACATTTATTTTATGCACAGAGGTCACGTGCGTTTATTTCGTCGATGTATTGTTTATATATAAACTGCGAATCCTAACACTACCCATGTATTGAGTGGATCACCCTTTATGAATAATCATTAATAAACTGGCCGGGGTCAAGAGGACAGATGATTGTTGTGTGCCATATAATATGCAATAATATTTATCTAAAATGAGTCATTAATTTATTTATGGTTTTATACAACATTAATTATGAGTGTAAGTTAAAAGGGGCTCAATACAGCATAATGAAATGGTTTAGAAGAAAATGCAAACACAGCAGGGGCAGGATGTGAAAATGGGCTTCCTCGCGGTTATATAATATATATAGCAGGCTCATCTAAATGTACTACTAAATCATTATCGGTAACTCTAACACAATTTTGACAATCGTCAAAGATGGTCTTCAGTCTTATTCAGAAAAAGTATATTCTACATCTGGAATTAACCAAATGTGGATTCACAAAAATTCTAAAGAATTACTTGAACATCTTGCTTCTAATACTTTATCTCATGTAAAAAGTATAAAAACATTTGATTTTTCTACACTATACACCACAATCCCTCATTCTAAATTGAAAGAACGTCTTAAAGAAATTATTCACTTGTCTTTCTTCTACAAAAACGGTAAGCCAAGATACAAATATCTGGTGCTGAACAGGGATTATGGTTCTTTTGTCAAGCATCATACGGATTCCAAACACAAATATACTGAAGATACCATCAACAAAATGTTGGAGTTTTTAATAGATAACATATTTGTTGTGTTTTGTGATATAGTTTTTCAGCAAACAATCGGTATACCAATGGGTACAAACTGTGCACCATTGCTTGCTGATTTGTTTCTTTATTCTTACAAAGCAGAATTTATGCAGAACCTTGTTAAATCTGGAGAGAAAACTGTCGCCAAATCATTCAACTCAACATACAGATACATAGATGACGCTCTGTCTCTTAACAATCCTAAATTTGGAGACTATGTAAATGTCATCTATCCTAGTGAGCTTGAAATTAAAGACACGACTGATTCCTCAAGTTCTGCTTCATATTTAGACTTATACCTGAATTATGACGCACAAGAAAGGCTACATTTGAAACTTTATGACAAACGTGATGACTTCAATTTTTCTATTGTCAACTTTCCTTTTTTATGCAGCAATATACCTGTTTCTCCTGCTTATGGCGTATTTGTTTCCCAATTAATACGCCATGGAAGAGCTTGTTCCCACTACGGGGATTTTGTACAACGAAGTAGGCTGCTTGCAAATAAATTGTTGACTCAGGGATATTGCAAGCCTAGGCTTATCAAGGCCCTCAAAAAGTTTTATGGCCGTCATCACAGTATTGTTGATAAGTTTGATGTCTCTGTGTCCAGGATTGCCTTGGATATATTTGACGTCATATAGTTCCATGTTCCTTTCACACAATTTTGATTACACACGTGACGGGTGTAGCTAGCTAAACAGGAGGTGCTTACCCTTCCGGAGCACCCGGCCTCACTTCCCTGGTGGAAGTTCACGTGTCTAACCTAACTTGTCAGTTCCAAAGTTTTTACTTTGCTTCTGGATTGTGATTCGGAAATGGATAAGTATGTTTGTTTTTGATATATCTATTCCTGTAAGAGTTATTCCTCTTTGAACCAATAGTGGAGTGAAGTATGAATATTTCACCAGAAGTTCAAAATTCCCTTAAAACCCGTAATAATATAACTGTAAAGGTTCATTAGTCCTAAAGCGTTTTACCAGGATAATATTACTTTTTCTATATGATAACATAATTGCACATGGACCTTTTAATATTGAATTTCAGAACTTTATGTGGGACCTGCCAAAAGGTCCTGGTCCTGGTCCTTCCAATAAAACATGATTTTGAACCCCTGTGTCACTAAAATGGAGACGTCAGCATCGGCAGAAATATTTACCTTTACATTGCGCTCAGGGCATTGTGCATTGAGGGTTCTTCAACATGCCACGCCTACCGCTACACTGGGCATCCGTTTTTTAAAGTGTCTTCCGAAGGAACTCGTGACTTTCATTTCTAAATGCTGAGTGCTTGTTACCACCTGTTTTAAAGTCTTGGTCAGACCCCGACTGGGGTTTGAATCCACGGCCTCCGACATACGGAAAGAGCTAACTAGTCATGTTTTCTTTGAACAAAGAGAGTTAATTAAGAATGATATAAATAAAATATACGACACAAAGTCTACAGGCCTGTCGAAAGTTAACATTTAGCTAACGAATTGGTGCATAATTAACATTTCTCTCTATTTATTTTAGTTGGCTTGGTCACGTTTCTGGGATGCTGAAGATGAGAGATGAGAATAAATGCTTATCAGAATATTTTCTACCACAGTAAGTCTTTAATGGGTAGACATGTGGCCCGAACGTTAAGATCAGCGGACTTGAACCACCATGGGTTCGAACAACAATAGAACATCGTGATATGCCCGTGGAAAAATACATTCGATTTCACATTCTTCAAGTCCTCTTACATTCCTAAATAAAGGATAAATTGTTTTTGTCCCAGTCAAGAATATTTCACTTATATCCAGACGTCACCAGCTATAGGCGACGTTGCAGAAATATATATTGCACTGTAATTATATGAGCCTATTACCTCGAAACGGAATAATGAGTTTAAAAATTCTATTAATTTTCTTCATTTGTTTTCTTGGGTACGAGTTGTCTGGTGTTGGGTACGAGTTGTCTTGACACCCATGTAATGATATTTGCACGTTAAGTGATGCAAAAAGTGTACACGTATACAATTTATAAAAATTATATGTTGAAATATATTGCTTTTTCCTAAAATATTAAAGCCGATTCGGTATATTACACGCCGCTCCGTTCCGATATTCCTAGGGACTAGTGACAAGCGACCATTATCTTGAAGGGGCCTAGAATTTATTTTTATTTTTTTTAAATTTATATAGTTTTAAGAAATATGGAGGGATAGTTAAAGTTCATATGCTGCACACGACATTGATAGCAGTAGCAGACCCTGACGCAGTAAAAGTAAGCCATATCTATACCCGAAACGATTGATTGATTGATGGATGGATGGATGGATGGATGGATGGATGGATGGATGGATGATTGATTGATTGATTGATTGATTGATTGATTGATTGATTGATTGATTGATTGATTGATTGATTGATTGATTGATTAAGTGAGTGAGTGAGAGTTATTGAGTGAGTGAGTGAGTGAGTGAGTGAGAGTTATTGAGTGAGTGGTTGATTGATTTGACTTTAATAATGTATTGATTTATTAATTAATTATTTGAGTTGATTTGATTGATTGATCGATCGATCGATCGATTAACTGGATTGATTGATTGGTTTGATATGATTTGATTGATTGATTGATTGAATACCACCGGCAAATGTTCAGTTTGTACAGATTTAACTGTAGTCATTTTGTTATAACAAGAATGAATGATTGAATGTGGTTTTACGATCCAGTCAAGAATAGTTTACATATATCGAGACGTCACCAAGTATATATTTTTTTCAATAAGTGTTAAAATAATTTTATACCACATCGACCCCGCCTCGAGATTTGAGTATTCGGTTTAACACGTTGTCTATATTTTTCAGAGTAGTATTTGGCTAAAAACTATGCCAAAATTTGTTTTGGTAACATGTATAATTTTATAGCACCTGTTAAAGTGCGTCAAGTTTGACCTGGTCTTTTGACCTATAATTTGAAAACAGACTAAGATAGCCTGTTCCATTACTATAAATAATAATAATTCCGTTTCGTCCTGAATGGACCGGGGGTAATATTATATTATTGTTCGAGATATTTGTATAATGTGTAGTATACATGGCCCTTTTATAAAAAAAGGTTTAATAACTTATTTATATATTGTAGGAACTGCTGATAACAGGCCACTACCCAAAACCAAAGTTTTACCATAAAGCCTTTTTCTCAGTTGCTGGTCAAAGGTAATTCAAGAGTTGTTATATCAATAAACTGTAATCCCCCCCCCCCCCCACACACACACACACACACGCGCGCGCACACACACAATTTTGAAGAAAGAGGGAGATAATTACTTTCGAACTTCCATACCTCTGGAATTCCTTGTCCAGTGTAAATCTCCAAACTATGGAGAACTATTTAACAAAACTTGGCGCCAAGCATCAGCATTGATAGGAGATGTCGGATATTATTACCCGACTTAATTTGCTATTTTTCCTTTGAACATCAGTGCTGAACATCAGTGCAAACACACTAATAAGGGATCCCAATTCACAGATATTAATTTATATCAACTCGAATTCGGCACCAACGCTTTTTTCGGGATGCAATGACCCGGAAAATGACGCTTTTTGCGGGGTTTTTTGGAACGACAGCGTACTTACAACAGACAGTTTCACTGGACAAATTTCCTTGTATGGTACTAACAATTCCATTGTATGACATCAACAACCCCCTTGTATAGAACTCCGGTTTTTCTCCACCATCCCTTAACTGACCGCCTCGATATAAGTGAAAAATCTGCAACTACAGCATTCCAACAACAGATAGTTTCACCGGACAAGCATTTCTTTTTATGTTACTAACAATCACATTGTATGACATTAACAATCTCATCATACGGCACTCCGGTTGCCTCCACCATTCCTCTACTGATCGCATTTATATATGAATAAATCAGAGCCCCAAATCACCGCTGTGATATTACTTATCATCTTCATCCCCACTGGAATTTGTCTCTGTCATTACCTATGAGTTTTGTTTGCAACCACGTGTATCCCAGCTCCTGCAGCATCTCTACTTGGCTGGTTCTCCTTCAGGTGGTAGGACGACTACCAGACTTTCTTTTCCAGGCGGTGTTCAAATCAATAATTTTTTGGTATTCTCTCCTTGAGCATTGTCACCACATGACCTGACCATCTAAAGCGTCGTTGTTTTATTATACCCCCGCTTAAAAAGTGGGGGTATATAGTGATAGGGGTGTCCGTCCGTGTGTCCGTCCGTCCTCTCCGCAACTCCTCCTAAACCCTTCAATAGATTTTCATGAAACTTTCAAACAATCTTTGTGATATAATGTAGATGTGCACCTCCTATTTAAAAAATTGCTTTTCTCTGTTTTAGATTTCTAGGTAACGGACTGGTACCACAGAGCGATTCTACAATAGCAGCTAAGAGGAGATTAATCCTCAATCATTGGTTTCAAAGAAGGTAATTTCACACACACACACACACACACACACACACATACACACACACGTGTGTGTGTATACAAACTTACCATAAAAACATAATCCACGACCTAACCAAGCCAAGCCACGAAATTGTTTTTAGGACCACGACAATTGGACCCCGGTAAAATAAACGATTTCACACTTTGCCATTATTAAATATGTAACAAACGACAGTCTATAAATATAAATCATATATACGGGTGTATGGCGATGTGGTGGTTGTTTTGACCCTTCTGTGCTGAATCAAACCTGAGTATTTTTATTTTTCACGATAGGCGTGTCCCGTTAAAGAACCCTCCCTGCACATTGCATTGAACGCAGTGCAAAGAAAAAAAAATCTACCACTTCAGCCAGTGACGTATAGATATAAGTGAAATATTCTTGACTTGGACGTAAAAACCTATTCAATCAATTAATCTATCTATTTTGAAATATTTTGTTCAAATTTGCAAGATGTTATCAGCTTTTAGCAGCAAACCATAACAGAGATTTCATATGAAAACCAAACACAAAAAGTATAAAAGACAGGGTCATAAACCCGACTTCGTAAACACAAATCTTTTTTGTAACAATATAGTACATAAATAGGGTAAGTTTTAATGATGAAATTGTCATTTTTCCGTGGCGTCGTGAAAGTTTACAAAAGATTACTTTGGCGCAAATGTCTGTAAAAACCGTGAGTGAAATAAAATTGAGAATAAAAGGAACATGGAAACAAGGGGCGTTATTTATCCAGGATAATTTTGGATATAGGCAAACAACATTGACCTGTCCGCTTGACCTTTGATTTAAATATTCATTATGGACGTGTAAATTTATGTATGGGAATCCGCACGTGTATTTTGTCTATATAATAAAACTGATCATGGGTAATGTGTATATGTTTTAACTGCGAATCCGAGCGTTACCTATGTATTGGATGAATATTCCTAATGAAAGGTCAAACGGACAGGTCAATGTTGTTTACCTATACAGAGAGTTAAGTTGAGTAATGGTGTTTAACGTCCCAGTCAAGAATATTTCACTTATATCGAGACGTCGCCAGCTATAGGCGAAGGTGCAAAAATTTTGCCTGTGCGTTGCGCTGATGGCATTATACAGCAGGGTTCTTTAGCGTGCCAAGCCCACCGTGACAGGGGACCTCGTTTATTTTAAGTTCCCACCCGAAAGAACCGTGACTTCCATTTCGTAATGCCAAGTGCTTGGCGAAAGAACAGTCACTACCCACTTTCAAGTCTTGGGTTAGACCCGGCCGGGGATCGAACCCACGACCTCCCACTTACGGAGCGAGCACTCTACCAACTGAGCTACCGCAGTGGTACCTATACAGAGACATCATATTTATCAACAATATTGTGTTAAGCAATATGTATTAACAACATTGACCTGTTCGTTTATTTAGCTTTTTGACCAGTACAATTACAGGACCCAGCTGTTCTAAGTTTGATTAGTTTAACCAATGATTAACACACTGCGAATCCTATACTACCTCTGTATTGGGTGGGTCATCGTTTATGGATAGTCCCAATGAAAGGTCAAGCAGACAGGTCAATGTTGTTTGCCTATATCGAATACCGTCTTTATTGCAGTTATTTAGCAAGCATGGTACCTGAAATAAATACATGTACGGACTTGTTTATGTCAAGACTGACAGATATTGCTGATGGTAAAACTAAAATACGTATGTCTACTGAATTTAACCATATAACGCTCGATGTTCTTTGCAAGGTACGTTATTTATTTATTTATTCAAGAGATTGTTGTGTGCTGTAAAATTCAATCATATGTCAAATGAGCATTAAGGCTCGTTGTACTCTTTTTTTAAATATAAGATATTGTTGCGTGTGGTAAAATCATTCATGTACCAAATGCAAGTTCTAAAATGCATACATATGCCAAGTGAACATTAGGACCAACTGTACTCTTTTCACATAATAGAGATTGTTGCTTGCTATAAAACTTAATCATATGCCAAGTGAGAATAAATACCCATGATATTATTGTTTAACATGTAAGAGATTGTTGCGTGTTTTATTTTTTTTACATACCAAGTGAGCATTAAGGCCCACGAAACTTTGGTAATATTTATTCTTATGCCAGATAAGCATTTAGGCCCATGAGACTCTTTTTCAAATGTAAGAGATTGTTGTGTGTTGTAAAATTTATTCAAATACCAAGTGAACATTATGGCCCATGTGGCGTTTGTATTCATATGCCAAGTGAGCATTAAGGCCCGTGGGATTCTTTTTCAAATGTTAGAGATTATTGCATGTTGTAAAATTCATTCTTATACCAAGTGAACAATAAAGCCCATGGGTCCATTTTTATATGTAAAAGACTGCTGCTATCGCAAAATTCATCCCCATGCTAAGTTAGCATTAAGGCCCATGGAACGCTTGTATTCATATGCCAAGTGAGCAATAAGGTCCATAGGACTCTTTCATATGTAAGAGATTGTTGTATGTTGTAAAATTCATCCTTATGCCAGATGAGCATTAAGGCCCATGAGACAATTTTTCATATGTAAGAGATTGTTGCATGTTTTAAAATTCATTCATATACTAGTAGCAAGTAAGCATTAAGACCCATGGAACTTTTGTAAAATTCATTTTTATGACAGATGAGTATTACGCCTCATTGGACTCTTTTTCATATGTAAAAGATTGTTGCTTGTTGTAAAAAAAACCATTCATATACCAAGTGAGGGTAAAGGCCCATGGGACTCTTGTAACATTCATTCATATGGCAAGTGAGCATTTAGTCTTATTGTTGGAAAATTCATTCCTATGCCAAGCATTATGGCCAATGTGACAATTATAGTCATATGCCAAGTGAGCATTAGAGCCCATGCGACTCTTTTTTCACATGTAAAAGATTGTTGCTGTTTCAAAATTCATTCATATGCAAGCATAAAGGCCCACGGGACTCTTTTCTCACATTTAAAATATTGTTGCATGTTCTAAAAATCATTCATATGCACCCGGCCTCACTTCCCTGGTGGAAGTTCACGTGTCTAACCTAACTTGTCAGTTCTAAAGTTTTTACTTTGCTTCTGAATTGTGATTCGGACATGGATCAGTATGTTTGTTTTTGATCATATGCCAAGTGATCATAAAGGCCCCCTTTTTATATGCAAAAGATTGCTGCTGTCGCAAAATTCATCCCTATGCTAAGTTAGCATTAAGGCTCATGGGACACTTGTATTCATATGCCAAGTGAGCATTAAGTACCATGGGATATTTGTTACAATGTAATTGTTGTATGCTGGAGAGTTACATACATGTTATTTTTTGCTTTCAGATTGGATTTGGTTTGGAGATAAACAGTGTAACCAAACCAGACAACCCGTTCACTAGTGCTATAATAAAGACATTTGAAGGAGCCGGTTATTTCCAAATTAATCCAATGAAAGTTGTAAGTAAATAGGCAGATTTTACCACATTGAACCTTTATGACAAAATTATTAAGACTTCAAATGTATCAAATTTAAATTAAGGAAAATCTTGTTAAGGAATGATTGTGAAACTGAAGTTAGTTTTTTCTTGTGATGTGAAATGCTGCTATAAGACAACTATTGAAGTAGAATTTCGATGTTATAAGAAAATAAATCTTTTCTATGCCAACCAAATAAAAACTTTTGTGTCATTTTTAATTATTTATTATGTTATTTCATTTAACAAAGCATTTTATTTCTTTAGCTAAATTTGGTTAAATACATTTTTGTCCTGTACGCGTTTTTCAGTCCCTTTTGGGAATTTTGGTCTCACAATTTTGGTCCAAGCGCATTGTATTCCGAAACGGCAGTCAAGTTCTGTAAAATATAAGACTGGTATATAACCACAGAACGCGAAGATATCGGATGTTAAAATCCATAATAAGCAAGATCTAGTTTCACAATCTTTTCTTAACTAAAATTTTCTTTAATTTCATTTTTTGCAAATTTTGGATGTACCATAGATGTACATTTTTGACGAAACTAAATGCAGATGCTATAAGCTTAAAGTAATCTTAAAAATGACACCGTAAATTACTAAATATTTTAACAATTGACAAAACTATCAAGATTTCAAATTTGCCAGAATTAAGTTAAGGAAAATTTTAGTTAAGGAATGATTTGGAAACTGGATGCATCTGGTGTAATGTATTAAATGCATATTGATGACCGGTTGCCTTGTTTTTAACCTTGAACTTTGACCTGCTGTCTTTGTCCGCCATGGTTACTTTTCATCTCTGTTAGTGTACATTGCCCTGAACGCACTAAAATATCAAAATTTGACCAGTTCACCTAAACACTTCACAGCCCAAATAGAATATTCTTGAAACTATTCAGTAAATCAATCAACCAATGTATGTAATAAAGACGGAAATTAGTAAATGAAAAAACGAACTTGGCAACAACCAGCGTAAACAAGAACCTATCACTTATTGTAAAAATTACCGGCCTTTGGACGGGTCCCGTGCTAATGGAGGATCCTCATGATCAATCATTTAGCTATCATTTTAATTATTTCACAACCAGTGATCCTTATATTTAAACTCGTTTAATGTTTAATTTGAAGGTGATTACCCTTACGGAGCTCCCGGCCTCACTTCCCTTGGTGTAGTACACGTGTATATCTTAATTTGCTCAAACTTAATTTATTTAGTTTTGACTTTTTACTTTGCTTTGGGATTCGGAGTTCACATGAATTGAAATGGTTTTTTGTATACAGTTTTACCCATCTCCGTGAAGCACTCGGCCTCACTTACCTGGTTTAAGTTCACGTGTTTAATTTAATTTGCCAGTTTCAAATTTGTTTTTACTTTCCTTTGGGATGGGGAGTTGCATATGGATGGGTATTTGGGAGTTGCACATGGATGGGTATTTGGGAGTTGCACATCGATGGGTATTTGGGAGATGCACATGGATGGGTATTTGGGAGTTGCACATGGATGGGTATTTGGGAGTTGCACATAGATGGGTATGTTTTTGTTTACAGTTTTACCCATCTGTGTGGAAATATGCCTATGAAGTTAGAAAAGTTATCCAGTTTTTGAGGGATTTCGGAAAAATGACAATCCTTGAGAGAGAAGAGGCTGTGAAAAGAGGAGACTATATCCCTGATGATATTTTGACGCTGATTATGAAATATAGAGGTAACCATAGAAACATAAAATAGTTTTAATTAAACGGAGTTTATTAGTGTACCACGTGATACCCTCTTACGTTTGTGTGAAACAATTATATACATGTATATCAGTTGGATCATCAGTTCATGTTTTCCTGTAAAACGACGTTATTCCGGGAATTGTCATTGTAAATGTTTTTCAAAACGCACCCCACAAACGTTAAGTTATGTTAACCATGAGGTACGACGGCATGCCCCATTTATTCACTTAATATGTAGAGTGAGTGAGTGAGGAATGGTGTTTAACGTGCCAGTATATATAAGAATATTTCACTTATATCGAGACGTCGCCAGCTATAGGCGAAAGTGCAGAAATTTTGCCTGTGCGTTTGCGTTTATGGCATTATACAGCAGGTTCTTTAGCATGCCAAGCCCACCGTGACACGGGACCTCGTTTATTTTAAGTTCCCCATCCAAAGAACCGTGCTTTCATTTCGTAATGCCGAGTTGCTTGGCGAAAAACAGTCACTACCCACTTTCAGTCTTGGGTCAGACCCGGCCGGGGTTCGAACCCACGACCTTCCACTTACGGAGCGAGCACTCTACCAACTGAGCTACCGCAGTGGATATACTTAATATGTAGAACATTTCATACTTGGAATGTACAGATAAATATTTTTGCACTTGTTTAAAATGTTTCATGTTATAGGTGTAAACTCTTTTCCGCAATCTTGGAATGCACATATTCAGCGTATATAATTCGTTACATGTTTATGCAGCCAAGCAAGCTCATTACAAATACATTGTTTACACAGGGAAATTGCAAGCTCATGCTTATCAAGGCCCTGAAAAAATATGACCGTTAATAAATATTGTTGACAAGAAGGGTGTCTCTGTATCCAAAATTATCCTGGATACACTAGTATTTGACGTCTCATTGTGTGCATTTTACTTTCAATTCACATGTGGTGGGTTTAAACAGGTGGTGCTTGCCCTTCCGAAGCACCCGGTCTCACTTCCCTGTTGAAATTCACGTGTTTTACTCAATTTATCAGTTTGAATTTTTTGTTTTGCTTAGGGATTGTAATTTGAACATGGATTGATATGTTTGTTTTGGATTTGCTAAATAATGTTGTCTATTTAACTTTTATCACTCCTTAACTCTCTTACTACGAAATAGACATGTGTCATTTACAGATACCAGCACCTGCCCCCAGGGACATTACTAGTATATGTACTTTCATTGGATATGGTAACTCTTGTTCCCAAGACTGAAAACTACTGATAATGTTTTTTGCGAAGTATACAAAAATGCAAATATTGAAATTTAAACTATCATTAACAAACATACCAATCCTTTTCAAACCAAAATTCCAAGACAAATTAAAAAAATAAAATTAACAAATAAGGCAAAACACGTAAACTCCCACCAGGGAAGTGAGGCCGGATGCTCTGAAAGGGTAAGCACCTCTTGTTTAGCTACCTAAAACCGCTAATGTGTAATTACATCATATGATTATAAACGTGCCTGACGTCATAATCTACTGTTTACATCATATAAATTCGTATTTAGGGCATCAATTTGCCACTGTCAACGTTGCGTTGAAATTAATTCATTCGACACTGAAAACTATTTTGTATATACATGTATATATATATATATATATATATATATAGAGAGAGAGAGAGAGAGAGAGAGAGAGAGAGAGAGAGAGAGAGAGAGAGAGAAACAAGGCTCGTGGCATATTTAATTATTAAACTCGTTTAATAAATTTCATATTAAACCCCATTCGTCTAAGATTCTATATATCACATAACTCAAAATACCGAGGCATAATGACATGTACGTATTAT